>PPKZ03000033.1:0-169085 GCA_003707675.3 Ambrosiozyma philentoma
ACGATGGTTATGACTCCGAATGTTTATGTGAAACTTCAGCTTTCAGTGACTACGTTCCAGCTTGTCTAGACTGTGGTTGGTGTCTATGGGATGACTATGGTTCTTACTTAACCGAAGCTTTGTCTGTTTGTGGTTACTCAACAGAACCAACTGGTACTACATGTACTCCATGTGCTACTTCATCTTCATCATCTGCCGCTTCAAGTTCTGCCGCTTCATCTTCTGCTTCACCTCCTGCTTCACCTTCTGCTTCATCTTCTGCTTCATCTTCTGCTTCCTCGATTCCATCAGGTGTCCCAACCTATGCTTCATCATACTTTGTTCGTCCATCTTCCTCTCAAGCCTCTTCGTCATTAACAGCTTCTCAAGTTTCATCCTTCAACCCATCTTCTTCTGCTTCTTCTACTTCCATCTCATCATCTGTCTCTGGCTCATCCTCTGTCCCTGGCCCAACTATTACTGGTACCAACAGCGCTGGTTATCCTCTTTGGACTATTAATTGTCCAAAGGAAATGGGCAGTTTTGTGTCTTTCGACTTGTTATCGGATACTGCCGATAGATTAAACTTCCTCAATACTGACTTCTTTATAAGTATTGCGGGCGTTAGTGTTCCATCTTCTGATTATGATGTTGTGTTTGGTACTGCATTCAGCTGTTCTTATAATGAACCATTCTCAGATTCTGATGT
Source organism: Ambrosiozyma philentoma (assembly GCA_003707675.3). NCBI lineage: Eukaryota > Fungi > Ascomycota > Pichiomycetes > Pichiales > Pichiaceae > Ambrosiozyma > Ambrosiozyma philentoma. The sequence continues at coordinate 689 of PPKZ03000033.1, forward strand.
TCAAATTGGCATCTTATCTGATTTGTTGATTGAAGGTAATATTGCTGTTGGTAGATTCTTAATGGCATTCGACAATGGCAACAGCTTAAGAAAGAGAGATGTTACTACATATACTCTAGAAGCCACAGTTACCTTAACCGAGTCATCATCATCATCTGTTACCTCAGAACTTTCAGTTTCTTCAACTGAATCAACTTCTTCCAGTTCTGATAGTACCACTGCTTCAACCGAATCTACATTAGGTTCATCTTCCATTGAATCAACTGATGCCGCCACTTCTGACTCTTCTGAAACAGACTCATCTTCTTTTATCACTAACATTGAGACCAAGACTTCACAAACCACTGTTACGTATACTATTACTTCTTGTTCAAATAACGCTTGTTCTGAGACTGTTGCTACTGGTGTCGTTTCGGAAACCACTTATGTCACTGAGGGTGTCACCGTCACCGAAACTGTTACTGTTCCATGTTCTACTGGCTCCACCGGTGTTACTTCTACTTCATACTCAACTGTCTATTACACTGTTACTTCGTGCTCCAATAACCAATGTTCTACTGTTGCTACATCTGGTGTTATTTCCGAGACCGTTTACACTACCGAAGGTTCTGTTGTTACCGAAACAGTTACTGTTCCATGTTCAACTGATGCTGCTTCTGAAGCCTCTGAAGCCACTGAAGCCACTGAAGCCACTGAAACTGTTACTTCTACTTCATACTCAACCGTCTATTACACTGTTACTTCGTGCTCCAATAACCAATGTTCTACTGTTGCTACATCTGGTGTTATTTCCGAGACCGTTTACACTACCGAAGGTTCTGTTGTTACCGAAACAGTTACTGTTCCATGTTCAACTGACGCTGCTTCTGAAGTTACTTCTGCTTCTTATTCAACTGTTTATTACAGGATCACTTCAGCAGAAGGATCCGCTTCAACTGAAGCTGGAACTCAAGCTACTGGCTCAGCTGTTGAATCAACTGAAGGTGTTACTGCTGAAACTACAGCAAGTGAAAGTGCCAGTGGTTCTGAAGTTTCTCAAGATACTACTGAAGACTCTGAATCAAGTGAAGCTTCTGCAGTCACGGTTCAAACTAGTAGCTCATCATCAGCAGCTGCTAGTGAAAATTCAACATCAGCTACTGTTTCCTTATACGAAGGTACAGCTAACTACTTGAAACCATGGGGTACTTCATTATTTGGTTTATTTGTTGCTGCTTTATTAATTTAGGATAAACCTCGGTGCTTCTTACATAACTTTCATTTCTTTTCATTTGTTTCCAATTCTGGTTTGATATCTATTTTTTCTCTTTTTTTCTTTTAGGTTCCTATGACTTTATATTAGTTTTGATTTCGAGATTAATTTCACTCTTCCCTAGTGATTTCATGTTGGGATTTGAATCTTGTTTATTAGACGATTGGTTTTTTCCTCCTTTCTTACATATATTGGATACGACTTCTTATTCTTTATTGTTTCTGTTTATATACTTCTGAATTTAGGTTTACTATTTTCTTTGAGTGATGTATTAATAACAACTTCCTCATATTTACTAAGGTTTTACACATCTAACTTGACACACGCATCCAAAAGACATGTTTTCATAGAGTTCTATAAACTATAGTAATTAGGCAGAATTAATCAGTCTTTAGCTAATTCCTTGATATCAAAAGACAAAATTCTTACCGAATTATCTACACTTCCGATAGCTAACATCAAGTTTTCATCAGTTCTAGTAACATTAAAAGCAACTTTATTAACTCTCTCTGAAGGAATTAAATAGTCTTCAACTTTTTCCAATAATTTAAATTCGGCATCACTACCAACTGAATAAATTAAAACACCACCAGTTTCCAAACCAACAGCAAATATGCATTTACCATCAACAGCAAACGTATATGAATCTAAAGCAGTAACAGGTTTATCCAGTTTCAGACTACCAATCAACTTCACAGAGTCTTCGTCATTATTTTGATTTTTTTTCCATAATCTCAAAACCCTATCTCTCGAACCAGTAATAAACATACCATCACCGATTGATTCAGGTAACCAACAACAGTCCCAAACAATTCTTGAATGTGCTTTAGGTTTTAGCATAACTAGTTTAAACTCAATATTTTCTTTACCATCTTCATCTACAGTATTTTCACGTTCCCATAATGAATATGCACGGTCACGAGAAACAGCCAATAAGTATCTGTTATCGAAAGACCATCTTAATCTAGTTATGGTTAATTCATGACCAGCTAAAGTCTGGGGTAATTGTAACCAAGTATCAGTTCTGAAAATTCTAATAACCGCATGGGAGGCAACATTAGAACGGCATGCAGAAGCAATCAATTTGCCATCTGGTGATATATCTAACGTAGTAATTTCATAACCATGCCCGTACATTTTTTCAGTTTCAGGCCACAAAGTATGTCTTTGTAAATGGTCTTCTAAAGGTGGTGCTTCCAAGGAACCTAGGATCTCATTGGTGGTATTTTTCTTTGATTCTTCACTATCTGGATCTTCCTCGTCACTTTCTTCCTTTTGAGTATTTAGGTTTAGTTGTTCAACATTATCCAGTTCAGCTTTATTAGATAAACCTAATACTGGTAGAGAAGCACTTTCAGGCATGTTTTTAACATCGTCTGATTTGATATTTGTAAATTTGGATAATAGTTGAGCAACTGATCTAGGTTCGTCAAATGCTCTCAATATTTTTTCATCTCCTGCTGAAACAAATCTTGATGAAGTTAAAGGTTTAATACATATCATATCATATCCATGAATTTGGGGTCTAGCAAACTCGTGCCAAGTTATAATTTTAGTTTCTGCACTATCAATATGTGTGTATGCAGCAAATAATCTCGTAGTTTGATCTAATGAAGTGCATAACAAATAGTCGCCATTTGGGGACCATTCTAAGTCGGTAACAGCACGAGCTGGTCCAGTTAAACTTGGCAATTGAACAAAATTAGCATCATCTTCAACGTTGTAGTTTGAGTTCGTCCAACATCTGAAAGAACCGGTTTTACCATTAGTTAAAATCAACTCTTGCTCAGATTTTTCATCAAAAATCCATAAAGCGGACCAAAATCCACCTGAAGCTCCAGTAGCCGTAGAAGCACCTTTAATACTCATTTCGCCCAATCTGATTTTAGAAATCCAAATACCACTAGTCATATCAGGTTCCCAGATCATAATAGAAGTATCAGAAGAGGCTGATAATAATTTAATTTCTGTAGGATGCCAAATTAAACTGGAGATCCAATCATCATGACCCATAATAATAGCATCAAAACTTAAAGCACCTTTATTTTGTTCAGCACCTTCACCAATTGTAAATTTATACTGTTTGTTTGATAATAAAGTTAATTTGGCTTTATCTTGATCTGAATGATCAATATGATCATTTAAGCGAAGTTTCCATAATCTTATATATCTATCCTGAGATCCAGAAGAAATTAAATATTCACCTTCTTGCTCCTTCTTGATTGCAATACATCTAATCCAATCTTCATGACCTGCTAGCACAGCACATTGCTCAGTAATTACTTTAGAACCAAGAACTATGGAGTAAGCATACAAAAAACAATTCGTACCACCAATGAATAAAAGATATTGATCTGTTCCTATCTGAGTTAAAGCCAGTGCTAACTGATAAAAGCCTTTTTTGATAACAAACGATCCGGACAATTCATATTGAGTTGATTCTTCATTTAAAGTCCAAATTTTCAATTCACCATCAGCACAACCAGAAACAAAAATTTCCTTACTATACACAGCAATTGTAGTTACTGAAGCATTATGCCCAGTTAAAGTTTGACTTAAATCAAATGAGTCTGTAGATGGATCATATTTCCAGACTTTAATTGTCTTATCTTCTGAAGTCGACAATAATATATCTGTTCCCGGAATCCATTTGACTGCAATGATATGTTTTGTATGTGATTTCAATGTTTTTAAGATTCCTTTCGAAGATAACTGTTTATCAATTGGATTCCATATTGATATTGTATTTTTTGAACCATAAGCTATAAGGTTTGATGATGAGTTGTAATCAGATATCTGTAATTCTTTGTTACAACCTATAAACACAGCCTCCGACTTAGTCATGCTGGAAGATTATTTTACGTCGTAGTAAGATTAATAATGGGCGGTTTGATTAGTATTTACAATCAGTATTTATTAACAGGAAATGAAAAATAAATTATGAATAATAATTTAATTCAATAATTTTTTATCTCTAGTCACGTGATAGCGTCGCGGCCATCGACGATAAAAGAATTATATTACATCCGTGCACCAGCCAAATCGGGAAGGGAAATCCGCTTACTTTTGTCTTTTGATAAGAGAACTGCACAACTCCTTTATTTTGAGCTCTTGAAAACCTTAACTGGACCTATTTCTCGCTGAAAAGGCTGTTAATATGGGAAGGAATTATTATAAATGTTGTTTTAACACTTTTCCAGATTTCGCCGTGATTTACAAATGAACCAAAATAAGGACCGCCAAAATAGCCGCCAGCCAATCAGAAAGCCCGCTGGAAACACTGATAAGATCAACAAGTTGAACAGTGGTGTGGTCATTGGCTTAAATAATTTTTGCGCAAACAACTTTCCGGGCTTCCATTAAGTTTGGGCTTTCAAACCCCTAAATAATAACTGAATATACCTCAAATTAAAGCTGAAATTTTCTGAAAAGTCAAAGTTCTTGAAAAACCGTTTTTGGACTAATTCGGAAATAAATTGCACCCTGGCCCTAATTTTAAGAGCCGAAAAAAACAATTAATTGAACAATTGAAGTCACTTGGATCTTTTCTTGTTGATCTTTTCTTTTCATCTCCACCTACCCCAATTTATCTACACAGTTAAGTCCAAACATGGGAAAAATAACAAGATCAAGAAATGGCTGCTTAACATGTAAGCAAAGAAGGAGAAAGTGTGATGAAGGTAAGCCTGAATGTCAGAACTGCATGAAATCTGGAAGAAAGTGTGGTGGTTACGGTATACGACTAGTGTTTGATGTTGATGATAGTAGAAATAAAACTAATAGAAACTCAACTAATTCCAAAGGTGAAAAGAAATATGGCTTCAGAGGTCGTCCCAGATTAAAGGATAGTCTGGCTAAATCTCTACCCACTAATTCCAGCTCCCCCCAGGTTCGGCAACAAGATACACTACCAAAACAAGTTAAGGTTGAAACAACTAGTCCAGTACCTGCTCCTACCCAGAGCATAATCCCCAATACTCAACATGATGATCATCATCACCATAATCAGCAACAGCAACAGAAACCGTTACGTGGAAATGACATAACAGATCCATTTCAATTTGAAAATGCTTTGTACGATGGCTTGGATTACCTTTTAAGCTCTTCATCAGATATGAATATTTTCAGTGCCTCAACAACGGAAGGTATTCCTGCCAACTTCCAAATGAATCCACAGCAGCAGCAACTTCTGGATTTGATAGAGTTCCAATCAGCAGCCAATAACAGTAATAAAGGATCACACTATGACCAACCTTTAGATAATTCTATTTCCCAAATGCAATCACCTAGATTTCCGGTTACACCTAAGTTTAGTATTCCTTCTCCTTTACTACTAGTTAAAACCCCAATAGACAAACAACATCATTCTCCCATACCTAATGTTCATTTGATTAGAAATCCATCCACAGTTACGACTACTTCAGTAGCAACACGAAAAGCTCCTGACAATAAAGACCTTAAGGCTGTTTCAGTTTCTCCAGATACAGTTCCGACAGATAATGATCAATGTCATCCTGATGATGTTGATTCGAATCCTTCAAGCACAAGTATTTATGCTCCATCACCATTTCCAACACAGAGCACTACTGGTAATTCAGAAGAAAATTATATATTGAAACATTTCTTTGATAAATTGATTTATTTATTAGATGCGCACCCTCAAACTCCGTGGCCAGACTTAATGATGAAATTTGGTAGCTTTGAACTAGCTAAATCTTGTTTCTTATCTTTATCTTCTATTCACCTATATGTTAATAATGGTGGAAATGAATTTTATAAGAAGGGTATTTTACATATTAACAATACAATGGAATATTTAATTAAATATGTTAAAAATAAAGATGTCTCTAAGAAGGATGATAATAAACTAAAAGAAGGTGGCTCAACAGATAAATCACCCGTCAAGGCAGAAGATGAAAATCTCGTTAATACCGATAATAACCAACCCACAAGAGAAGAGCAGGAAAAGAATGGCCAACTAAATGTCGAGAGCATAGTCACAAACTTGAAAACAGAATCCACAAAACGCAAACAAACTAATTTTTTTGTGATTTTGTTATTACTTTATGTTCATTTACTATTTGCTGTTTTAGAGTCAGGCAGAACAGCATTATCACGCCTTTTTTTGAAATTGTTCGCCTCAATAGCTGAAGATCAAACGTTTAAATCTGTCTTGAATAGAATTGACCAATCTCAAGGTTTAATATGTGCACTATCATGGTTTGATACAATATCAGCTATTGTCTCTCCCGATTGTCGCTTACCATTTTGTAAAATTGAATGGTACGGTACAAAGAAAGATTTAATTTCAACAGCAAAGATGAATGGGTGTCCAGGTGAGATATTTACTATACTTTATGAGATTTGTAAATTGAGACATAGCCTAGGCGGTAACAATGTTAATTATGCATTAGGTAAACCAAATTGTGAAATTACCGAGATTGATTTAAATTGTTCATTTGAAAATTTGAAGTCTAGAATAATGAATTATAGAGATTATGTTCCATTGGAATTACCTAATTCATTTTCGTATGAGGAAAGATTAAAATCTGCCCAATGCTGGTCTATTTCAACATATATTAAATTGCTAGAAGTTACCCAATTAGATAAAGATTTTAGAGAAGAAATAGATAAATTAATATTGGAATTTTTTTCAGTTTACGAAACATTAAATTCTCAAAGTCCTATCGTGACTCAAATGGTGTGGCCCGTTTTAAATATCGGTATCAATTGTAGATCTCCAGAGTCAAGATTTAAAATTATGAAATGCATGGATACACTTTATGACACTGTTAAAATGGGTACTATTAAGACAATTATTAGAGTTACTGAAGAAGTTTGGGAAACTGGTATGTCCTTAGATGAAATTTTGAAGGGTAAAGAGTGGTTGGGTGCTGGTATTGATTTCCTACCTTGTTAGAGTATTTACTAGTTAATGAGTGTTGCATTTTTCTTAATGTATTTTTTTTTTGTTTCGCTTTGTATTTACAGTTTAATGATATCATGTACATTTATTTTGCAATTATTTTAAAAAAACCGGATAAATCCTATGGTATATTTAAATAATTCTTCAGTAAGGGTAGTAAGACGATTTTCAACCTTGCCATTTCCAATTATGCGCTCCTCCGGATTTCAGAACGTCGCTTACTAGTTACGGTTTCCCACGGCAACATATGACATTTCTTAACCGAGAACCCGTTACTTAAGTGAAGAAATCACCACCTTAAATTCACTTACTCTTTGGTACAAGTGAGGAACTCAGCACAATACTGTTAAGGTGGGAAATAATTGTTCTATTGAATCAAAATGAATAACCTCAACTATCTGTCGTCTCAAACAACTGTCTCTACAAATACATTGCAAATGGAATCGTCCCAAATTCAAGGGTATGAAATACATGCACTCCACGAAACACGAGAAAGCATAGAACTTATCCAAAGAGTTGCAGTTGGAACTGGTGGTTCCGACTCTATATACACCTCAAATAATGAATCCACTGATCTTTACACCGATGATGATGATGATTATCCAGATGGTGGATTAGGAGCATATACTGTGCTATTTGGTGCTTTTCTTGGATTTACACTAGACTTTGGTCTGATTAATTCTGTGGGTGCTGTTCAATCTTATTTAAATACACATCAACTGAAAGGTGTTTCCTCATCTCTATCCGCATTGATTTTCTCCTTATTTGTGGCCGTTGGTTATGTTTCCAGTGTGTTTTCAGGTGTCTTATTTGATGAATTCGGAACAAAACTACCTTTGATCTCTGGTTTGGCTTTACTTTTTATTGGCTTATTCTGCACTGGTGAATGCAACTCTGTTGTATCCTTTATATTTGTGTTTGGTATTATTACTGGTACAAGTTTGGGTTTCTTAATGACTCCATGTGGTGGTGTTGTTGCTCATTATTTCAAGAAAAAACGTGCTAGTGCTTTTGGAATAGCTACATTTGGTGGCTCCTTTGGTGGTATTGTATTCCCTTTGATTCTAGATAGTCTGTATAGAAATGTTGGGTTTAAGTGGGCTATGAGAATTCTAGCATTCATTTGTTTGGGTGTTGGTTTATTGGCTCTGGTTCTAATGAAAGAAAGACTCAAGCCCAACTCATCAATCAGATATTCGGAGCTTCCCCTAGGCAAGCGATTGAGAACCTCTCTAAAAAACGTTTTAAGTTTAAGTAAAAGATCTATTGATTTCAAAGCATTAAAAGATCCCAAGTTTGTTCTTTGTGCATTAGCAGGTGCTTTTTGTGAGACTTCATTGGTGTGTGTGTTGACCTATTTTGCTTCATATGTTGTATTTATTGGATACTCATCTACTCAGGCCAATACTTTACTTACAATTGTCAACGCACTAGGTCTAGCTGGCCGTTATTTCCCTGGGCTAATTGCTGACAGGATTGGACCATACAATGTTATGATTGTAATGATTTTTGGAATTGGCGCATCAACTATAGGTATATGGTGGGGTTGGTGTATGCAAACGGAAACAATGTCTTCTCTATACTGCTTTGCTGTGGTTTATGGGTTTTTCAACTCATCCGCTTTAAGTTTAACACCAGCATGCCTATCTGCCATTTCTCCAACTCGAGATTTTGGTAAGCGTTACGCTACTTTATCCTTGATTATCGGTAGTTTTATGTTGGGTGGATTGACCGCTGGTGGTGCCATTATAGGTATTGAAAGTCGTGAGTCTTATCGTGATTTTGTTCTTTTTTGTTCTTGTTTGGCTTTTGCCGGTGAACTAACCTGGCTTCTAGCCAGATTTTTCATTGTTGGTCCTACGCTTAAGGTCAAAGTCTGAAACACTCCGGGTTTCAATTAAAATAAATTTTCCTTATTTTATATAATGTGGGTAGCTCTTTTTTTGATTTCTTAATGAATAGACTCTGTACAATTATTCATTCATTTTGAATATATTTTAGTTCTAAATAAAGGATTTCTATACACCATACGTATAAGTACATCTAGTATTGGTATTCTAACTTGAAGTTATCAGCTGGATAAGGTCTCTTCTTTGGTAAAACAATTTTGCCCTTCTTCTCCATGGTTCTAAGTTGCACAACGTGTAAGAGGTTATACAAAACAGTCAACACCGGGGCATCAACTTTGTTTTCCTTAGCGATTTCTAAAGCATTACCAACGAGGACCTGGTACTCAGTGTAATTACCCTTTCTGACATCAACCAACATGGAGGCAGGAAACCATTCACCATCATCTGATCTAATCATATACTCCATGATCGATTCAGGTAATTCAGCCCCATCAGCCTTAGCAATGGCCATAACTTCCTTCATAGCAGGCCTGACAATTGAATCAATACCCCCAAATAATTCCAATCTACCAATATCAGCATCAGTCAAAGCACTAGTAGTGTTTATGGTAGCATTGTAAATCAATTTACTCCATCTAGTGAATTTAACATTTTCATCATAAGTAATATCGTTTTTATTGGTAGAATAAATGTCGATAAACTTCTTACAAATAGCAACTTGTTCTTCCTTTGGAGTAATAGCATTGTAACAAACTCCACATTTAATGGAATCAAGTAAAACGTGATTGATTTTACCATTCATTAAAAATGACGAAATCATAGTGACTGCAGAAAGAACAGTGGCTTCTGGAAATGCTTTTAAAATACTTCTTTCAATACCAACACCATTTTGTAATAGGACTATAGCAGTACCTTCGTGGTAACATTTTTCAATGATTGGCTCTAATGGCTGAACATCTGGTGTATTCTTCATTGTAAAAACTATAAATTCGAAAGGGCCATACTTTTCCATTGCTGATTCAACAGAATTTTCAATATGAGAAGGTTTAAACGACTTGATCCTACCATAGTCACAAGATTCAATGTCAAATCCATGCTCTAATAAATGCTTATAATCAGATCTAACGACTGCGGTAACTTCAGCTTTTCCACCGTATTCCAAGCCATAAGCTCCAATGGTACCAACACCACCCATACCAACTAACAAGACCTTTGATTTTGAAGACATATTTTATAATTTGTTTATAATATACTGAAATTAGTTCAAAAAATTGAATCAAACTGAGCAATAAATGTGGAAACTAGTTCAACTATATATATCACCTTTTAGCAGGTAGAAAAACGATAACGTTGATCGAACTTTCTTTATCAGAGCGCTGTCTACCTAATGAGGAAGTGCTTGTTAATTAATCAGAGCTAAAGATAAACATAATTTGGCCGATACTTTCTTGGTATGTAAGGTGCTCCTTAATATACTCTAAACCACTGGTTCAATAGTGCACTGAGTTAAAAAAGAAATCCCGAGATCAAAGTAATTTCAGATCAGAGAAAAATAAGCGAGCCACTAAGTACAAGCAACAAGTTGCAAAATCTGTATTAGGAAATTCCGAAAAATTCATCAGGATTCAGTGCACTTAAGAATCAAGAGTCATGCATTTACATTTGAATGACAGTTGCTTTGGCTAGAAAAATCACTTGGGGTATGTGCAAATAAATGGTATAAACAATTATTCATATTTAAAATTGTAAACGAAAAACCAAACTCGGGTACCAGTTTTATTTTCGTTTCTTCACGACCTCAACCTTTCTGTAAAGATCAAATTGCACGATTGTAGTATGCAAATTGCTACAAGCACACTTTAATAATTACTTTTATCGTGATGCATAGTTGAGTGTGGGTTATACAATAGGAAACTACTACTGTTAAAACTTAAAGAAAGGAAAACAAAGAAATCTGGGTTCATAAAGAAGGGAAAATAACGCACCATGTATCTCTGCCAGGAATCCAAATCTTAATGTAAAAGTCAGCAAAGTGAGATGACAGGGAACAAGGGCTAATAAAGCAAGTATGTCAACATATCAACAGCAACATACTTGTATGTAGATTTAACAATATACTTTGTTGTGAATTTGGGATTTCTATCATCGGATTAAATAAAAAGTTGTAAAGGAAAGATATAGGGTTAATAAATTAAGATAAACCTACCAAAAACAGCTGAAAGCTTAAGAAATGCTCATATCATTCCACGAAGGATATATAAATTCGACAAGAAAAAGAGATATTAAATCTTCATAAATAACCTTAGAAATCAGCCACCAAAGTAACACCATTTCTTTCGATTCTATCAGTATAAACAGCTTGAGATTTAGGTTGTTGTTGTTTCTTTCTTTTTTTTGATTCATTGATAGCCGCTGGCTTGCCATTACCATACACAGCTGCTGATGTAGTATTGCCATTATCAGCTAATTTATCGTTAACTAACGCAATACCTTCACCAGAGCTTTCACCTATACAATATTTTAGAACTTCATATAAATATTTTCTATCTTTTTCGTCAAAAAGCCAAAAGCCAAACACAATACCTTTCAAATCTCTAACGATAACTAATTCACCTTGCATTTCAACTAATATTCCCTCAGCACTATCATCACTACCTTCTTTGGCCGCTGGATTGATTAATTTCTTATTATTTAATAAACCAATTGTGAAATTTTCAGGCTTAACACGATTCAAAACAATAAACCCATACTCAAAAAATGCAGATGTAGGTGAATTGACGGCTTGATTTGTTGATAACTTCCCACTACTTGGCAAAGGAGCTGTATTCCTGCTGTAAATTGCCAATGGACCTTGATAATCTAGTTTTGTCCAGTCACTGCCAGTAGTAGATTCATCATATTTGTAAACAACACAGTATGAGGATAGATACACCAGTTGGTTTGTTAGTGGGTCATATTTAGCTATCACATTGAAAGTTAATGCTTTTTTGTATATGTCTATGGTCTGTGTTTCTTCTTCGTCGTCTTTTTGGTTGTTAGAGTTTCTTGAACCCTTTGGAGACCTGGATTGTCTATTCTGTCTTGACATATCTTATAGAGGGATCCGACGTTCTGGCTTAAGTGATATGTATACCTGGAGGTAATTGTCTGGGAATAATTTAAAGTATCTTCATGGAAAACAGCTATTCTCAAATATTGTAATTCGGTTCAGAAAGTTGCTGGGTTTTAACGATACGCCACACAAGAAATTAGGGAGGCGCGTCATGGCGCAGTCACGTGGATAAAACTTCTCTTGAATCTCAAGTATTCATGTGTTAAACCAAACGGATAATTTACATCTTAGAACTAAAAAAAAGCGTCGTCAAATAACAAAAAAAGAAAAAAAAATATAAAAAACATAGATGCATCATAACACAAAATAAAATTAAAAAGTCACAGAGAAAAGAGAAAAGCAAGAGACTAAACAAACTTAAAAGAAAATAAAAATAAGGAGAATTAACCCCATTTAACACAGTGCACTAAGAGCAAGAAACAACTAATAGTAATACTTTTTTTTTATAAAAGATTGAAAATTCTTAAACGACCAACCATCATTCCCAGTCTAATTCTTAGAACCACCAGTAGACTTCTTCTTAGTAACTCTTTTTTTCTTAGCTGATCCACCGGCACCTTGATCTTCAGCCTTAATTTTAACTCCACCGGGTAGCGTCTTATCGCTATATTGACCAGGCAGAGTCTTTCCAGCAACTGCATGATGTTGCTGCTGTTGTTGTGCAGCAGCAGCATTGGCAGCAGCTTGAGCGGCCAACTGTTTCTTCGTTGGCCTTCTTGGTTTCTTTGGTTTCTTCGATCCTGTGGATGAATTGGTGCTGTTTGATCTATTATTATTATTGCCATTTGAATTGACTGTAGTTGTTGGTTGTGGAGCGGATAATTGGTTGGGCTGTGGAGTTGATGACTTCTTAGGTGAACCATTAGCGCTGGAATTGTTGTTGTTAGCCATTGATGAATTGTTCAGACCCATGGATGAGGTAGACCTAGACTGTTGAGCAGCAACAGCAGCAGCCATCTGTTCTTTTTGCGATTGATTCAAAAGCCGTTCTTGATTAATCAAAACCCGTTGCTGTGCTGTTAATCCGCCTAACAAACCATTCATGCCACCACTTGAAGGATCGTTAGTATTATTACCCATGCCCTGAGTTGACGACGCTGCCTGCTTGATCATTGCCACTTTATGTCTCCACATTTCAATGAATCTTAGTCTTTGAAATTGCCCAGATTCATTTTGTGGGGCATTTGAGTTCAATGATAATTTGTTTGTATGAGAATATCTATCGTTTAAAATCGTCATTATTTGTTCATATTTGGAATTAGATTGGGCTTGGTCTTCATGTAATGGCCTATATGGATAATTCTCATAAGTTAATTTGAAATTTGGATCACCTTTGGATGTATCATCAAAGATGTTGTTTGAAGTAGATATGGATAGCGAACCCATTAATAATTCCCTTTGGTCAGATCTGTACTCGAATTCAACCTCATCTGACTCTCTATTATACTTAGGTTTAACCATATCACAAGGTCTTAACGATTCATCATAATGATATGGGTTCAGGATGGGTTGTAAATTTAAATTTCTATTCGTAGCTGCTAAAACCTCACTTTCAAAAGTTAATGCAAACATATCGTGGAACTGCTGAGTATCAGTTTGGAAGGATAAGTCATCATATTGGGCAAGCTGAGTTAATCTCAAAACAGTTCTATATTCTTTGGGTTTCTTTGCAACATTAGCGGCTGGTGTAGTTGACTTATTGATGCTATTAATATTTGGATCAATTGAATTGGTCCTACTCTCAACAGGTTTCGGAGTACCATTTAAACCAGCATTTAGATTGGTGGTGTTAACGCCAGCATCAGTCTTATCATTTTTATCGGTTGCCACATCAATCATATTTCTGTGATCAAAGACTTTTAAAATTAACGAAGCATCATATAACTGTAATCCACCATCTTTGATAACTTCAACCAGTGCTTCAGGAATTTCACCTCTAGCAACATATTCTAGGAATTCTTTAATAGTCTCACTATTTTTGGGAATAACCATTTCTTGATTCCCAAATCTATAATGATTTTCATGAATATGGAATTCTAAAGAAGCCTGATACTTTTCATATTTTTTCAATAATTCTTCATTTGATTCATAATATCTTTGAGCTTTAGCTCTCTTACGCAATTGTTGAACCATGATCATTTTCTTCTGTTGAGGAGTCAATTTACTGAATTGTTCAGGAGTTAAACCAAATGAGTTACGTTGTTGATGTTGAGGATTCATCATTTTACTAGCCTGTTCATGAGACACATTAAGTGAATTAGGCTGAAGTTGACCTTTGGCCAGTGCTTGGACTTGAGCTTGGGCCTGAGCTTGGGCCTGTTGCTGTTGTCTCAGTTGAACTTGAGCTTGATGCTGTTGTTGCTGAACTTGTTGCTGGCGAATTTGCTGGGCAGCAAGTAAACGTTGCTGTTGTTGATGTTGTGTGATTTGTGGAGATGAATTCTTTCGTTGAACAGGAGAAGCAGAATTGCTATTAACTGCACTACCTGCCGCACCTGGAGAACCAGAACTTGAACCTATTCTTTGACCTTGAACTCTAGGCGTACCTATATTAACTTGGTTAGCATTAGGGGTGTTGACGATATTGGCTGATCTATTAATAGGAGACCCAGATGTCATCATTTGTTGTTGTTGAGCTGAAGAACCAGCTGCTTGTCTCGAAGCATTAATTTGAGCTTGCTGTTGATGCCTAACCATTTGCTGATGACGATGCAAAATTAAGACATCTTCTCTGGATAATTGACGGCTTTTGATCATTTCTTGTAATCTTTGCTGTCTAGTCATGCCAGGGGGTGCTTGAATTGAATTCAGTATACGAACCAAACGTTGTTGGGTATTAACTCTAACTTGCTGTTGTTGTTGAGGAGTCAAACGTTGTTGATCATTGTTGGCATTGACTTGATTACTGTTGGAATTTTGAAGTTGAGCCATAGTAGCGTCATTCTGAGGAGCTCCAGTCATGACTGATATTGACTAATTTGATTTATCTGCGTAGATTAAGAAAGTTTAATTAAGGCGAAAAAATCGATATGGAAGCGAGTAGTTTGAATGCAAAGTAGTTTCCAAATAACCCAAATGAAAAACTGAACAAACTGCGATAGGTTGGCAAGTTGAAAAGAGTGTGTGGAGTGAGTCTGTTGGAAGTTCAGAGCTAAAAAGTGTGATAAGAGTGTGGTTGAATGTTTCGCTTGATCGAATCGATTTTGCTGTTTTGCGAGTTCTAAGGCGGTGCTGTATAATATGACATGTGACTACATATCAGCTGATGTATAATCACGTGGTGATATCATCTGTACACCAGTTGTTTCTGTCTGTGAAAAATTTCAATAAAGTTTTCAAGTGCACCTGCGTTGGGGTATTGTCCGGGGGAACTAGTTAACTATGGCATCGAACTGAAATAGCTACAGTACCAACTACATATATACATCCAGATATACACGGAGGATGCCAAAGGGGGGGGAAGAGGGAGAGGGGTACTAGTTATAACCCGGTATATAGGGAGCAGGTTTAAGCATTTGCAACATCTTCAACTTAGGTCTTAAGGGGTAATGAAAAGCCCGTGGACGAGGTGACACGTAAATTAGATGAAATTCAATTTGTGCACGAATACGTAATTTGAGCACTTTGGAATTAAGGTTGGTCAATCGACTGAGTTTATACAACTGCGTCCAGTGCTAAGGTTCTTGTATGCCTTAAGTGGTTATCGGTATAAGAGAGGCAAGAACATTGTCGATATCTACAATTGAAATTGATTGTGTCCCGTACCTCATCGACCTGAACTAGTGAAAGGAGTTGTTCGGTGGAACACTGACAAACTGAACGCGGCAGTGCGGCCCACCTGGGTCGCCCATCGACGTACCGACGCGCTTCGCCCGCAAATTTTTAGCAATAGAGATCAACATCGAGTCGAGTATGCGATCGAGTGGAAAGTGCAACAGCAACAGCTATCAGGAATTTCACTTGTTTTGCTCATTCCCCCTTCCTCTTCTTCTTCCGTAAAGACTCCACCTTCACAAGAGCAGCCTACTCCCTCCTCTACAATCTACTTTTCACTTCTCCTTCCGGATACCGTGCCCTGCTCTCAATTCTCCCGTCTCCCAAAGCTCACCTCATTTCATTCCATTCCCATCCCTTTCTCCCAACTTTGGCTTCTTTTCCACTGCTCATTTCTTATACTTCTCGTTTTATGGACTCTTCTTCGGATCTTTGATTATCGTTAATTTCTTTATTCTTTTTTCATTTCATTATCCTCCTGATTTCCACTCCCAATATCTAATTAAGCCTTCAATTATATTCAATTCAATCGCAATCACAATCCCATCCAAATTGCTGTCCTGCTTTACCTTTTATTACAATTCCTTATAGACTTATTTAAAAACACTCAAATACTCTCTTGTTTTATTTTAGCAGTCCTTTACTTAGTTTTAATTACATCTATATACATATAACCTCTCTCTCTTTTACTACTGTGAACTGACACATGTCCATTACCTTCCAACAACCTCTTCATAATACAATGGACAATATATACCAACACTCTCACGCAATTGATACTCCAAACACTTCGAATACCGATAATACTACTGATTCTTCAAATACCAACCCTTCAAATTCCCCAACTAAAAAGCACAATCAATTCCAATCTTCAAAAAGGTGGCAACAACAACAAGCTTATATCCCAAACCAAGGTTATCGTCAATATTACTCTCCTCAATTACATCAAGCTCATATGATTCCATCTGCCATGCCAATGCAATCAAATAATTCAGGAATTCAAGCTCCTCCAAACACATCCCATGCTCACCATAATGGAAACAGCGCCCATCACTTGCAAATGAATGATCCGTCTCAATTCTACCAACCTCAAAATGATTTCTTCTATCAACAACAACAACAACATCAACAAAATGGAAATTCAAAGCTTTCCAACTCAGTCAACAATAATGCTGATTCCTCAAGTGCACCGAATTCAAACAGTGGTTCAACTGCGCCTCCAATTCAACAACAATCCAGATCAGCTCAATTCCAATCTTCTCCAAGATATCAAGCTGCAATCTTAGCTGCTGCGGGTCATCATCCACATCAAATGCCTCCTGGTGTTTATCCACAACATCAACTGCAACCTCAGCAAAATAATGGTTTCATGACTGGTCCTCCACCTCCACCACCGCAAACTTCTGCGGCTGGTTTAACTCCTCAATTGAATATAGCTCCAGGCTCTACTCCAGGTCAAATGCAACCTCAATTATCTCAAGGTCAACATGCTCCTCCTGGTAGTTCCGGTGTTCCTTCGAGAACTGTTTATTTAGGTAATATTCCATCTGATATCACTTATAATGAATTATTGAACCATGTTCGAAGTGGTACAGTTGAAAGTTTGAAATTGTTACCTTCTAAAAACTGTGCCTTTATTTCATTTTTGGATGAAAATTCAGCAATGTTATTTCATTCAGATGCCATTTTAAAAAGATTAACTATAAACAATCACGATATTAAAATTGGATGGGGTAAACCAACTCCAGTCCACCCAGTTGTTGCTTCTTGTGTTGCAAGATATAACGCTACTAGAAATGTTTATTTAGGTAATTTAAATGAAGACGTTACTGAAGAACAATTAATTCAAGATTTAGAAGAATATGGTCCTATTGATACAATTAAAATTTTATCGGAAAAGAAAATTGCCTTTGTTCATTTCACTTCTATTTTGGCTGCTATCAGATGTGTTCAAAGCTTACCATTAGTTGATAATTATAAAGATCGTAAAGTTTTCTACGGTAAAGATAGATGTGCATTCATTACCAAAACTCAACAGCATAATGCTGCTCAATACTTAGGTTTGAATCCAAACTCTGAAAATTTGTTGAATCAAGTTGACAGAGATCTGATTGCCAATGCATTAGTTCAACAATCCAATGCTGCTGCAGTCATTGCTACTTCTGCTGGTGGTTCTTCAAATTTAGGTAACAGAACTATTTATTTAGGTAACTTGCATCCCGATTCAACAATTGAGGAAATTTGTAATGTCGTTAGAGGCGGTATTTTACAAAACATCAGATTAATCAATGAACGTCATGTTTGTTTTATCACTTTTATTGATCCAATTTCAGCTGCTCAATTCTACGCTATGTCTTCATTACATGGTTTAATTATTCATAATAGAAAAATTAAGGTTGGTTGGGGTAAACATTCTGGTTCACTACCTAATTCAGTTAATTTAGCAGTTGGAAATGGTGCTTCTAGAAACATTTACATTGGTGGATTAGATAAAATTTATGAAATTGAGTTTTCCAAAGATAAATTATATAATGATTTTAAAGAATTTGGTGAAATTGAACAAATTAATTTCTTTGAAGAACGTCATTGTTGTTTCGTCAATTTCACAAACATATCTAACGCGATAAAAGCAATTGATGGTATTAGAAGCAATGAAGATTATCACAGATGTAAGATTAATTTCGGAAAGGATAGATGTGGTAACACACCAAGACAGTTCCAATTACAGCAAGGTGGTGGGCATCATGGCCATCAAAATGGTGGTAGAAGAGGTGTTGTGAATGATGTTGATGAACAACAATTTTATGATTATTCAGATGATCAAGACGATCAAGATGACAATGAAAGTGAAAGCGGTGTTTTTGAACCATATCCTGATTCTAACCCAATGGGTATTATGATCAGTGGTGCCCATCCTCCATCTGGTTCTGTTGGTGGCCATTCTGCTACTGGTTCAATTGGTTCTGCTGTTAGTGGTGGCCATGGGGTTGGTAATGGGTTAGGATTAACTGAAGCTAACGGTACCGCTTAGTTTACTCGTTTCTTTACTACTTCACGTTTCTTTGTTTGTCTTGTTATTCTTATATTACTAAATCTTGATGCTATAATATGACTACTTTTTTTTGTTTTTGTTTTTGTTCATTCAAATTTGTTTGCTATCTCTGACTTGTGTTTATAATTAGTTATTTCTTTTATTCTTTAATTTTATTATTTTATATTCCTGAGTGTTTTTTAGTTAATTACTAGTATATGTTTGTTTGTTTGCTTTTTGAATTTATTCTACGTTTTATTTAGTTTCCTTTTTTTATTTTAGCTTATCTTTAGTTATACTCTTCTTGATCATGTCTTATCATTCAAACACTTCCACAAAAAAGAAAAAAAACAATAATGTTTCTTTATTATACTATTTCGATTCTTACACTCTCTGTTGCCTTAACTTTTTTTATATTCCAATTTACTCTCTATATACATTTTTTTTATTAAAATTTTTACCAGGATTAAATTACTACACTACTTTGATTTTTTTTTGTTTTAATTTGACTTTTGTTGTCTCTGTTTTTCGTACTATTGTCTTTAGTTTTATTTGTTTGTTTTCACAACTTGCTGTTAATTACTATACTTTTTATTTTAATTTGACTGTTACTATTACTAGTACTATTACTAATAATAATAGCTCCTTTTTCCTTTTAGTTTTTTTCTTTATTTTATGGGCTTATACCATGGGCTAGCTAAATATATTACAATTATCACAGTGTCTATTTTATTTTAGTTTCTTTTATTATCATTATTACTTTATTCATAATTTACATATCTTTGGTTTTGCTTTGTTACTTCAACACACTTTATCTCTTAATTTAACAACTCTGATTCTTGATTTCCTTTTTTGACTTTATCTTCTTTGCCGTCTCATTGTTCCAATTCCTGAACCTTGTCTTTTTATAATTTACTTGAATTTATTATTACCATATTTAAACGTTCACATATATATATATGATAGCCTGGGAAGCACATGTATGCGGGTGTCAATATCGTACAATATGCTAATGCATCATATATTTTTAACTATGTAAAAAAAAGTATATCGAAAACTTAGAAACAAGAAATGTAGAGGAATATATAATGAAAAACCTAAGACACTATCATTAATGAAAGCCTGCGTGCAAATACTCTGGCTCAAAGTTTTTTAAGGAAGCACATCATTTTCATATAAAAGATCTCGAATTTGGTAGATTGGTTTTCTGTCTCATCTTTTGACGTCTCATCAGAACCATCATGACTTACCTAATACCTAAATAAAGTAATGTTGTCGGTACCCTCATCCCGGCTAACTGCTTCAATAAGTTAGTGGTGTTTTCTCGAGTGACTGTGATTTAGTTGCCTTCGAGGCAAAGAACTCCACATAAAATAAATACTACAGAAGTGGCCGAGGTTTTGCTACAAGTACCGAAAAACTCTGTATTTAAAGATGTAATGAATTCACTTTTCATAGGTTTCTGTGCCTGCTGAATAGCTGAGTAATGTTAGTAATATGCAAAAGCATACTTGAAATGATTTGATAGTTCAGATCGAAGTTATAAGTACAGACTAATGGTGATGATAAGATGACAATTGTTTATGTTATAAGTGTCTACAAAGGCTCTTAACTTTTACTGTAAGCACATTAGCATATTCAAGTCAAAATACCAAATACGTAGGGGATATCCTTTGAGATGTGCATGTCCAAAGTTCAATTACTCAAAGAGTAGTTAGATTTAGCACGTAACCATGGAATTAATCCTATATTAAGCATTTCTAGTAACTATAAATTTTAGGCAGTAGCAAAGGGAGGAAATCCGAAAAGAAGGTGTTGAGGTAGTCCATCATTCAAAGCTCAGCTCAGCCCTGGTCCTTTAGGTAACTCCTTCCATCAGCAAATATTCCATCCATTTTGTCTTCATTCATATGTGTAACACTTCCTAGTTATGATTGTATGCTATAATTATAAGAGTTATCAAAGTCTAAATAGATTGAATTTGAAAATGGGCTCCGACTTAAATCAAGGCTTATTGGCGGGTGAATTTCCTGGAGAATGAAATCAGGGAGCTGTTCCTTTATGTATGAGGCTTGGGCATGTTCTACGTCATACTGTCCCAAAACTTAGCTACAGCGGTGGATTCTAATAAAAATATACTTATTAAAACTCTAGAGTAAAGATAAAAGTATAACTTAAGTTGTATTAAGTTTCTAATTTTGAAAACTGACCATTTGTAAAGAAAAATGAAAGAATAAAATAGGATGAGACATACAAAGAAGATTGTAAAAAAATAAAATAACGTAAGAAACTAAAAGAATTTTATCAAAGTAGAAAGACTATGTAAATAAATGAATGAATGAATGAATGAATGATCACACACAGTTACAGAAAATAGAATAAAAAAAGAAGCCATATAAAAAAACACTAAAGATCAAGTAATTCAAAAACCAATAATTAATATCACAGATTACCACAAGGAATCATAATCAAATTCTTCATCATCGTCATCATCTTCGTAAAAACAAATCATCTTCTTTTCTTTCTTCTTATGAATGTTTCCGCAAGCAATCTTAGTCTTGTTAGCAAAATGCACAGTGATAGAGTGACCAAGAACAAAAGCTTCGTTATCTGGGTTCAAAGATAAGTAAGGATCATAATAAGAAGCAATATAACTAGTACCATCAATAGTACCATGCTTACCTGACAAATCACCAACTTCACAATAAGAGTTATTTTCTTGAGTGCTACATTTAGCGGATGTAGCATTGTAAGGATTCAAATGAAGGGAGCCAGTATCCTCACAATCACCATCTGGACCAACTTGAGCAGTATGGATATGATACAGGAATGGACCACCTGTTTCCGGCAAACCGTCAATCTCCACTGAAACCTTAACAGTACCATTTTTGGCAGTCGAAAATTCAATCACACCTTCAGTTTCACCATTGTCGAAATGTGCAACAGCAGCAGCTCTCTTTGGACTATCATCGTTTTCTGGAGCCGAACCAGCAAGAACCGGAGCCAGTAATAACACGGCAGGAGCAAGACTCTTGATTGAAACCATCTTTTTGAATATGTTTTTGATTGAATATAAATATGATACAAAAAATTCGTCGATAAGTTGTAGTGAATCAAGAATAAAAAAAACGGGCATGAAGTTTCTTATATAGTTCAATTCGGTTGGTAGCAAGAAAGACCAAATAAAAATGTATGTACCGACCACATGTGTGACTGTGTATTATTTATAAATTATGGGATTATGGATGAAAGGATGAATGAAAAATCCCGCCCTAATTGGGTTGGGAACTTGGGAATCGGGACTAGGTAGGTTGCAGGGATCTTCGAAGCGCTTAATTAGTCAATTTAAGGAACTAGATTTTAAGAACCACGGACTGGAGCCTGGAACTATTATACTCTTAGTAATCATAGTACTAAGCTCCTGTATAATCATAAGTGATGAGAATGGCCACCTGAACTCAGTAGACAAAGACCTATACTTCTTGAACCAATACATCCGCAACAGTTAATAATGAGCAACCTTGCCCATTTTTTTGTTGAACTCTGGATTCTGATTTCTAGCAAATATTTGCAGTATTTGCAGCATTTGTCCACATATGAATTCTGAATTCAATTGATTCCTGTGATTTAAACTGGGCAATTGTGCACTTCTTAATTTAGCTTTTTATGCATGTAAACAACCAATGACCATTCAAGAATATAGAACAAAATTGGAGGTCAACGCAATGTTGATGCGCCTCTTTTGTCTGAGAACATGGATATAACGGGGACCGGGGTAGGCGGGTAAACAGCTGTCTAGTTTCTTTAAATAACAGATTGAGTAGCGGGGGTCTCTTAAAAAAAGATTATATACTACAACCTAATCTTGATAATTCTAATTACACAAGGCATATCAACAAAAGGATTGAAAACAGTGGTTTTAAGCGCTTGGTAGTAATCTATCTCATCAGATGCAGATAAGCGAGAGAGATGCAAAGTCCCTGAAAATAAAAAGCTTATTTAACACTAATTAAAATCGGAAATGCGCGGCCTAACATGGTCAGGTGATATCATCATGTGATTGTCAGAACAGATCATGATCATGACTATAATAGTGCTACCGATGTTTACAGTCAACATACTACTGCGAGTATAGGGCAGTAACGCTATTACATCATAATGAATTCCTACTGTAAATTAAAAAAGATTATGCACAAGTTAACCAGAAAAACAACAAACTATTGTTGCATAACTGCCTGGCTTTGATACATCTCCACAATTTGGTCACTGCTAGTAGCATCCTCAACATTCTTATCATCTCTAATTTGAATGAATCTAGGAAATCTCAAAGATATACCCTTTTCACCATCCAAATAGCTGAACCCACTCTTATATATAGGGGAGGTAGTTAAATCGGCGGTTTTAACTTCAAAGACAACTTCTGGCTCAAACCAAACATCCGGCTTAGCACCCCCATAAACCACAGAGGCCCTTGGCTTTTCAAGTTCTTTGGGCTTCAATAACTCCGTTAACTTGGCCAACATCTCATCGGAGAACCCCGTACCTATTTTACAAGCACTTTCAATTTCACCAGTGTCTTGATTGTACGAACCTAATAAGAAACCACCATAATTACCTGTTCTTTTACCTTTACCTATGTAACCACCAACAACAATCAAATCCAATGAATCACCAACGCCATCTAGGTAATCTTTTTTCAATTTCAACCAGTTATTGGATCTTTTAGATGGGACGTAGAATGATCCTGGCCCATTTACACTCTTAATCATTAAACCCTCACAAGAATCTTTAATTGATTGATTTAAGAAATTATCAATTTCATTAATATCTCTTGAATCCATCTTAGTGGCAAATTGGAATTTATTTTTGATTAGATTTAGATTATCGTGCAAATACTGTCTTCTAACTTTCAAAGGGCGTCTGATCAAAACCTCACCATTGAAGAGTAACATATCAAAAGCAAACAGACAAATTCTAACTTTAATATCTTCCTCTTTAACGCCCTTTCTTTTTCTGGTAGATAAGATTTGAAATGGTAAAATTTTATCCTTTTCAACATCATAAGCAACACATTCACAATCTAAAATAAATGATTTAATATTTGGATTCAGGCACTTCATTTCATCCATGACAGCAATCAAATCGGGGTATCTTTCAGTCATATCTTCTGAATTTCTAGAATAAATCTTTAGTGTACCGTCTTCCATGAGATGTAGTTGGGCTCTTTCACCGTCATATTTATATTCACATGTAAATTCATTATCATCATCAAATTGGTTCAGAATTTCAGTTATTGATTTGGTGGGTTTGGCCAACATAGGCTTCACAGGGACTCCAGGTTCCAAACCACAATGCTCAGATAGTTTCAAAATACCATTTTCCAGAGATTTTCTGATAATAATCTCATAATTTGGAACTTGTGAAAATGAATCTTTAATTTGCTCTTCCGCTGCAGCTATATGCTCAGTTCTAACTTGCTTTATACCTCCACTTGACTCTTGGAACTCAATTATAGCTTTGGATAGTGCCAGTAAGACCGATTTCTCACCAAAATTGATTCTTAATTTACCTTCTAATGATCTCATTAGAAACTTAGCCTCGTCACCCTCACAAGACGTTAGCATTTTCGTAATAATTGAAATTTTCTTAGTTTGGGAAGAATTACCAGTAGACAAGGCAATATCTTTTAAATTATTAAACACTTGTGAAATATTCAATGGTTTTGGCTTGAACATAATTGATTGTTTAGATCTGGAAGATTTAGCAACAACACCAATATCTCCCTTTTGATGATAGTCTTTCTTAATATCCTGAGCTGAGCGACCCGTTGAAGTAGCCAACGCCTTGATTAATAATGTTTCACCTAAACCTAGCTCTAAACCGGGTTCATAATCTGGGCCAAGTCTATTGATCATAAGATAGGTCACTTGCGTTAAACTGGTAGCAGCTTGATCTAAGTCATCCGGATACGATTCTAAAACTTCCAAAAAAAACTTAGACGCAGCGGCCATATTCTTCAATCTGCCTGATTCTTGTTCTAGTTCATTAAACACTTTGACTAATTTGGAGTAAGGAATCTGTTTGCTTGAATCAGTAACCCGTTGTTTCTTCAACGTAGTTTCAATCTTGGAAACTTCTTCAATTTCCTTCAACTCATTGATCTTCTTGTGTTCCTGTATCTCTGTATCTACTTGAACCATAGTCTTGATCTTCTTTGGTGAGCCCTCTCCAGATGTTGGTGGAGTGCTTCTCTTCCTCTTCTTAGGTGATTCTACTTTCTTGTTCTTGTTGGAACCAAAAAAACGGGCTAGCGTCTGCTGTTGGGCGGCCATGCTAAATATCAGAGGATTTGTTTTTATAAAACTTGTTCTCCTAGGTAAAAACATAAACAAATGTTTTTATACACTAGCTAAACTCTTGCAAAGGCGTTCCGTGACTATAAAACGATTTTGATTTCTATAAAAAATGATAAAAAACGCGTTGCGCAAAAAAAACGACGCGTGGTGCTTAGTAACTGCGTAAGCGCTTACTTCAGCTCGTAGGACAAGAGTTTCTCGACCGCAGCCAGAATATCTTCTTCCTGCTCCGTGCTCTTGCCTACGTTATCCAATCTTTCAGCTAATACATTGTCTAGAAGTTGTCTTAATTTAGTCACCAAAACACCGTTCTTGCACCACGTTCTGATTGGAAGCCAGCCGTCCATCACAATACCTGGAGAGGTTCTTCCCGTAGCAACTGAAC
Source organism: Ambrosiozyma philentoma (assembly GCA_003707675.3). Taxonomy (NCBI): domain Eukaryota; kingdom Fungi; phylum Ascomycota; class Pichiomycetes; order Pichiales; family Pichiaceae; genus Ambrosiozyma; species Ambrosiozyma philentoma. Next base: position 26,375 of record PPKZ03000033.1, read on the forward strand.
TCAAGTCATAGCCGATTTCACCTCCAAATAGCAACAAGGAAAGAATTGACGTTGGTGTGATATCATGTAAGTATAACTTGGAAGTGGTCTGAGAGTGGCTGAATGAAATGAAAGAAGAACTTAAATTATTGTTTGTGGAAGAAGAATTAAGAGATGGTGTAAAAATGTAATTACCATTTTCATCAGTAGTAATATCATTTTCGGTTAATTCTTCACTCTTACTTGAATTAAACAAAGTAGATGATGGATGCAAGAAAGCTCTTGTGGCTGGTAGTGGCTTATCTTTTGCATTTTTAGCCGAATCTGGATTCAACTTGGATTTCATAAATTCTTCATTTCTAGTCCATAACTTAATTTTCTTTAAATCTGGATCCAAAGCAACAGCACCGGATGCACTAGCCAAGAATTTAGGGTTTGGATATTGAACCCTGGCTATCTGTGGGTAAGATGACGAGGTGATTAGTGCCTTTAATATTGCAACATTATTAGAATTTCTATTAAAAGTGGAAAACTCTTCGGAATCAAATCTAGATGAAGAATAGCCATATGGAATGAACCCTAATTCTTTTAAAATTGATAAATATTGAACTCTAGTAGATTGAATATCACTCATAGTTAAGTAAGATAAAAAATTATCATCCAAAAATCTTCTTTTATGTCTTGAAGTATCAAAATTACCGTTATACTCATTAAAAGCATTCAATATAGCAATTAGGTCCCCGTTACCTTTACCAAACTCACCCTGAATTCTCTTAACGTCATCTCTAGATTCAGCTTTTCTAGTCATAAATGGAGAACCGGTTGTTGAAATAGAAGCTAATGTTAAACAACTTTCTAAGCATCCAAATAAAGTACCATAAATTAATAACTTACCAGATCTTAAATCAGTTGGGATCATAGATAGATAAGAACCCAGATTCGTTAGTTCATCATGATTATTTAAAGCACCCAGTTCACTTAACGCAAATTTAGCATTATCAACATTGGCCAAAGAGGGTGGATCCAAGCCTAATTTTAAAAACTCAAACACATTTGAAATACCCATTGATTTTACAACTAAATAAACAGATTCTAATTTTGTTCTTTTGATTTCAGGAATAGGATATTCTAACATAACTTCATTTTCAATTTCTTTAGTGAATAATTTATAACAATAACCATTTCTAATACGACCTGCTCTACCTCTTCTTTGACCTGCTTCAGCTTTAGAACACCAACTTTCTAATAACTTTGTTGTGTTTGCTTTTGAATCATAATGAACTTGTTTAACTTTACCGGCATCAACTACAACAACAGCATCCGGAATTGTAATAGAAGTTTCAGCGATATTTGTAGAAACAACAATTTTCCTTTTGCTTCGAGGTGGATTATTGAAAATTTGTTTCTGATCTGAAGAACTTAATGTAGAATGTAAAGGTAATAGCCAGAATTGAGAGTCTGATGATAATTCCCTAATACATTTATTAATTTCCATGATACCAGGTAAGAAAATTAGGATTGATCCAGTATTATTTTCAGATTCTAATTTTCTATCGATTCTTTCAACAAGCTGTAAAATCAAACTATAATTAATATTACCCGATTTAAAAAATCTCGAATCAGCTTTTGGTTGAAGTTCTTCTCCATCACGGCCTGTAATCTTAAATTGTAAATCCTCTAAAATTTCTTCTAAATAATAATCAGTGATTGGGAAAGTACGGCCTTCAATATGAGCATGAGAGATCTTTGAATCAAAATAATTATTAAAAACATTGATATCAATAGTCGCAGACATCAAGACAACTTTCAAGTTGGGGAATTTATTAATAATTCTCTTCAAAATAATTAACAAGAAATCACTATCAATCGATCTTTCATGAACCTCATCAATGAAAATATACCCTAAGTCATTAAAGAAATCAGAATTAGCAGAAGACGAAGTTGAACTATTGCTACCAACTAAAGCTTGAATCATTCTCAACAAAACACCAGTAGTAACAAATGAAATTCTTGTATCCTTGTGTGTTTTATTTTCACCTCTAATGATATAACCAGTTTCAACACCACATTTAGTAACTCTTTCTTCAGAAATTCTGTCCGCTAGACCAATTGTGGAAATACGTCTCGGTTGAGTACAAACAATATTTGTTTTAAAATCACCTTTAGAATTTAAATCATCTAAAATAAATTGAACAATTTGAGTCGATTTACCAGAACCAGTTTCACCTGTAATTAAACAAACCTTATTGCCATTAATAATTTTAACTAAATCCTCTTTCATTTTCCATGCCGGTAATTTAGCCCTGTTACCTAATGAATCCTTAAACTTTGAAGAAGAGCAACGTTTCTTATATTCAATAGATAAAGCATCAATATCAACAGTGGACCTAACAGGTCTATTATGTTTAGACTTATTGCTCTTTCTAACTCCATGATTCTTACTAGTATGGTCTGTATTCAAACCCTTTTTCAATATAGTAGTAGAAACATATAACGGACCAGGATTCTCAATTAGTTTTTCTAGATGCATCTCAAGCCAATCAATGCAAGAAAAGATGTAGGGAACACCTAAAGCACCAACTTCATCAATCAAATAATTAGATAATTGAGAAACAATACTGATTTTAATATAGTTAGCTAATCTATGCTCACTTTCATTCCTCACAATTAGATGTAATCCAGCTAAATCATTAGGATAAGAATGTGATTTGTACACTCTTAAACTTAACACATTCTGTAAATTTGTTTTACTAGGTCTTAAAACAATTTCGATAATTTCATTATTACTTGAAGTTTCAACAAATCTATCAGCTTCATAAATTGCTTTCAAACCTTCAATTTCTTCTTTCCATTGGTCATAACTATCATCATACTCTTCAAGACGTTCGGAGGGCGTAAAATCAACCAATTCATTAGATAAAGCAACACCAGCTTCAACTTCATTCCAGTTATTTTTCTTCAAAACTGTAGTAACATCATCAGTACTGAATCCACCTTGAATTAATCTTTGAATCATGTATTCTAGTTTGATATCTTTTTTAACTAACTTCAACTGAACATTAGAATCTTTTTGAGATTTGACAAACATAGGAGGTAAATCATCTTCTGGGATATGTAAAATAAGCCAATCTAAAGTATCTTGAAACGTATTTGTATATTGTAATGATTCTGTAACGTGGACTTTTTTAAACCCCAACTTCAGTAATAAGTCAAAGTACTCAGCTGATGATTTTAGGTGTTTTTCGGATAACGAATGCTGGACCCAGTTGATATGATGTTTGATTGAATCTTCTATCTGCTTCCTTAAATCTGGGTTTAAATCAATGAATATAGTTTCATCCCAAACTTTTTTTGGAAACCTAGTTTGTTGAAATAGTAATTTCTTATCAAATGATGAAAGTTGTGTACCCCTATTTCTTGAAAGAGACGGGTTTAAGTTGTTTCTATTATTTGTGGAAGGTGAGGTTGAAGATCCAATTACGATAGAAGGTTTCTTAACCTTTTCTTCATTTGCTCTTTTAGCATCAGATTGTATTTTATGTTTCTCTTCTAATTTCTTTAATTCAATCATGGTTGCAAATGGATTGGAACTGTACATTAATTTAGCTCTTTGTGGATCACTCCTGGCCAAATTCTTTCTTTCAGTTTCTAAATCAGTCCATATATTCTTATGATTTGACGGTAAAATCATTTGCATATTCTTATCAGATGCAATACGATGCAGGGCGTATGTGGCAGCATAATGACGGGCCTCTAATGCGGTTTCTTGAGGTTTGATAATATTTTTATCGGGTATCATTTTAATTTCCAACACTTGTTGAGTTTTGGGATTTTTCCAAGATAAGATAGCAGCACCAATAAATCCATCTTTTACACGACGCATATCATATTCCACTTTGTTCCATTTTTGCTTTTGACAATGCTCATGAAGTAACGAACCTGGTAACTTACCTGTCCAACTTGATGATTGGGCAACAACGGTTCTTCCTGTTGGTCTTTTAGCCAATGGTGGTGGTTGTTCATTTTTCAAGTCCTTGGAGTCTTTCTTTTTTCCTTTCTTTCCCTTTGGGTCCGCAGCCGAGATTGAAGGTAAATTATTCACCTGTTTCTTCTTTGCCATTTGTAAATCTTCTGGGTCAGTAACCTTAATGCCAGGTTCTATTTCTACGATAACTGATAACTAATCAAGTGAATTCAATACATAGCTGTGAAAATTCTAATGCATGTTACCAGCCTCACCAGCTTTATTGTCTCACTAGCCACTTACTGTGCCGCGGCACAGCTTACTAGCCATCGGGGTTTGAAAACTCGCTGTTTGAGTCAAAATACTATTTTGACCAAAGCGTCCTTTTACGATTTAAACAAGTTTCTTCCTTAACCAAGCAAAACAGTACTACTATCTGTACCAATCACATTTCTCTCCTTTGAGCCCCACAGCTGTTCATCTGATTTCTTTGATTTCTGACTCCAACGCTAGGTATTGCAATTTTCTCAACGATATAACGAACAAATTACCAAAGTATTAAATCACCCAATTACCTAGATTTGTCTAATCGTCTCCAGATACCACCAGCACACTCAATATCTAGCTGTCCTGATTCAAATTAACTTTCTGCCTATTGTTCTAATTTTCATTCTGATATTATAATACCCTATATATATTCCAGGACTCAGTAATCAAATACAGAGAAGATTATATTTACTATGGCTCCTACCACAACTAGTAGACATCAGGGGCATCACGACAGAGCAGACGTCAAACATGTTTCTAGAGCTTGTCTAGAATGCAGAAGTAGGCATTTAAAATGTGACGGGAAAGCACCCGTCTGTTCAAGATGTTTGAAGTTTAATAGAGAATGTCAATATGTTAAGTCAAACAGAGGTGGCTCAAGAAAAAAGGGAGTCTCTACCAAGAAACAAAAATTACAAGATGGATCAGCTGCACCGGTCACAAACAAGCATAGTGATGCCGTAGATGGTTTCATTTTACCTTGTGTGAAAAATGGTCTTCCTGAAATGGCTGATAGAGATGTTTGTAAAAGTCAGTGTTTAGAAAGAGATACTTATAATAAATTACCCCCTTGCCTTACTGGGGTTAAAATCCCCCAAAAGAAGAAACGGGAAATTGATTTCCATCCAACTTTTAATTCATCTAAAGAAAAAATGTCTATTGATATTGTGTTTGATCCAAAATATTTAAAACCAGACCCTACTGATTATTATATTTCCCCTGCGTTAGTTAGAAACTTGGATACTGAATCCATTGTTAACACGTATTACAACTATTTCCATAAAATTCATCCTTTCATGCCCCACAGAGATGACATTACTAGATACTTAGATTCAATACCGTATAAATATGATTTATTGTTGGCTATGAAATTGATAGGTGATGGCCAGTCTAGTTCTACTTATTCTAAAGATGTCGAAACTGTTAATTTCTTGATTACCAATATTTTAGAATATACTAAACAAATAGGAAAAGATTTTATTTCTTTACAGGCTGTTTTATTAGTGTCCATGGTTTCTCACATTTCTTCACTACATGATTTATCATCCTTACTAAGAGAAACGTTGGTGTCTTTAGCTTTAGAACTTGGAATAAATATGATAGATCAAGATAATATTCCTCCTGTTTTTATGGATGTTAATGGCTATGTTACTGAGACATCTGATGATAAAATTAGAGCAGGGGTTAATTTAATGCACACACCTTCCGAAGGTGATTCTAAGAATATTTTGGGTGAATTAATGTCTGCTAGAAGAACAATAGGCATACCCAAAGATATAATGGAAGATATGGTTAGAAGAACTTTATGGGAAATCTATTTCTTTGACACATTAAGTGGTACTGCGTCTGGCCAGACAACATCTGTGTTAGCAACTCAGAAAATGCTATGTTTTTATCCTAAAACTATTCCATTAACAATATTTGACTACAAGAGTAGAGCAGAATCATGTAAATTGGTTAATGATGCCATCAAATTAAATGTTGCCATTCAGGCAAATAAAGAAATTCAAACGCATTTAGTTCATATGTCTGCCGCTATAGGGAACTGGGAAATGAGAATAGAAAATCCGGATTTATTTAAAGCTCCTTACTTAGTTAATGTCAGTGGCCAAGTTAACGAAGGTGTTCATCAATCTATTATGTTAGTTAATTATGCTAAGATTTTTACACATAGGCCATTTTCATATTTATGGAGACCTGATATTTCAAGACACCCGAGATGTTCAGATGAAGAAGGTGTTACTGATAATTGCCAATCTTTGAAAAAACAAGAAGTTGATTCGAGAAAGATTATAGAGACTAGGAAAACAATAGACTCCGCATCTTCTGTTGTTAAAGCTTTATTAGATACCAATCCAGCTAAAGTTTTACAAAGAACACCATTTTTAGCTTGTGCTTTAGCGTTCTCGTGTTTGGTTCATCTGAGCGCCTATTCTTGGGTTGAATCAAGTTTACAGGTTCTGGATGAGGATTCGGAAACTTTAAATTCATTGAAAAACAGTATAAGTGAAGATGAATTAGATATTTACACAGAATATATCAAGCTTGAGTTAGGTGGGATTTTCCAAATATCAAGACATTGGGCTTTATCAAACAAATTAACATCACATATAAGAGACACTCTGATTAAAGTCTCTCCGAAGTTGTTTAAAAGAGTTCAACTAAGTTTACCAGACTCCCAACAACAGCAGCAACAACATCACAACCCTCCTCATCAATCAATTCAAATAGGTTCAGCAGCTTCTTCCGCAGCCAGAAGACAATCACGGCCACCACCAAGGGACGACATTACAAAATTGTCTGCGTCAGCAATAGCAATGACTGATTCTGGAACAAATACTACTGAATTATTTACCGGCTCAGATACTGCATCATCATTTAATGATCACCCTACTACTGGCTTTAACACTCCGTTGGGCGCTGGTGCTGCGCCACCACTTATGGAGCAATCACAAACTATTGGTCTTCAAAACGTTGCGGCTCCTGATACCAATAGTGAAATGAATGAAATTGATTTCAATTTAATGTTCGATGGTGATTTGGATGCTTTGAGTCCAAGTTCTGAGACTGGTTGTGACTGGGTTGATAAGCACATTTTTGAATTTGATGCTTACAATATTAATGCTAACTAATTAATTGGTTTGTTTGTTCCTTGGCTTTGGTTTTGTTATGATGGTGATCATATATGTTTCTATTTTGTTTTACTTGCGTCTTCTTGTTTTATGGGTTTGATTTCGATGATTAATTTATTTTGAAGTTATTTCACTTTGTATGATATACTTATGCTCTTGTTGTTTTTTTTTTCAATTACTTACATCTCATTTTTGTTTGATATGTTTTATTTATTATACAATTTTTTGTTCGTTACTCTTTATTATTATTATTATTCTCTTTTTGTTAAGGCTATTCTTTTATTTTGTTATTTATTTAGAAGGTTCTGGTTTTTTAGTCAATGCCAAACGTTCTGTTACTACCACTATCTTGTTAATATAATATCCACCGTATAATGTTTAAAATCTTTATTTGTGTTGTTGTAACCACAAAGAACTAAAGATAAAACCCATTAGAAAATAACTAGAATAAATCTCTTAGTTACTTCTGAATTTTTGTATTTTGTGGTATTTATCATTAAAAAGTTTTAGATTTTTCTTTTCGAAAGAAAGTGGTAGTAAAGTAAAGGTTAGCAAAGAACAATCTGAAAAACGTAAAACTGTACATAAAAAGCGAACTAAAAAGTTAAGGGTCTATACACACAAGCAGAAACAAAAATTAAACAAAAGTAACTTTTAAAAGAGAATTCCTCTCACTCATGAGACAAGGGTGCAACCAAATCCAAAGTTCTACTTAAAACTCCTTCAACTCTACCTCTCAGTGGAGCAGATTTACAAACAACTTTAAAATGATGATAGTCAATCTTTGCCTCATTCTTACCAATTTTCACGATACCATAATTTTCATCAGGAAAGCTACTAAAGGAATCACCAAATTGGACAGTCAGTAAATCACATAATCTTTCTAATCTCGTTGATTCTCTGTAATCTGCATGTAATTCTGGGTCTTTGGATTCTGGGTTGCTTGCAATTTGTTCTTCGTTCTTAACTGTAACGGTTGTTCCAACTTTATCTTGAATAGCACTATCATAATTTTCTTCTTCTTTCATTGTATTAATATGGGAATGATCATGCGTATGTTGACTGGACGATATTTTGACTGATGCAGGAGAAGCATCACAACTTAGTAAGATAGCAATAGCTGAATCAGCAATTGTATCTTCAATCATACCTGACTGCCACTCAACAGTAACCAGCCCTTGCTTTTCTTCTAATGTAACTTGAACGGATCCCATGATTTCAAAAGCATATTCCTCGGGCTCATCAATTATAACTTTAACAAATCCAAACATTTGAGTAAATTGCCAATTAATTAAATTCTTATTTGCATTACAACGTAAACTTTGTCTCTGTTTGATTATTGTCGTAGTTAACCCAGAAAATTCACGAAGGTCTTCCACTTTTAATAGATTTAGATCAAAATTCTTTTGAACTAGTACACCATTGATTATTTGTTTGTCTTCAGGTAATGCAGTAGCTAATTGGCCCATCACTTTCACAACCTTGATTCCTTTAAATTCTAATGAAAGTTTAGTACCATTCCTTGGGTTATATACTTTAACTTCATCTTCTGTGTTTTTTAACTTTTGATATTTAGAGAGTAAAGCAGATTTAAGTCTACCCATTGGATTAGATTCACCATGAACTAGAATGATGGTCTTAGGATTAACCAACTGAATAAATTCAGAATTTTGTTCATAATCAACATGAGCAGCAAATGAAATTTCTTCGACGTGAATCTTTCTTGGAATTAAAACATCCGGGTCTTGGATTGATGGTATTTCAGAAGGCTCAGTTAAAATATTCTTAGCCATTGTACCTTCAACTGCATAACCAGTCATAATTAATGAATTTTCAGGATGTGGAGCCCATTTTTCTAACACTTTTCTGGAGATACCATTTTGCAACATACCAGGAGAAGCAATTATAACACATGGATTCAAATCATCCATTTTTTCAAAGTTTGTAATATTCTTAATGTATTTAAAATGGAATGGATTATTATTTGTTTCTGTGAATTTCTTTCTAATATTGTCATTCATCATATTGATATATCTCTGATAAACAGCCATACATTTCTTAGCTAAATCAGAAGCATAAAAAATTGGGAAGTTTTGTAGGTCTTGATGCTCTTGCCAGTATTCGTCTAAAATTAATAAAATTTCTTGAGCTCTACCTAAAGCAAAAACAGGTAAAAGGCATTTTCCACCTTGCTGTAAAGTAGCATGAATAACTTGAGTCAATTTGGTTTCTCTTTCAATTCTTGGGACATGAGTGGCAGTACCAAATGTAGATTCAGTGATCAATAAATCAGGTCTGGTTGGAGGAACTTCTGCCGAACTTAAATGTCTATCTTCTTCTCTTGAATAGTCACCTGTGAACAGAAGTTTCAATCCACCCATTTCAACGAAGAACATAGCAGCACCTAAAACATGGCCCGCATGATAAGCAGTAAACCGTATACCGTCAACTTCAATAGTAGAATGATAATCAATTGTCTCTATTCTGTCTAACGATTCATTCAAATCGTCATCTGTATACAAAAATGCATTCACATTTCCATCGCTACTATTATCCGTAATACTGGTAACTCTAACAAAATCGTTCAATAACCATTTGTAGATAGCTTTAGTAGGATAAGTCATAAACACCCTGCCTTTGAAGCTAGTGTGCTGCAGAACATACGGCAAGGAAGCAGCGTGATCCAAATGGAAATGGGAAATAAGTAAGATATCAACTCTTGACAAGTCGAAATCATCATAGAATGGCAATGATTCAACGCCTGAGTATGCTGGATGAACCCCAGCATCTAGCATAACCACTTTTCCCTTGTATTCAACGATATGACACGAACGGCCGACTTCGTTACCTCCTCCCAAACAGTGGAAGTTCAGACTTTCCTTGTCAAACCCGGATTCTGTGCTCGATGTCATTGGAACTGGTGATTTTGGGCTTCTATGATTTTGGTGGTTAAATAGGTTACAAATGAAAAGAATTAATGGAACGAAAATAGGTCGAGAAAACTCGAAAAGGGGAGTGGCTCAGTATCAGTTCTTTGTATGTGGCAGTGGTGGCGAATATGATTTTCAGCGAGATTTCAGTGCAATTAGTCAAAGTTTGAACAGACAATTGTTATTGCAAAAAGTTTCAATTAGATCTTGCAAGTTAACCTTACACCAACATATCCATAATGAGTGCAGCGGTCACTTCTTCAGTCTCTTCTTCAGATCCACTAGACCTTATAAAGTTTTGTTTAGATGAACAAATTTACATCAAGTTAAGGGGTGGTAGAGAAATGGTTGGAAGATTACATGTACGTTAGATTACATCTGCAATTACAGTTCAAACCACTGTTCAACATACTAACTGTTTTGTTATTAATATAGGCATATGACTCCCATTGTAATATTATATTGAGTGATGCTACTGAAACAATATTCACATTAGATGAAAACACGAAGGAAATCACTTCGACCACAAAAAAATCAGATATGATATTTGTTAGAGGTGATTCTGTCATATTAGCTACTGATGCAAGTAACGTGTGATGTTAGTTGAATCACTTCTTTTTTACAGTTTCTTTTATATATTGCTTCCTCTTCTGTATATTACAATTTCTTCTAATACAATAAAAAATTATTTGAAATATAACTTCAGTTTATAAATAAAAGTAGGGACCAAAACACAATGCTGATCATTAAGCTATATATAAATTTAAAAAGTCAAGAAAAACACTTATAAAACATTAAAATGATAAATTAGGAAGAAATATAAATAAAAAACATGAGATGCTCTAAAACAGATAAAAAAAACAAGGAGATCATATGGAATTTCTTCTACCTAAATTACGACCTCTATCCACTCCCTTTTTCTTGTTCTTCCAACCCTGTAACTTCTTCTTAATATTCACATCATCCAACATAGAATCACTATACTTTAATCCTACAGCATAGATCTCATTAAATCTACCGAAATCCAAAGTGGCATAATCTTCAATGGGTGGTCTTAAATAAATACAACCTTCAGTATTCTTAGCTTTGTCCAAAGCATTAACAGACGCAACATAGGCCAATCTCATCTGAATGTCAGCCATAGTTGGAATATTCGGATGTCTAGAGAATGGATTCAATCTATTAAACAAAGCCCAAGCACCACTTAACGAATCTCCATAATCCATCGGTGCACGGTCCTCAGGGGCCCCGACATCACAAGCCAGGATCAATTTAGCGCCTCTTCTTTTCATTTCTTGGACGGTTAAATTATCAATGTAACCACCATCTAGCAACATATTACCATTCTCTGTAATCGGTGGCAATAAGGAAGCCAATGACATGGACGCTCTAATGTATCTCCATGCGTAACCACTACTATGAATCTCCATTAAATATTCAGTGATATTAGTCGAATTAGCATAATACTTAATCCAAAAATCTTCAATCCTAGATTCTCCAAATGCTTTCCAAATTCCTCTGTTGAATTCATGGCCTGTAATATACGAAGTTAAAGGAATAGTTAAATCCATCAGCGATCTCCAGATTGAGGCCATACGTCCAGCAAATGTCTTAGCTCTACCAAACACAGGAACAAAATCATAATCCTTAGCATATAATCCACCAACAAAAGCACCAATTGAAGTACCACCAACCATATCAACAGGAATTCCATGATCTTCTAATGCTTTAATTACACCCACATGTGAAATACCTCTTGCTCCACCACCGCCCAAAACCAAACCAATTGCTTGACCAGTTAATATTCTAGCTAATCTCATAAAATCATCTTTATGAACTTGCATAGGCTGATAATATTTTCTAGACCTGAACGAATCTTTAGTTTGCTTTAAAATCTGTAAAAATTCACTGTCATTCATAATCTTACCAACAGTGCTTCTCATTTTACTAATTCTATTTGAAAAAATACTATCTTTATGATTATGACCACGTCCAAATCTTTGTCTAGGCAGAGGAATACCGTCACCAGGATTGCTCTCTGCCAAAGATTTAATAACTTGCATCTGAATATGATGATGTGAATGAACCCAAATTCTATTCTTTAACCATTTATTAGTCAAACCTGGCTCAACGTATCGTTCAGGATGAATCAAGATCAATTCGGTTCTAGCAGTAGTCTTAGTCTTAACCAACAATCTTTCATAATCACCGACATCAGGAGACCCAGCAGCATCAGCCAACAACAAAATACAGTCTCCTTGCTGAATACAAGTTCTGGTCCAATTTGAACTGACTGGTGTATCTACAAGATACAAGACAATGTCGTATTTATCTTCTAATTCAGCGAAATATCCACTTTGTTTTAAATTAGCAATCTTATCAAATGCATACTTGCCCAATCTAGTCAAAGCCAACGATTGATATAAAACGTTAACCGATTTCCCAGTACTTTCTAAAGCAGTAGCCAACTTCTCGCCAAACTCAGTGACGGGAACACCCGACTTAACAGGTAACAAAGTAATTGTTCTGAAATTATTGAAACTTTGAACTAGCGGTTCATCTCTAATATGTGGAGAAATGACAGGGTTGATTGAATTATAAGAGTCTTTATCATTAGAAGTTCTTGAAACTCGTTCAGCGACAATACGAGACACATTGATCATGATTGAAGGGCTACTCAATGCAATCATCTCAAACAACGTTCTGGGAATTCTAGCAAGTTCAGAATCTCTGATGGCTACAACCGTGGTTAATCTTTTGGATTTAGTCAACACTTCAACTTCACCTAATGATTCTCCTTGACCATGTTCACCGATAATAGTGCATAGGTGTTCATTACTACTTTGAGCGCTTGTTGTCTTTGCTGGTGTCTCTTTAATTGATCTAAATCTACCATTCAGCACGATATAAATCCCGTTCGCTTGGTCACCTTGAATATACAATGAATTACCTGCTTGAATATGAACCCACTCCAAAGCGTAATCAGTCAAGAACAATTTTTTATCCAGCACGCTTAACAAATGCTTAGCTATAGCCAGTTGTAAATTTGGGTATTTTTCAATAATCATCTCAAAGAATTCCCTACTTAGGAATGCGACGTCAACATCAGTTGAAGCAGTAACGTTCGCAAATGACTTAGAACCAATTAATGTACCTAAATAACCAGCTAATCCACCTTGACCCACTTCATTCGACCATTCTTCCTCATATTGGGCCTCTTTCGTTGTTGTCGTAGTAGTTAATGATGAATCATCATCATATTTCTTTCTCATATAAGTTGTATCTAATCTACCAGAGATAACATAATATAGACCCGGGGTCTGTTCATCAGCTTCAATTAATTTAGTTCCTTTTGAATAACGAAAGAACTTCATTTCTTCAGCCACTTCTTGTTTAATATTTTCAAAATCCATATATGCTTTATATTCAACTTGTTGTCTTGTGTGCTCCAAATCTTCATTAACCAGTGATCTCATAGAGGTGGTCGAAAACGTTCTTAATCTACTAGTAGTACTACTTAGCAAACCACCTGGACCACTAACACTTCTTGAACCGTTATGTCTAGCACCAGGATCGTTATTACCAATAACAGACAATCCTGAAATCATAGGAGAATTGAAACTAGATCTACTAGTTGCCAAACTTTTCTGAGATTCATAAATCATCAAACTAGACTTATCAATCCCAATCAATTGGCATAAACTATCTGAAATAGCAGCACGTAAAGTTGAACTTTCCGTTTCTTCATCGTCGGCACTAAACGTTCGATCTCTTAACTCATCCAATTTGAAGCTTGTGGGGGTTTTAACAATAGTTGGAATAATGTCGGTGCTACGAGTTAATGGTGCATTAGATAATAAATCACCTGGATTAGTAGCCTTTCTTGAGTTTAGCTCAAAGTATCTTGATTTATTATTAGTGATTTTTCTCGTCAACGAAGGCATGCCAGAACTAGCCGCTATATCTGAACTGACACTTTCATCAGTATCAGAAAATTGATCTCTGAATCTCGTGGCACTGCTACTGCCACTATGACCTCCAAGCGCACCACTAAAGCTGCTTGTGGTTGAAGATAGCGGAGGTCTTGAAGTATGGCGAGTAGGAGAGGGAGATGTTTTTGAACCTATATTGCGTGTTCTTCTTTTATGTTTATTTCTACCAGATTTAATCAATATAATTTCTTTTAAAGTTTTGTTGAGTTCTGAATCAACCTCTAATTCATCACTTTGACCTAAGTTTTCGAAGAGGTATTTAGGTATCTTAAAAGAAGCAGTGCTATTTAAATTTGATTCAGTTTTTAGAATATCAGGAGTCAATCCAAGGTAATTATGAGAAGTCTGGAAAGTGACTCGATAAAGCTTAGCCAAGATCATTTGAACAATATGAGAAGTGGCCTTTGGGTACTTAGCAGCCAATCTTGAAAAGCTTTCTCTTGGGATAATTGAAATTGTACAATTGTCACTTGGAATAGCAATCAATTCAGGAGTAGTAGTATGTACAGGACTTAATCTAGTAGGATTTAAAGAAGGTGTAGCACCAGGCGAAACACCACCATTGATTTTATTACTATTGTCTAAGGTGAAATTATCTATTGGATTCAGCAAACTAGGATTTGAACTAATCGGAGTAGTGGTACTATTATCCACACCAGTCAACATATTCAAAACGCCAATAAGAGAAGACAACGGGGCCCCACTTTTGATTGTATTTAACAGTTGGTATCTAACGCCGTCGACGACAACAGTATCTTTTGAGTTTTCAGTGATAGTTGAGTTAAACACTGTAGTACCATTTCGTAACGCATTATCATCGCCAATTTTACAATATACTTGAATCAGGCCTTCAACGCAAATAGCAAAACCTGAAGTTGAATCATCCAAAAAGACGATTTCACCAGCATCTAGCTTCTGAGTCTGCATTGATTTTGTCAATTCATGAAAAACAGGTTTATCTAAATACCCAAAGATTTTAATTGCGGATAGGAATTCATCTAAATAACTTAATTTGGATCTTCTTTCCTCTCTGGAGTTTTCTAAAAATGTATCGATTATAGGCTCTTGTCGTTTAGGTTCTTCAGGTAGTCTTGAATACACAGTCAAGTACTTATATCTTATAAAAGCATAAGTAGAGGCTGCAGTTACCAAAACCATAAAAAATATAGAAGAGAAAGATAAATTAACTTGAAAAGAATAGGACAATATGGAAATCACAGTGGCTGGGACAATATATAATATTCTTGAAATGAGTTTAACTATAAGCCAGGAAACGTACCATATTGCTCTGGATATGAGGGATGCTTCATTGATGATGTCTTGTTGTAGAACAGTTGGATTAATGGATTGTGTGATTGTTTTGGTTGTAGTTGATACGATAGTTTCAGTGATTGATCCTGTAACGGACTTTGCTATTGAATCAACCATTTGGTCTGGAGAAGACATTTTTCAAATTGATTTCTAGTATGATTTGACAAATTGCTTGAAGCAATTGGGAATATTGGCAGAGATGAAAGGATTAACGAAAAAGTACAGCTGTTCTTGCAGCTTGGTAGTTCTTATTCTTCTTTGCGATATGTTCTAGAAGTCTCGGGGAGTCGGTAGTTATGGGCCGTATCCAATGTAACTGTGTGGCTGATGTTCTTGATTAGGATGATCTTATGTTTCAAGTAAATTTCACCGTTCCAATTGGTAAGCAACTGTCATGATACAAGAAATTACAGCAGTCGTCCAGTACCGAAGTCGGATCTTGCAGAGCTAACAAATGGCAATTAAGGTTTGTTTACTTGGAGTGATTCGGTGATTTCTGCGGCGCGAACCTAGACAACGTGGTAGGATTACAATAAGTCTTGGGATAAGTATGTGATATGAGCTATACAATATACAACTTGAAATATACAACGAGTAAATCAAATCAGCATGACGTTATAAAGTATGAAGTACCAAATCTGGCAAATATGGGAAAGACTTGTGAAACTTTTGAGAATTTGAACCTTGTTTATAGGAAAGAATCAATTGGATCCTATATCAATTAAAACTCCTACACTTGATTCTCTTGCTTCCACCTACAATTCACAGCCACCACAATTGGTAAAGCAATGGATGCAATGGTTCCAGCTTAACATGCAGTACAGAGAATGACATGAATATTTCTCTTCTTTAAGTCAGGCAAATCATATTTCCTGAAAAACTTTCACATATTGATAAGAAGGATATGACAGCTTAATCCAAAGGGTCAATAAACCTTATTTCCAAGTATTCCAAGTATGTGAGCCGGGGAAGTAGGTACTGGATGACAATAGTGCTGCCACATTATAATTGGCAGACAATTTAGCTTTTCAGTTTAGTTGACGAACAAATTAAGAGGAGAAATGATAAACTGTTAACTTTAAGTTCATGAGAGTTATCCCAGCAGTGAGACGTCCAAATTAAGTAAAAGTTCCCTTAAAGCTGATATTGATAAAGCTTTTAAGAAAAGTATTTCTGGGAGCCTGCTACATGTTATGCTCTTCTTAAAAAATCTGTTTTCTTGAAAGATCAAGTTCTTTCTAAAACTGTATAATGTAACTTTACTTTCTTGCTTAGAGAAGCCTGAACCAAACTCGGTTCAGACTTTACATCCGTGCACCATAAGTCATGTGCTGTGTTATGCAGCCCTGTGATCTACCTAAAACAAGTCCCGTCGATCGTCCACGCGCCTTCTCAGTCTCTAGATCTCTCTCAACAAACTGAGATCTTGTCTGTCAGTTTTACTTACATGCTCGTACCCAGTAACCATAAGCAGTGAGAGCAGTGAGAGTAGTAGCAGTAGACTGCAATGACGTAGAGATACAACCAAACCCAGCGCAAGTCTGACTAAAGCAACCACCACTCTGTAACTCAACGTGGACGTCCAACACGGTCACTATCAAAAATGAATTACGTACTCAACAAAACTGTTGGCCCAACTGAACGCTGCGGCTCTGCCAGTCTGCACAGCCCGGGAGTTCAACATCTCAACTTATTTCCCATTCAACTGATTCCAGTACTTTACAATTACCACCTTCTTAGTCTTTCCAAAACTTACCTCCTATCCAGTGTCTCTCCTATATAACTGCCAGGTTTCCCTCATTACCACTCTCACAGGTTCCGGCTCTTATACTACTTCACTTCCCATTTTCTCTCTAATTGTTGTTCTCACAGATCATTACCACTTCAACTGTTACTGAACTCTAATTAATCCATTTTCCTCTTATTTATTATACTTCATTATTTCATATAACTGTCACTCAAAAGGTACGTTTGTTTTACATAATTTGTCTCGTTTTTCTATGGATTTTTGACTTTTGGCATTTTCAACAATCCTCCAATGGCCACTCACCACTTACAAATTCAACAATTTCCCAATTCTCCTTGCCTATATATCTACATCCTGATATCCACCCATTCTAAATTTGTTTTTGAATACTACACCTTGATACCCCAAAATCCCCAAATGCCACAACAAAAATCGACAAATTTCTACTTTTTCCAACAACGGAAATTTCACTAAAGCCTCATAGGTACTAACAAAAAATCTCGTTTAACTTTAATTCTATAGTTCACAAAATAAAATTATGGCTCACTCCACAAACAGACCTCTGGTCCTAACTCACGGTTTTATCGAATCTACAATCTTAACTCCACCAGCTGATTACTTATACTATCAACAGTTAACTAATGATTTCAAAAAATCTTTGCCTGAACCAACTGAAGGTTTCGCCGATGATGACGAACCATCTACCAAAGCTGAATTATTAATGAAATTCTTAGGTTTTGTCATTAACTCAGACGATTCCAATCCTGATGAGAAATCAGCTGCTACTGAATTAATCATCAATGAATTTGAAACTAGATACTTGTCAAATTTAGATATTCATACTTTTGCCGCTAATGCATTATCCAATGATTCTCAGCCAACTACTTTATACAAGGTTAAGAACAACTTGATTAAGAACTATTACTCTGGTAAAGTTGCTTCAGATCCTCAATTTGGCTTAACTAACACTGGTGCTCCAAACTCTGCTTTATTTAAAGCGGCTAAGGATAAAGATGCTTTAATTTATGCTATTTTCGGTGGCCAAGGTAACACAGATGATTATTTCGAGGAGCTAAGAGACATTTACCAAACTTATAAAGGTTTAGTTGGCGACTTCTTACATGCGGTTCAAGACAAAGTTCAATTATTAATTTCTTCAACCCCAGAAATGGGTAGAGTTTACACTAATGGTTTCGATTTAATTAACTGGTTGGAGAACGAAGACTCAACTCCAGATTCCATTCACTTATTATCGATCCCAATCTCTTGTCCTTTGATTTGTGTTATTCAGTTATGTCATTACATCATCACTTGTAAAATCTTGGGTGCTACTCCAGGTGAAGTTAGAGATGTCTTACAAGGTACTACTGGTCACTCCCAAGGTTTAGTTACTGCCTTAGCTGTCGCTTCTTCTTCTTCTTGGGAATCTTTTGATGCTCAAGCTTTAAAAGCCGTTGAATTTTTATTCTATCTAGCTGTTAGATGTTTACAAACCTATCCAGTTACTTCTTTACCTCCTTCTATTGTTAAAGACTCTGAAGAAAATGGTGAAGGTACCCCAGGTCCTATGCTTTCAATTAGAGATCTATCTTACGAAGAAGTTACTAATTTTGTTAAACAAACCAACCAACACTTACCTACTGAGAAACACATTGGTGTTTCATTGGTCAATGGTGCTAGAAATGTAGTTGTTACCGGTCCACCTGAATCCTTATACGGTTTGAACTTAAACTTAAGAAATGCCAAGGCCCCAACAGGTTTAGAGCAATCCAGAATTCCACATTCTCAAAGAAAGTTGAAATTTTCCTCGAGATTCTTGCCAATTTTGTCTCCATTCCATTCGAAACTATTAGCTCCTGCTGTTGATACTATTGTTTCTGATTTAGCTTCTGCTGGTATTGAATTCAAGCAATCAGATTTAGCCATTCCTGTCTACGACACTTACAATGGTAAAGATTTAAGATTACATTCTGGTTCAGTTGCCGCTAGAGTTGTTGATTTGATTAACCTATTACCAGTCAACTGGGAAACCGCTACTGACTTCTCAGCTACTCATATTGTGGATTTCGGACCAGGTGGTGCCTCAGGTTTAGGTGTTTTAACCCACAGAAATAAAGAAGGTACTGGTGCCAGAGTTGTTGTTGCTGGTTCTTTAGGTGCTGCTGCCCAACCAAATGAAGATTCTGAATTTGGTTACAAGCAAGAATTATTTGATAGAAATGTTAAGTCTTTACAATATGCTTCCAACTGGTTAAAAGAGTTCCAACCAACTTTAGTTAAGACCAAAGAGGGTAAAGTTTATGTTGATACCAAGTTTTCAAGATTACTGGGTAAGGCTCCATTAATGGTTGCTGGTATGACTCCAACTACTGTTTCTCCAGAATTCGTTGCCGATACCATTAACGCAGGTTATCATATTGAAATTGCCGGTGGTGGTTATTTCGCACAAGGTCCAATGGAAGCTGCTTTAAAGCAAGTTGCTGAGTCTGTCCAACCTGGTTCCGGAATTGGTGTTAATTTAATTTATGTTAGTCCAAGAATGTTACAATGGGGTATTCCAATGATTAAAGAATTAAGAGCCAGAGGTTTCCCAATTGAATCTTTAACTATCGGTGCTGGTGTTCCATCTTTAGAAGTTGCTTCTGAATATATCACCACTTTAGGCTTGAAACATTTAGGTTTAAAGCCTGGTTCCATTGATGCTATTTCATCATGTATTTCTATTGCTAAGGCTCATCCTAACTTTCCAATTGTTTTACAATGGACCGGTGGAAGAGGTGGTGGACATCATTCTTTTGAAGATTTCCATCAACCAATTTTACAAATGTACGGTAAGATCAGAAAGTGTTCTAACATTGTTTTAGTTGCTGGTTCTGGTTTCGGTTCTGCTGAAGACACTTATCCATACTTAACTGGTTCATGGTCTAAGAAGTTCGATTATCCTGAAATGCCATTCGATGGTGTTCTGTTTGGCTCAAGGGTCATGGTTGCCAAGGAAGCTAAGACTTCTCCAGATGCTAAGAAAGCCATTGCTAACTGTGCTGGTGTTGATGACTCCAAATGGGAACAAACTTACAAGAAGCCAACTGGTGGTATTTTGACTGTTAAGTCCGAAATGGGTGAACCAATCCATAAGATTGCTACTAGAGCTGTTGTTTTCTGGAAAGAAATGGATGACACTATTTTCTCCTTACCAAAGAATAAATTATTAGAAGCTTTAAATAAGAAGAAGTCTTACATTATTTCCAAATTGAATGCTGATTTCCAAAAACCGTGGTTTGCTAAAAACGCTTCCGGTGTTTGTGATTTAGAAGAAATGACTTATGAAGAAGTTGCACAAAGATGTGTTGAATTAATGTTTGTCAGAAAGACTGGTAAATGGATCGATGCTTCATTAAGAAACTTTACTGCTAACTTTTTAAGAAGAATTGAAGAAAGATTCACAACTAAGACTACCACAGCCGTTATTCAAAGATTCGCTCAATTGGATGATCCTGAAACCGCTTTAGGTGGTGTTTTCAAAGCTTATCCTGAAGCCAAAACTCAATTAATCAACGCTGAAGATATCGATTTCTTTATTGCTTCTTGTTTGAACCCAGCTCAAAAGCCAGTTCCTTTCGTTCCTGTCTTGAATGATAAATTTGAATTCTTCTTCAAGAAAGATTCTTTATGGCAATCTGAAAACTTGGAAACTGTTGTTGATGAAGATGTTCAAAGAACTTGTATTTTACATGGTCCGGTTGCTGCTCAATTCACTAACAATGTTGATGAACCAATCAAAGAAATCTTTGATAACATTCATGAGGGTCATATTGCTAAATTAGTTAAAGATGTTTATAACGGTGACTCTTCTAAGATTCCGGTTGTTGAATACTTTAGTAACAAAGCTGCTGTTTCTATTAAATCTGTTCCAGGTGTTACCGTTACCAAAGAATCAGATAGTGTCGTTTACACTATTAATAAATCATTACCAGATGCTGACTTATGGTACCAATTGTTAGCTGGAGATAAATTCAGCTGGAGACATGCTTTTGTTTCATCCGATGTTATTGTTCAAGGTTACAACTTAATTCCAAACCCAGTTAGAAAAGTTTTGGCCCCAGCTAAGAACATTGTTGTTAAGATTTCTCACCCAGAAACTCCATCTAAGACTGTTATTTCATTATCTGGTCAAGTTAAAGGTAAATTAAGAGAAATTGTTAACATTTCAGCTTCATCTGCTTCAACCATCAATATGAACTTGATTGAAACTAGAACCGCCGACGGCAAGGCTATTCCATTACCATTGGTTTACACTTACAAGCCATCTAATGGTTCCGCTCCAATATTAGAAGATTTATCTGGTAGAAATGATAGAATTAAAGACTTTTACTGGAAGGTTTGGTTCGGTTTATCATCTGCTGTTGACTTAGAGTTCTCCACTGAATCCAAGATTGATGGTGGTTCATTAACTATCACTTCTAAGGCCATTAGTGAATTAACTCATGCTATTGGCAATTCATGTGAATATTTTGTTCCAAGAGTTGGTAGAGATCAATTAGCTCCAATGGATTTCGCTATTGTTATTGGTTGGAAAGCTATTATGAAGGCCGTCTTCCCTAAGGCTGTCGATGGTGATATTTTGAAATTAGTTCATTTAAATAACGCTTATAGAGTTTTACCAGGTGCTGAATTATTGAAGGTTGGTGACAAGGTTTCTTCCGATGCCGAAATTGTTACTATTGTCAATGGTGAAACTGGTAAGACTGTTGAAGTTATTGGTACTATTTACAAAGCTGGTAAGGCTGTTATGGAAGTTACTTCTGCTTTCTTCTACAGGGGCTCATACTCTGATTTCGAGAACACTTTCCAAAAGACTACTGAAACTCCTGTTGAGGTTAAATTAGCCTCTGCTAAGGATGTTGCTGTTTTAAGATCCAAAGAATGGTTCCATTTCGATGATAAAGTTGACTTATTAAACAAGACTTTGATTTTCAGACTGAAGTCAGTTTACAAGTTCAAGTCCGCTAATGTTTACTCATCTGTTGAAACTTCTGGTGCTATTTACACTGAAACACCATCTAAGGAAGTTGTTCAAGTTGCTGAAGTTCAATATGAAGCTGCTCACTCTTATGGTAACCCAGTTATTGATTACTTGACCAGAAATGGTTCTCCAATTGAACAACCTATCTTGTTTGAAAACCCAATTCCGTTAACTGGTGCTATTTCTACTAAGTCACCATCTACCAATGAAACTTATGCTGATGTGTCTGGTGATTTCAACCCAATTCATGTTAACAGAGTTTTCGCTGCTTATGCCGATTTACCAGGTACCATCACTCATGGTATGTTCTCTTCTGCTTCTGTGAGATCTTTAGTTGAAATGTATGCTGCTAATGGTGTCGCCCCAAGAGTTAAATCTTACAAGGCTAACTTCGTTGGTATGGTCTTACCAAATGATGAATTGGCTACTAAATTAGAACATGTCGGTATGATTAACGGTAGAAAGATTGTTAAGATTGAAACCAAGAAGGTTGAAACCGATGAAGTTGTCTTAGCTGGTGAAGCTGAAATTGATCAACCTGTGTCTACATTTGTTTTCACCGGTCAAGGTTCTCAAGAACAAGGTATGGGTATGGACTTGTATAAGTCATCTGATGTTGCTAAGTCAATTTGGGATAGAGCTGATAAACATTTCTTGACTAATTATGGTTTCTCTATTTTAGATATTGTTAGAAACAATCCAAATGAGCTGACCGTTCACTTTGGTGGTCCAAAAGGTAGAGCTATTAGAGAAAACTATAAATCTATGATGTTTGAAACTATCGATGATGAAGGTAACTTAAAATCCGAAAAGATTTTCAAAGATATTGATGATAATACTTCAACTTATACTTTCAAATCGCCAACTGGTTTGTTATCTGCTACTCAATTCACTCAACCTGCTTTAACTTTAATGGAAAGAGCTGCTTTCAGTGATATGAATGCTAAAGGTTTGATTCCAACTGACTCCATGTTTGCTGGTCACTCATTGGGTGAATATTCCGCTTTAGCTTCCTTAGCTGATGTTATGCCAGTTGAATCTTTAGTTGATGTTGTTTTCTTCAGAGGTATGACCATGCAAGTTGCTGTTCCAAGAGATTCATTAGGAAGATCTAACTATGGTATGATTGCTGTTAATCCATCTAGAGTTTCACCAACTTTCAGTGATGCCGCTTTAAGATTTGTTGTTGATCATATTGGTAAACAAACTGGTTGGTTATTAGAGATTGTTAACTACAACGTTGAAAATCAACAGTATGTTGCGGCTGGTGACTTGAGAGGTTTAGACACTTTGTCCAACACATTAAATGTTTTCAAATTGCAAAAGATTGATATTGTTAAATTGCAAGAGATTATGTCATTAGAAAAGGTTGCTGAACACTTGAATGAAATTGTTGGTGAAGTCTCTAAGAAAGCATTAGCCAAACCACAACCAATTGAATTAGAAAGAGGTTTCGCTTGTATTCCATTAAGAGGTATTTCAGTTCCTTTCCATTCATCATACTTAAGACCTGGTGTTAAGCCCTTCCAAAGATTCTTAGTCAAGAAGATTCCAAAGAGTGCTGTTAAGCCAGCTTCTTTAATTGGTAAATATATTCCAAATGTTACTGCTAAGCCATTCCAATTGACTAAAGAATACTTCCAAGATGTTTATGAATTAACTGGTTCTGATAAGATCAAGGCTATTTTAGACAACTGGGAGCATTACGAATCCGCATAACTCAAGATCACCCATCCGTCATTATAATACCTTTAATAGTCATCCATCATCATGTGAATAGTTTACTTAATTAATCTCTTATTTTTTTTTGTTTCTTAACTCATCATCCTTATTTATTGTTTTTTTGTTGGGGTTTTCTGCTACTAGAAGTTTACTCTTTTTATTTTTTATTACTTTGACTACTAATAACTTTAAATTATTATATATACTATTCTTATTTTTTCCTTATTTTGTTTTATTTTGTTTTATTTTCTCTCTTTTTTGTTTCTTTGTTGTTTTTTTACTTTGCTTTACTGTTTATTATTTCTCTACCTAATTTTCTAGAAGGTTTCTCTTATTCTTTTCTTTTTTTGCTTTCATTATTCGTTTCATTTTCTTTTCTGTTTTTGATAATGTACGTGGTAATGCGTTATCAAAGACTACTACTAATTTTGTAATAATGATTCAAATTATTTTTGTTTTTTATAAGAGTTTCTTTAGAATTTTTATTTTGACTTTTGATTTACGGTATCGTGATCTATGTTTTACTTTAATATAATTTGCTATAAGTTTTTTAAATATGGTTTCTTTAAATTGTAAATGGTATGAACCTCTTACTTTTTTGGAAAAGATACAGTGATCGAAAGATATTTCTATGTTGAGGTTTGCTCAACTTATAGCATCGTAAGTCCTAGTAGTTGATGGAATAGCAAATAGTATCTGAGAAGGAAACAGGAGAAAAATGACTTGCAATCAGCTTCTACTTAACCCTACTGTGAATCAAGAAAGTCTTTTGCGTTCTGTTTTCTATTTGAAGTATACATCTGCATATCTTATCTCTCGGTGCGGCTGTCATATCTCGGCGATCTCGGTGATTCCGCTCTCTGAACAGTGTAAGTAGGTATCGGGATCTCTGTGTTATTTGTCCTTTTCAAGCTTCGCTTTCTCGTTATCTCCTGGAGTGTCCATCAAAAATTTTACCATGAGAATCTAGGGAGAAATAAAGTCGTGACTTTATTTCTAAAGATTAACTGCTATCTAGATTGCTACCCCTTCTTTTATTTTATTATCCTCTTCTTATTCATGTCCTAATGCTTTTTCTTCACGCTACACAAGCACTAAGACTAATATCATAAACTGAAGTAACAAGTTTCCTTATATAAAAGATAATTATCTTGAAAATTCAAAACCTTGATGCCTTTAAAGTAAATAAATAGAATAAGTAAAACTATATTTAAAACATAACTAAAAGAAAGGCTTTGTAATTTATTTTTGAATGTTAAATTACATGTCTGTATAAAGTAGATATATAGAGATACTGGTAGCACAAACAAACAAATAAAATTTGAAATGATAAGAAAAGAGACAAAAAAGATAAATTGGAAAACTATTATAAAGAAAGAAAAGAAAACATACCAAATAAGAAAAAACAAGGGACCCAAAAGATAATAATAAGAGATAGAGATGTCGAAAATATAGGAGTTAGATAAAAAGGAGTGAGTAGGTGGTCAAATAAAAGAAAGAATCGAAAGTAAAAAAATTAATTATCAATTAAAAAAGGAGAAAAACTAAGATCGAAAAGCTACTACAAAAAATGAGGTATATAATAACAAACACAACAAACAAACAAAATAAAAGACTTTAGAAAAATCAAAAAAATAAAAAGGTGAGAGATGAAGCACTGTATAATCACATGAAACATCTATATGCAGAAAGGGTTCAAAAAAGATTTAAGTAAATATTAGTCAGAGTTGGGAAAAGAAGTAGACCAGTCACAAATGATACGTTGTTGTTATTGTTATTATTGAGTCAGAGTTTGATGGATATATAGACTGGATGCGTAAAATAACTTCAAATGTGTAAATAAATGGCTTAGCGCATGAGATATCACAGATTTGAAAACAAAACAAAAAAGAATGCCAATAATTCGAATATGTAGTTTAATGTTAATTTGACGGAGTAATTTCATCATCAATATCACTTATTTGGAGTTTTCATTTTCACCATAATCCTCGCTCATTTCAACTTCTTCATCTTCAATGAAAGAAGCATCTTCATCATCATCATCTTCTTCTAAATCATCATAATCCTCTTCATCATCATCATCATAATTCCATTCTTTTTCAAAATCATCATCATATTTAGGTGGATTCAATTCTGGAATTTGAAAATCAGCTGGGATATCTTTCTTTGATCTCTCAACATCAATTAGAACCATTTTCTTGTAATTTTCTGTATCATCTCTAAACATCTTGGAGGCATCCACGTTAGCCGGAGAGTTAATATTTGGATCATCCAAGAATGATATAATAGAAACTAATACAGATTCAACACACTGAGCTGGAGACCAATTTTCGTTTGAAGGTTCGTCTGTATATAAGTTACCAGCTTCATGTAAAATAGAAATACAGATTCTACCATCAGCATAAACATTAGGATGATAAATAGAAGGGGTGAATTTAAAAGTAGGAGGCTTAAAAGGATAAGTTTGTGGGAAAGTCATTTGACACTTCAAGTAAGCACCATTATACAGGGACTCATCGTTTGCAACATATAAACCGATATTCCAGTGATAGATGTTATCGTTCACCAGGTCGATGTTAAAGGCAGGTTGTGATTTGCTTAGTTCTTTCAGTTCTCTAGTAAGTATAGCAGCAGAGGACATAGACATGTTGATTTGATTTGATTTGGTTATCAAATAGTAGTAATATTAACAGTGACAGTAAAAAGTGGTTTTGAGTAATTCAGTGGCGGGAGAGGGCAATAAGAAAAGAAATGCGAGAACCACAAGACAGAAGTGAAAACAGAAACTTGCAAAAATTCAAAGGATTCTTGTTAAGATTCAAGAACAGGAGACTCTTTGTCGGAGAAGGGTGTGATCAAAGGAGTCAGCAGTAAGGAGGCAGGGTTAAGTGGAACAACAAGTGCTGAACAGGAAGTTTTATTCTCTTTTATCGTTGTTCCGTTTCGGTTTCTTTTGAGAGGGATGAGGCGATCGGCGTGGAAGCTCGGTCGACGCGCCGACCGGCGCGGAAGATTCTAGACGCCGACCCGCTTGCCATCAGCGGCTCAACTGTAAATTATAAGAACAACGCTTTATCAGAAATGCAAATTGATCGAGTTGACGAGTTGACGATTCAACGGATTGCCCTCAAACAACCTGACTTCCACTAATAGTACAAAATGCCAATCAATAACAAAGATATTGCAAGCTTGTTAGTCAATTTTCTTCAATCCTCTCTTGAAAAGGACGCCGTTCCAGAAGACAACAAGGAATCCATTGAGTTTGCTATTGAATCAGTTAACGATGCTTTCCAAATTGACGATTCGTACAAAACGACAGCCTTTGGAGGTAAATCATTGCCAGAATTATTAGAACAGGCCCTAAGGGCTCCAACTACGGCCACTTCATCTGGCCTGTCAACTCCTGATTTTCCCCAAAAGAAAGACACTGTTCCAGTTCACATTGATCAATCAGATGAAAAACTCAAAGAACAGGCCGAAGCATTGAAATTAGAAGGTAACAAATTCATGGCTAAGAAGGATTTTGAAAGTGCCATTTCCAAGTATACTTCCACTTTGGAATTAATTCCAACTAATGCTGTCTACTTGTCTAATAGGGCTGCTGCTTACTCTTCTCTTAGAAAACATGATTTGGCTCTTCAAGATGCTGAAAAGGCAACTACTGTTGAACCAACTTATGCTAAGGCGTGGTCAAGAATGGGTTTAGCCAAGTATGCTTTAGGTAATGCAAAAGGTGCTATGGAAGCTTACGAACAAGGTTTAAAAGTTGAAGCTGATAAGCCATCGGATGCTATGAAAAGAGGCTATGAAACTGCTAAGAAGAAGGTTGCTCAAGAGATGGCCAATTCTTTAGGTTCTGACTCAGCTGATATTTCTGACCGTGATGCTACACCAACTACTGGTGCTGATGCTGGTGCTGGTGCTGGTGCTGGCGGCATGCCAGACTTATCATCTTTATTAGGTGGTCTAGGTGGTGCCGGTGCTGGTGGTTTAGGTTCCCTGCTGAACAACCCACAAGTTATGCAAGCTGCTCAGCAAATGATGCAAAATCCTGATGCCATGGCTGGTTTAATGAATAATCCAAGAATCAGACAAATGGCTGAAAGTATGGGAATGGGTGGCCAAGGTGGTAGTGGTAGTGGTAGTGGTAGTGGTAGTGGGCCAAACCTGGAAGAAATGATGAACAATCCAATGTTACAAAATATGGCTAGACAATTTATGGGTGGCAACGGCGGTAGTGGTAGTGGTAGTGGTAGTGGTAGTGGTAGTGGTCAACCTTAAAATATTTGACACTTCTCTTTCTTATATTTTAGTTTTATCTCATACATTTTTGTTCTAATTCTTGTGGATTTTTGCCTTATTTCTTTTGTATAACTTGTTTTAATAAAAATACGTTTTAGGATTTGAAAAATGGAAGCAGTCGAGTATGTCGGTGTAAATATTAGTTTGACAATTCTATGGCTTATTTTTACCTAAAATTGGTGCAGTTTTCACACTACAAGCACAACTGGGAGCACCTGGATTCTACAACCAAACACTCTTATACTACCCCAACCCCCTGCAGTACCTACCGATAACAAATATATAACTAATTGAATTTCAAAGTTCTTGCAATCTTCAATAGTCAATTTTCTTATTCCAGAGGAGGCATAAAGTCTCTCGAATTTGCAATAGAAGCGATTAATGACCCATTTAGAATAGCCAACTCTTATACTGAAGATTTGTCTAGGATAGCTATTTTGCACGGGGTACTCTAAAGCTTCAGTGGCTGTTCAGGAATAAGAGTTAGATCGAGAATCTGACAATCCATCACCTGCCAAGATAAGATGTAATTGAGGCTGCTCAGAGCGTTCAATTTCTTAACTTATTTACGGAAGACCATATCAAGAAGAGGATGATATCATGAGAGATTTAAGAGAATGTGTCGGAGTTGTTGCTGGGAGAAAGGAACTAACTTTTGTTGGCATGGCAAAGCATCCTCCACTTCAGAATGCTGTAAAAGATATGCAATGAATGATTTACTACCACATATATCATTATATTGGTTTAATTTAAAATATGGCTTTGATTTGTTCTCACTTGGAATTGCATTATTTAGTCTTTCAGTTGATTCGCTCTCTACTTTGCATTAATACCAACCCAGTAAGCCAACTGGTAGAATGGCTTACATAGGTCAAGGAATGTTATAGTAGTATGTGGTTTCAACTAGGTTTTGGGATTCCAGATTTAACTACCGCTTTAGAGAGGTCCCTAGTAGAGTAGAAGTTAGGCATAGCTGGAATCAAATGACGAATGTTCCACAAAGACTACATACTATTCAAGATGACTTTGATCAACCTGAAACTATGGCCAAATCATAGAATAATCAAGCTGACGGAAGTTTGGCTTAAAATTGTTCTGGTATGACTGTCGGTTAAGATGGTGTTGATATCAATAAATGAGGAATAATCCAAGAATGCATGATCATGCCACATCTGTAACCAAGCGACTATGAGGTTGACTAATGATTGTGTTTATTGCTTTTACTTCTTATTTATTAATTTTCCTAGTCGTCTCTTTACCCCTTAGCGCAGCCCAGAAAATAAAAATTAAAACATTTAATCTATTATTAATAGTAAGATAACACAACAAAAAATCAGTAATAATGTACACGAAACAAAAATTATTTATCATTATCAAGCATTCAAAAAAAAAAAATAACTAATTGTTTTTCTCCTTATATTTGGCTAACCCGTTAACCATCAACCCTTGTTTGAGTTTTAAAACCTGTAATTTATCTCTCATATAGCTTTTCATCATAAACTTAATAAACCTCTTCTTGAACAAATAGAAATTACTAATCTCAACGCACAGAATTTCATATCCAATCTTAATATCTATATTCAATTCCAGGAATACTTTCCTATTTTTCTCATAATCTTCAATTAATTTACTAACATAACTATATCTTCTCTTTTCTATAAGTCCAATGAAATATGAAGCACTAATTTCCGAATCTGTGGATAATCCGGAAGTATCGATTTGGCCAATCGAATTATCTTGAGCTAAATCGTTAACCACCATCGAATCAAGTTCTAGATCTCCTATTAATTTACCTATTTCGACAACAGACCTTTCAATATTTGTAGTTACAGTCGAACTTTTGTCCTGTTTTGCTGTCTTTTCAATCTTAAGAACTTTGATTAATTCATCTTTAATCCTCTTGATTTCAAAATAAGTATTCCACCATTTATTGATTTTCAAATCTATTAACTTATTAATCATATCGATCAATTCAGAAGTGGAATTACGTAACACTTTGACAGATTCAATTAATCTTTCTTGAATGTCTGGGTCATTAACTTCTTTCAAATCGATATGAAGTTGATGCAATGATTTCAAATTGCCAGTTGCATCGATTAGATTAGTATTTTCAGAAACATGAGAAGATTTCATTGATCCAGCAATAAAATGAAGAAAATTATCCAATGTGTATCTTAAGTCTTGCTCTTTGATATCTTCGACAACTAAGACTTTATAAAATCTTTCCAATAAAGTGTTGGTACTATTCATTTCATTAACTGAATATTTTAAAAATGTTTTGTAATTTCCAATTTCTTCCGGAGTCAGGAAAACAACTTTCCCCATTTTTTCACTTAATTGTTGACCTTTCGAAGCAATTAATTTATCTTTCTTAGCTTCATGTTGAGCAGTGATACGCTTAACTTGATTCATTTCATTTAATGGTTTTTGAGTAGTTAAAAAGCCAGTTAGAAGTTTATTATCTTTAAAACCTTCGTTAAACATTAAACTCGTTAAAATAATTTCCAGATCCATTATTTGTTTATTAACCTTTAATTTATTAGAATAATTGATACTTGGCCTATCCCCAATTTCAAAGGAGCTGGGAAACCATAATTCATTTGTATTCAAAAACGTGGCTGGATACTCCATTTTGAT
This sequence comes from Ambrosiozyma philentoma, assembly GCA_003707675.3. Lineage (NCBI taxonomy): Eukaryota > Fungi > Ascomycota > Pichiomycetes > Pichiales > Pichiaceae > Ambrosiozyma > Ambrosiozyma philentoma. Next base: position 57,161 of record PPKZ03000033.1, read on the forward strand.
TAATTTTAAAACTTTAATAAAATCTTTTTTAGAATGAATAGCTAAATTCCAACCTTCATCCTCTTGATTAAAAGATTTTATATATAAACAAATCTCGTGATTGATGTCAAATTTCAACCTAGCAATACCAAATATTTTACCATTAACTTTTGGACACATTCTTTCAACATATCTTGAATCAACCAGCTCCATAATTTCTTTATTAACATTTTCTGGAGTTCTACCGGCAGAAGCATCCGAATTTGACCTTGGTTTGATTTTATCTAATTTGATATAATCTAAAGCAGACAAAAAATACTTAGGTTCACACTTATCAATAATTAATCTATCATCTTCCAACATTGCTTTAATGTTAGACAGTCTATTATAACGAATGAATTGAGTTAATGGAGTTTGATAATTTTTATTTAACGCATTTAAATCTAGGGTCTCAAATTTCTTCAAAAAATATTTTAAAGCATCACCATCATTAATCATGTGAATTAAAGTGCTCCCTTTATTATCAATATGATCTTTATAATTAAATTCTTTGTTTTTGGATTTGTACCACTTGGCAACAGTATCAACTGTAGTTTTAACTAATTCAGGATACTTAGGATGATCATAACATCTAACAACAGCACATAGGGGAGTTTGACCAGTCGTGTCTTGTTCAATCCAGTTCACATAAGGGCCAAATCTAGGTATTAATTCACTTCTGTGAAACAAAAAATGGCCCAAGTTTCTTTCATGAATATCTTTCTTGTTACAATAATCCTCAATCTCTCCTTGTTCAGCTTGTAAAACAATATCCGCCAACTCATCTATAACTTCGATATTTTTAATTTGTAAGGCAGCATTCAAAAGATTAAGTCCATTGATATTTCTATCTTCTAAAATATCATCTAATGTGAATATGTATTCAAAGGCAGCGATAGACCTAAACAGGTTTTTATTATTCCTTAGAACAGATAGCATTAGACATGATTCACCTTGCAGTGTACGGCTTCTAATAAACGAATCATTTGGAATATCACCATTTTTAAATGGTTGTAGTAATGTGACTATTTTTTCTATATACAGGTAATCGTCAGTAGAATCGTTCTCCTGATTATTTTCATTAAAATCCATTGATACTGATTTTATTAAATTCCATAATTCATTATTTTGAGAAGCGTATTTAAGAAGATGATTGAGATTCTCAGGATCATTCAGATAATTCAAAGTAGCTTCAAATGATGATATAACGTAACCCGCAAACCCAGTCTCTATATAGTCTTGAGAAAATGAATATTCTTTAATGTAGTTTAGATGTGAGTTTAAATTTTTAACTTTTGCAGAAGACACCACTAAAACAAATAATGAAATGAGAGTATCTGCATCCACTGAAAAATCATTAGGATCATCTGAACCATGTGAAGTCGTGAGTAGTTTAAAAGTTTGAATTAAAACATCAACTTTAGATGAACTCTGATTGGTGAATTCCAATTTTTGAAACTCTCCAATGGCTAATATAACACGTTTCTCAAACAATACAAGTTTATCTGGGTTCATAAGTATGCTTTTGGGTAGGCCAACCTGATTAATGCTCAAGTGTTGTATTGTTTCATAACTTCCATTTAATGTATCATCTAGACCTCTTTCAGCAATTGATAGGTATTGGGCCCAAAACTTATCATATATATTCAATTCTATGTAAGAGTAAATAGATTCATGTAGATCAACTTTTGGAAACTGAGTTGTTATATTATTGAAGACATCATCGGGAAGGGAATTCACAACCGAACCTCCCATAGACATAATTCCCATGAAAACTTCATTTAACTCTCTTGTCGAACTCTTATTCTTAACATTAAATCTCTGAAATAGTAGTTTAAATTGAGGACCCATCATCGTGGACAAAGCTGGTAATTCTCTAGCCAAGTCGTCAAATGGTTTCTTTACCAAAACTTCACCATTTTCATTAAGTATTAAGTCGGAATCATTACTAGCTTTTGGATCCACATCAACTTCAAATTGTTTTAAACCCTTCTCTTTGGGATTACCAATCAGCGCTTCTTCTATTACTATAACGTGAAAGTTAACTCCGAATGGAATATAAGGGGCGAAATTCTTAAAGAAATATTGATCTATAATCTTAAGCTTGAACTCATTTCTAAAACCTTTAATGCTTGAAACAACATCTCTGTTAATATTAATACGTTTTCCATTCAACGTTTGAAAGTTCTTGGTGTTTTTCAAATCTGGCGTATGTTTTTGAGTTGCCAGTATAATATGAGACTCTATGAATTCCGAATCAAAGCAAAGATCTTTATAAGACTTTCCAGTGTCTGTATCTGTGTTTAGCATGATGAATTTGGTGTCGGGAAGTAGTATGGCAAAGTCTCCGGGACTTCGACATATCCTTTTAACGATATTGTTTAATTTCTGGTTATCCTGAATCAAAGGGTTGTTGAACAGGTGGTTGAGCATTGGGTTGAGCAACAAGGGCAGTTGGCCACGATTGAGTTTCCCTTTGCCATTTGTCAGACCGCTCATATCTCTCAAAGTGTCTATATATTAATCTGAGAACGTGTGTAAATTAGGCGACCTCCGTTGATTGCGATTAGGTGGTCTTGTGTGTGTTTTACTTTCAATTGATCAACTTATAGTGAGCTCGGAGTGAGGCTCGGCCAGCAAATAAATTTTTTGTTATCGATTTCAAACTCTGCTCAACTTGGTCTGGAGAACTGAAAAATCCATTAAGAACACCCAAATAACACAACAAGCATAACTATGGGTAAGGGAAAAAATAAGGATAGAGACGACAAAGGACCTAGAAAGTCGAACAAAGGCTCAAACGGCCACCATTCAAGAGTCTCTCATAAGAAGGGCCATCAAGAAGAGAAGTACTCTTCAAAGAAATTAAACTTTCCTACAAAGTTAGCGATGTGGGATTTCGACCATTGTGATCCGAAAAGATGCAGTGGGAAGAAACTGGAAAGATTAGGTTTAATCAGGAATTTAAGAATTGGACAAAAATTTCAAGGAATTGTTGTGTCTCCTAATGGTAAAACGGTAGTTTGCCCTAATGATAAAGAAATTGCTGAAACAAATGGTGCTGCTGTTGTTGAATGTTCGTGGGCTAGAATAGACGAAATTCCATTTAATAGGATTGGAGGTAGAAACGAAAGGTTACTACCTTATTTAGTTGCTGCCAACCCAGTCAATTACGGTAAGCCAATGAGATTAAACTGTGTTGAAGCTTTAGCTGCTTGTTTTTCTATTGTTGGTCATGATGATTGGGCTTTACAGTTACTAGAAAACTTTTCATGGGGGCCTACTTTTTTAATTATCAATAGAGAACTACTAGATATGTATCAAGAATGTACAGATGCTGAATCAGTTTTAGCTGCTGAAAAAGAATATCTAGATTTAATTGAAAAACAAAAAGAAGAAAGAAAGGAAATGAGAGGAAATATTGATATATATACTATGGGTAATCCAAACATTGAAAATGAAGAAGAATACGAAGAAAGTGAGGAGGAACTGGATGAACAAAATGATACTGAAAAAGTTGAAGAAAAAGTTGAAGTTAAGACAAACACTATAGAAGAAGAAGCTGATGAAGTCAAAGATATGGAAGAAGTCATGGTAAAGAAATTGGAGGAGGTCACTATTTAAATATTTATATACCCATGCATAAACAATTCCCTGTATATTAATAAAACATCTAAAACTGATACCGAGCTACGGATGATACATTAAAAAATTTCCAAAATATACTATAAATGAAAGGAAGAGTTTATAACTTATGTCTCCTTTTACCTTGTAAGATCTCTTTAAAAGCAGTCTGGGGTTTATTAGCGACCCACTTCTCTAGACCTTGCATAGATTCATCTAAAGCTTGGCTTTTAACAAATTCATTGAACTTAGATCTAATCAATTTTTTGTTCTGAAAAATAGATAATGAGTCCAATCCAGCTAATTCATCATTCAAATACTTTACTAGGAAGGCATTAAATTCTCTAACATCATCGAATTTGAAAACATCATTAACTAAACCTGAACTCACCATATTACTTAAGGTAAGTTTCTTACCTAGACAAATAACTTCTGTAGCCTTACTTAATCCAACTCTATAAACTAAACTTGAACTAACAGCACCTTCATTAATCAAACTGATATTAGTGAAAGGAAAATTGAAAAATGGTTCAGTTTTCGGATTACTTGGATTTCTAGCATAAATCAGGTCAAACAACAACACGAATGAACCAGATAGCCCAACAACAGGACCATTTAATCCACAAACCAATAATTTCTTATGATTTGATAGAAGCGAAATTAAATATAAATTTCTCGAGGTGATTTCATCATAATAAAATTGTGAGTTTTGATTAACCAACTTGGATATATCTTTTATGTTGGCTCCTGCACTGAAGTACTTTCCGGAAGAAGTGAGTAGGGTTATGGTGGTTTCTGGGTGATTGTTTGCTTCTATTAGCAATTCGGCAATTCTAGCAAATTGTGGTATTGCTAGAGCATTCAGTTGTTTTGGATTGTTTAAATGAATCTCGAACACTCCACCCTTGATTTCTTTGGTGATAGTTTTGTCTGACATTTCTGAGTTCCTATTATAACATCATGAGAAAAAAATTTATTTCTGAAGACATATAAGATTCACCCTGGATTTGTGACCTTTTATATATAAGGGCGCTTTGCATGTGATTGGCTCTGTGTCATGTGGGGTATCTACCATCGCTTGCACATGTGATCGGGTTAACATGTTGGAAATCACCATGTGAGGTGAGCGGCGGACAGGCGCAGATACCCTACTATATTCTACATTACTTCCAAGTATTACAAGCATGGCTAGTTTGTTTAATCATAGAGAGAAAATAAATATATAAATAAAATAAAACAACATACAAGAGGCATTATAAATACAACTAATCATCAAATAAAGCAACAATTAACTTAAGAATTTGTCTAATGAATCTTCCTTCCGCTGAATTAACAATTTTATTTCTTTCCCGCCTAACTAAAATTCCCTTCATATATTGACAATATATTTAAAATATCTTTAAAATATAGATTAAATCCGACTAGTTTTCCTGCATATAGATCTCTTTCTAGTTTATAAGTAGAATACGTCTCCGGATGGTTACCACAATATATAAATGTTTCCATCTTTTTAGTATACTCCTTGAACTCAACATTCCAATAACCAAGATCTTTTAAAAAGGTTTTTGGGATTAAATTAGTATGCTTCAAGTTAGATGAGTAGTTTATTAACTCTGGTAAGTACATATCAGGGAAAATACGATTACCAGCTGAATCACGGCTGTGATTATTAATATTGTTATTGTAATCATCGTTAAAGTAATTAGAAAGGCTTAAGCAGGTACTTTTGTAAAATTCAATCACCTTCCTGTAATTGATTAATTTAACCTTTTCAATTAAAACTTTCTCATTTTTATAATCCAACCAACGACTGCGTAATGAAAATTTTCTATGCATTTGGAGCTTCTTGTAACTACCCTCTATGAGATGGAACATGAAGTTGGCTTGGCAGAGAATCCGCTCCTTAGTCAAATCAGTCAGGTGATTTCCTTCCATTTCGGTGAATTCTTTATTTGGAATAAGAGTGATATAGTGATAGTAGCAGAGCTGAAGGAAAACTACCGAAATGGGAGCTAAGATCATTTAAACAAAAGCGGTATGTATGCGCAAACCTCGGATAAATTGAATAAGCCGAGATAACGTAGAATGGAAAAAAGCACACGAATCATCATGGAGAAGAACCTTTCAATCACTACAAGATAGCTCTACTTTCTTACAATTTCGAAATTCAAAGGAACGACGAATTAAAAATTAACAGAATAAGGATAGCCAGCTATAGGGGAACATAAATAAGTAAACAAAAAAAAAAAGATATAGAAGAGGACAAATGAAGAAACTCTAACTTTTGAAAAAAAAGAAGCACCATACAGAATGATGATTTAACACCAAAATCTGTAAGTTCTGTACCACCATGGCCTAGCAGCTAATTCAGCTCTTTCTTCCATAAGTTCTTGTTTTAACAAGTCCATATCTCTTTCAGCTCTACCACTATCGATATCAATAGAAGAAATTGGGTTTAACCAGTAGAATTTTCTCTTCCAAATCATGTAAATGGCAACGAATAAGATAATAATTGGAATACATAACCATGTTTCAAAGAAGTTTTCTGCCTCAGCCTCAGTATCTGGGAATAGAGAAACCCAGAATTCAACAACTAGAATAGCACAAATTAATAAGAAACCAAACCAAGAACCATAGACACCTGGAGCAGAAGTGAAAGCTAACTCGTCAGTACTTCTGCCTTGAGATTTAAGAACCCATCTAAATCTTATATGACAAGCACAGATGGAAGCCCATGATAAGAAAGAAGTTAAACCAGAAATAGACAACATCCAGGTGAAAACAGTGGATTCTTTACTAGTAGCAGATAAATAACATAATAAACCAAAAGCTAAGCACATACAAACACCAACCAAAGGTCTACCTTCTCTGTCAACATACCCAAACCATTTAGGACCAAAACCTTGCTCAGCAACGGAAACAACAACTCTAGAACAACCATAGACACATGTATTTCCCACAGAAAGGACCTTTTGAATTGTTAGGTAGTTAGTTAGTATCGAAGAAACAAATTAAGAAAATGAAATCAAAGAGATTGAAGATTTGTAAATATTAAAAGTATAACATACGGCAATCATAATAACAACATTCATAACTGAAGGTAAACCAGAGATACCACCGTGTCTGATAGCAATAACGAAAGGAGAAACTGAAGCATCATAAGAACCTTGACCTCCCAATAAGTCTGTGTCATTGTAAGGAACTAATAAACCAACAATGGTCAATCCAACAATGTAGAATAAAGTGATTCTCCAGAACACTTGTTTTGTAGCCTTTGGAAGTGTATCACGAATTCTTGTGTTAGTATCTAAAAACAGAAAGAATAAGAATAATAATAACAATAATAATATTAAAGACATACCTTTGGCAAACTCTTTCTTGGATTTGCAGTTTCACTTGCAGCCATACCACAGGTTTCAGTACCACCAAATGAGAAAGCAGCAGTAACAAACACTTTACAGACACCCTTAAATCCATGAGAGAAGGCACCAGGATCGTGCCAATATTTACCACCAATGTACTCACCGGTTGGACCACCACCAACATCCAAGATAATACCTAAAATAATGAATCCAATAATAGCTAAAACTTTACACATAGAGAAAACAAATTCAGCTTCACCGTAACCTTTAACACCAAACAGATTGATAAAAACAATAAGAACCCAGAAAATTGAGACCCAGGCGGCAGGAGAAATTGAGGTATTCCAAAATTTGATAGTCATAGAAGCAGCAACCAATTCCAATGGCAAGGTGATAAAACTACCCATTAAATAATTCCTAGATCATAATGAATAAAGTTAGTATGTTTTCAAATAAAGAAATCATAAAGGAAGGAAAAGTGGGCTCGAAACTGATCTGATAATAGTCTTCAGATTCAGATGCCGAGCGAAGCTTATCAATCCCAATATAGACGCGAGTGAAATTGAACTCAGAGTATACCTTAAATTCAAAACCACAAACACTACTCTAAGACTTTCCCTAAACAGACTACTTACCAGCACATAGCAAAACCCCATGCTGGACTGATAAAACGAGTGTTATATTGAGTATATGAACCACTAACAGGGAAGGTGACAGTCAATTCACCCAAAGCATGCACTGTACAGAACATCATTGCTCCAACCAAAGTCCAAGCAATTAAAAGGGCAGCAGGACCACCCTTTCTTAATGCTGAACCTGAACCAACAAAAAGACCAGTACCTGTAAAGGAGTCAGTATATATGATTAATGTTGTGAAATCTTGAAATAAAAAAGCTTAATACGTACCAATAGCACCACCAATTGAAATCATTTGTAAATGTCTTGATTTTAATTTTCTCTTCAAAGGAGTTTTGGAGGACAAAAAGTTAGCCATTTCAATATCAGTCATATTTGGATCAACCTTATCAAAACTAGTTGACATTGGCTTGAAACCGTCAATGAAGTTTCTCATGAAACCTTGGTTTTCAGTTGTTGATGGAGAAGCTGCATCATGGATGGACGAGGATGAGATTTCCGTGACTGAAGTAACAGCACCGACTTTGTTATCTTTTTCAGACATGGTGAATTTAAAGATGTACTTTGAGTTGGATGTGAAAAAAAGAACCAATAAATGAGCAAAAGCACCATTAATGAAGGACTTAGTTGAGATCAAATCGAGGAAACTGATGAGTATTTATAAAACGGCTAACGTCGATTGCAAGGCTGGAGAAAATCCTCTTGGAATGAATGGGTGATGTCGGTATTTTGGCACATATTCTTGATATCAATAATTTGCACTAGCTATGCGTACTGATAAGCTATTTCAGGGGTATGAAGACATGAAATGCGCAGCTGTTCATTTATCGCATGGAAATGGCTTCTTCCACTTCTCGTAGTTTGGCGCACGCACGACTCTTCGAAAATAAACTTCCATCTAATCTAGATCTATATGCATCGCTGTGGCTAGAGAAGTAATTAAACTATGGAATTTATATATAATGATAAGAGCATAAAGTGATCGGCTTAATTCCTCGATGCTTGAAGCCAATGTACTTCAAATATAACATTAAATTGAGGCACTAATGAGTAAAATTCGTAAATACTTAAAATTAAATAAGCTGAGTGTTACCTTTCACTACTTTGCTACAGCAGCAATCTCTATATACTGGACTTTTAGTTATAGAGATTGTAGTATATCTTGGACCCTGACCTCTGCATAGGGTCCCAGAGGGCCGTGCGATTTGAGCTCGTTGCAGATAATAGTTCATATGATAAGGTGCAGTAGGCTTTAAAATCGGAATAACATGGTGGAACTGAAGCGCCTGTCTCCGGAGCGGTACCGTTTCCAGTCGGCCTGCTGCCGGTCCTTATAGATATATGGGACTTTCAGCCAAACAAATGATTGCATGACAAATACGGCAGGAATAAGAATATCTGCACGGTAGCCAGCTTTATCCTTATCTTCTTGTGGGCGCGTCCCCTTATCAGCCATACGAAGAATCTGGGACCAAGTTCAATCTACATACAAAGAATCTGGGACCAACTTCAATATACAAGAGAATCAGAGAATCACGTCGAGCTGTGTTGGAGATCTCAAGAATTGCTTAATTCGACTGTAACATGAACAAAATTTAGATTCTCTGGGAACTTACAACGATACTGTTCACGATCTCGGTCGATAGATAGTCGTTCTTAGCATTCTTAGCATTCTTACCATGCATGCAAATGATCTCCATGTACACACTCTTTTCTCTCTTCTTGATCAATTAATATAATCTTAATTGTACGTATAATATTAATTGTAAGGAAAAAAATTAAAGTAACGCGTACGATGAAACACAAGGCCTTATCGATGCTTAGCCCAGTACAGCATACACTAGTTTATTCAGAGATATGTCGAGAAAACATAATTTGTTCTGTATGTATGGTTGAGTCGGTTTTCTGAGAGCCATATGTAGATTAATCAATTAGCCGTAGTTGGTTCAAAGAATTGAAATTAAAAAGTATCCGTTGACCTTACTATAGAGTAGGAGTAGACAAATTCGTTTGATGAAGATCGGCTAGGTGGCGCCGGTGGAGCTTTTCCGCTACACTTCCGCAATACATATATATACATTGTTCGGTAACAAACTCTGTAACTTAGATTATCGATCCACTGTATATATACAAATTTATTCAAATTAGGTATACATCTGTGTTCAAATCCTGCATATGCACATATGATATCAATTTGAAGCTATGCAGCTGTTTGTAGATCGCTCGTCCCCAAGGCATTCTTCCCTAATCGTCGGTTAAAATCGTTCGAGGAAGTTAAAACTACAATGATGTCGACTAGATAAATATACTAGTGGACAATTATTAGGGTGCACCGGGTTCTTGTTCACGGAAAATGTTAATGTCGATAACGAGCAAAACAGATCAAATCAAACCAAATCTAATCAAATCTAATCAAATCTAACCAAATCACTTGATGAACTTATCGTCTTAGACCTTAGCATTCTGTCCGTGTAAAAAGCTACCTCTGGTCTCTAAATTGTCTTTACCCTCATTTCCCCTGCATCGACAACTACCCAAAAATCCAAAAATGATACGTTACAATTGACTAGTTCATTCATTACCATTAGAGATACCAACACTTGTTTTCAAAAACAACCTTTTATATTACTTAACCTTAATAGTCGATGATCCCTTTGAATCAACTTTGAAATTGGTGACCCAGTTGATATTCCAAGGCAACATTACAGTTTGTGACAACTTAACAGAACCTTCAAACCATCGAACCATCGAACCATCCCTTTATATACTGAACAATATCATCAACTTATATAACGATTTGGATTGAAAAGCGCTCCAAAATTGAAAATTTTAAACTTAAGTTCCACTAGTGGAAAGACCGTTGGTTCTGTTTTGAAAAACTGTGAAGACATCAGAATCTCAGAAGATGTGATGTCAGTTCTTTATTGCATATTGGAAAACGTTACTGAATTACTATATAGGAAATCCTAAGACGGAGAAAGTATTTGATAAGCTGATTTTATTGAAATCCGAATATTGTGAGACAGTTGAATTATATGGTGAAGATATTTCACATTCTAATTTATGCATATCTACTTCTGAATCAAGAGGTAAGATATCTGAACATAAACTTTCGAGGACCAATATAATTAACAGCTCAGATGAAGTATAAGCGGGATTTCTATTTGAAGGATTTTGAAAGTACTGTCAACACTTTGTTACTAAGAAGAATAGTATGATTTCAGATTGGGAAAACTTTCCCGACATGAAACATATTGATCATGAACTACATTCATTACCTGAAAAGCTTAAGATGACTAATTGAGTTAAATTGAATTTAAAATACAAGGGAAGATATCTAGGAAGGGTTAAGCTTCCAAACACGATGAACTATTCATCGATTTTATTTCAGGATTGGAACTGGAGAATCTCGGATAGGGATGGGGTTGTTACAGAAGATATACATGAATCATTGAGTCAACTTACATGTATCATTAATGAAACTGATGGTATTTTCATCCTGCTTTTTGAAACACTGGGGAAAGCCATGAATAGGTTCTACTTCAAGGTGGGGATTAATGTTGTGTGTTATGCTTCTTCGTAATTACCTCTTCTTTTAGATCACTGAAAATATAAGATCACTCCTTCCCAAATCCCGGTTAAGTAACATGATCACTTTGTCTTAGTAAGCAACGCAAGGGTTACGGTCCACTTCTCAATAGACTTGATTAGTAAACAAAGTCACTCGGGATTAAAACGCGGTGGGCCTCCACAGCCGACTATATTAACACCACACTTTCTTTGTATCCTTGTAAGCATCAATAATTATCGCATAATAGAGTAATCAAGAGTTTCACTGTCATCACATTAGTACAGCACTGTATTGATTTACTTTAATTGTTGCCCAACATGGACTCTTATCTGAACATCGTGTGCCCTCTTCCAATGGAGTTGAAATGCTTAGTTATAGGACACACATTAATCGGACTAGATTTAATAACCAACAACAACTTCTGTACTTTTGTGAAATATATCAGTTTATCTCCATACTCTGGCTTTACCTATGAACTATGTGAGAAGAAATTACAAGTTGCTTCGTTGTACACTGGAAGATTCACTGCTTTTCCTCCTTTATTTAACAACAAACGTGAGGTCTTCACTAAGAAAGTTATCATTGATAAACTAATCATCACTCATCGATCTTCCGATGATCCGATTTGGAATGATTTAGCAACTAATGCCAAACAAGTTATTTTAACTGATATCAAGAATTGGGTTGTTTTGAAATTCAAAGCGTTTGATAAAGTTACAGGTATGGCAACATTAGGTTTGAATGCGTATAATCAACTGGACATTAAGAAATTTCCGAGATTGAAATGGATTTCTGTCCGTTTAAGTGATATAGAAGTTGAGTTCTTTGAGCCTAATTTTGCTCTGTTTTCTCAGTTAGAAAACATTTCAATCATGTATGATGGTTCTCTTAAACCATTGTTATCTCCGAAGATTTTCCGATATATATCTAAAAGTAACTGCCATTTAAGATTACTTTGGGTCAATTCTCCGTTATGCAGTAGGATTGTTGAAGTTGTTAAGAGTTGTGTGATCGACGCTCTGTCGATTAAAGATAGCACTTCGATAAGTCAAATCAATCAATTGGAGCGTTTAAACAGTTTATTTATAGATAATATGCCAGAGTTAAACAATGTCATTTTTAAAGAGAATACATTGAAACTATTACATATTGGAACTAATGCAGTTAAGAATTGTGATTTCAGTGATTTAAAGAAATTAGACAGCTTATCAATCAAATCCGAAGTTGATGCCGAAACTCTTAGCACCATTCCTAACAATGTTAAGAGACTTGCACTAACTATCAAGAATTATGAAAAGGCCAAGTACAATGATTCAAAAATCAAATTGCCTACTAAACTTCAGAAACTCACATTCAACTCATGGGATGCTTTAGAAAACCTGGATTTGTCACGATGCCATAACTTGACCAAATTGGAATTATCAGGCAGATTGCAGAACCTAGATCAATCTGTTTATAAAACATTCAACGAGACCCATTCAATTTGGGAAACATTACCTGAATCATTATCTTCGCTCACTGTTACTTTTAGTTCTGATGATTTTGGGTATTTTAAGGATAAATTCTTTGGATTCACGATTAATGATAAGATTGAGCATTTGGATTTATTTTTTGACTTTCAGTTCAAATGTTTAATTTGTGCTGATGCTAAAAATGATAATCAATGGTATCATTCTGTTCAACATGAATTGAAATTGCCTTGTATTGTCGTTAACAATGTTTCTAACAAAGTTTCATTCATTCTGAAACAAACTGACCATGTGTTGGTTTATCCTGAAGAATCTGGCGATAAGATTGCATTGGTTGACTCTGGTGAGGATAATGTCACTGAAGTTAAAGCTGGTTATGTTTATTATAGTCATAGGAAATAAGAAATTGTTTATCGTTTTTGTCTTTTGTTTTTTGTTTGTTTGACTTATTTTCTTTAACATCTTTTTTTGGATTTTCTTGCATTCTCTTTTCTTTTACTGTTTTGGTTTTCTGTTTTGGTACCCTCTTTGCTTACTATCTTTTTAATTTATTTTTGTCGGAGTTTTATTGCCTCTTTCTCATGATTTTTAACGAATTATATTTCTATTGCTGCTATCATTTAATCTTTTTCTTTCTATATTGCATATTAAATTAGGTTTATTTAACGTTCTAATAAGTTTTTAAAAAATGAAGTAGTAAAACACAATAAGAATTAAAGGGCATCAGATCACATAGCAAAGGAACGAGAACATAATGTCTATATAAAACTAGAAAATAGAAAGTAAAAACAAAAACAATGAATAAATAACAATGAATTAATAACAATGAATTAATAACAATGCAAAAAAATACTCTTAAACTTCAAGTATCTTCAACTGATAATCCTTCTTCAAACTTGTTATACTATTATACCCACTATCAAACCCATCCAAATCTTTAATCAACTTGGACAATTCAATCAAGGCCGATTCATACGTAGTACAATTTATGATTCCCCAACTCTTTGGAATGATCAGCGTAACGTACTTATCGAAATCATCTTGTTCCTGAGTAATAACAACAATCAGCAAGTTAGCCATGCTTTGTTTCCAACTAACTTGATTTTGTAAATATTCGAATAAAGTTTCAAACTCGGTTACTTCACCTGTTAAAACACATGTAAACTTACTTAAATTCTGAGGAAACATTTCAAACTTCAAGTTACTAGAGTTGAATGAAGTCAATCTGATTGTTAATTCAGTTAATGATTTTAACTCTGAGAGATTTGTTGAGTCCAAGTCAGTCACACTTTGGTCATAGTCATTGTATAAATATAGTTGTTGAAGATTTGGTGGGAATTGGATGTTGGTCAAATTATAACAATTGGAACTACAGCAAAATGATTCAAGGCCCATCATAAATTCAGGAAACATGAACTCACTGAATTGATAAATTAATTTCAATTTCTTTAAATAGATCGAGTTATGGATATTTCTGGGTGGGTTCAAATGAGTAAATTGAACCTCTAGGCAGTTCAAATTATCTAAGTGCTTCCATTTAAACTTCTGACTGTTTCCAATAAATGTAAGATGATCCAATTTATTATCAGACGAAAGTTGGAACATGCAGTTAGGACTATAACGACAAGTTCCTGCAGTGCAAGTTTTAATCACCAACTTCCGCAGTTTACCCAATGGTTGCTCTGAAATTTTGTCTAATGATCCAGAACAATTATATAAACTCAGTTCTTTGACATTAGGTATTCTAGTTGTATCAATCTGAAAATTAGCCTCGGAAATGCGGACCTGTTCTAATTTAGATGCACTTCCTTGTAAACTAACTAAGGGCTTAATGATATCGATTGCCTTCAAATTTGGAAATTTATCAAGAACAGTGAGCTCGAATGGCTTCCAGCCACATCTAGACACAATCCCTAATGAATTATCCGGCTTGTAAAAAAAATGAAGTTCGAGCTTCTTAACAAGGTATTTCCAATCAGAATTAACAAGACATCTCATATGAGTGTGGTGTATGCAAAACGTATCGTATTTAATATTTAATTCATCTTTCTTACTATATGTGCATAAATAGTTTAAACTTGTCATTGATATAGTAGTTAATTCTAATTTGCTAATGTTCGGAAACTTTGAACGTAGTGTTTCAACTAGATCACCTTTACTATAAAATGGTGAGTGAAATGGAGATAAGCTGACACATTTGACACTCGGAATCACCGGTAATTGATTAAACAGCACAGATATTGGAAGTGAATTTAAATAATTGTCAGTACCAATAACATCAGTGATGAAATCATTCGTTGATAAGAGGCCTGTATTAGAGAGTTCAACTAGTACCGAAAAATCTACCACCACTTTTTGAAAACGCTTACCTAAGTCGCAAATTTCCTTAATGATAACAAGTACTTTAAGACACTTAAACTTAGGTAGTTTTACCTCTTTTGATGATAATAATTGTAATAATTTTTTATATTCCGGCCCAAATGGAACGATGGTGTGCTGTTCGTCTTCTTCCAAATCAATCATACTTTCACTCAACACAATCGTCTTAGCAGCTAGGGCGACCAAAAAATACCTGGTAAAACATTTACAATCAATATCCATAAAATGAAGCAAGTATCTGACAGGTAATCTCTTCAAAATTTCGACAGCCAGCTCAACCGGAAAGGAGAAAATATAGTGGAGTAAGCAATGCAAATGGCTATCAATTTGAGGTTTCAAAACAGCATCTGGAGTGTAAGGGGTAAGCTTCATAGTTCATAGAGCCCAGCATATCAGATGGTAGGTCTTTCTGGGAGGTTCCGAAGCACCATGAATACTGCAGTCTGGGGATAGGCCTACATATAAGTCAGAAGTTATCGAAAGCTGAGTCAGGGGATAAAAGTAAACTCCGATCCAGGGAGCTTAGGCCCGAAGGTCGCTTAATAATACGGGTTTTGAACCATGGCTTACTATTGTGTCGCGGAGTTGATGGGTCCAGAAGTAAGCTATAGTTAACGGTGATATTGTATGGGAACCAGAGTTGTGGAGCATGAGTTGTGACTTGTCGGCAACTGCTAAGTGAACAGACCATTATTCAGTTGCGATCGACAAAACCTCCTTTAAAAACGGGAATACTGTTGTAACAATCCCCATGGGGGTGCGAGCTGCCGTTGAGCTTCTCAGTTAAGAGAGGGTTTGTATGGTAATCCATATATTGTACTCTCCAACTACCTCCAGTAGAATGTATACTGCTGTGTCATTATCATGGAATCCTATATTGGATTTAAAGCTTAGCTCACTCATCTCTGCTGATCCGGAATTCGAACCAGAAACAAATTGAGGAATTAACTCATTTAACTCCTAGCTAGAGTACTGGTGTAGAGGTGTACAACTTGGTAATTCGACTATCGACGAGAGACAGTAGAGTCTATCGAGCCAATTTTTTTAGGTGGTAATGGGTTCAAGTCCGAAACTGGCTGTGTGGAAGAAGTAAAGATTTAACACCTGAGTATTATGTGAAGGACTGTTTGTTATACAGTCCCTATATATCATTTCAGCTATACATACTAATCAGAACTATGTATCATCATGTTGAACTGGTATTTATAGTCCACTTCCATTGTTTCATACCCACCGAGGACTCGCCTAGACTCGATCAAGCCATAGCCAGGTATGGTAATGACTGGTTGATTACAGTCCGTTTCAACCGATAGCTCGGATCACAATTCCATCAAAGGTAATACTTTCCCCTTTTCTTGGGTAATAGACTCAGGTTCATAATTTGCTGGTATTCATAATTTGCTGGTAATTATGACAGCTTGGCCTCAGTTGGTCACTTCGAAGGTTTGGTCATTCCTGAGGGTGATGCTTTACACGATTCTCAAGAAATTCTGCAACCTCATGTTATGGAGAAACCATTCAAGTAAAAATTCAAAAACAATATTTGACATAGCGATTGTGTTTGGATTACTCTGTTTTTAATTGGTTCTACTTCACACTGCCATATTTGTGATTTTGAATGGACTTTGCTTGCCATGGTGTCCAGAGAATATAGCGGTTATATTCACCAGTAGGAGCTACAGGATGGAGATTATGTTGATCTTTCTGATGGTATGAGAGTCATAAATCTTTCATTTCTAAGTCTCCGCATATATTCAGTTTTTTTTATTCCAAATCTTATGCATTCTTATTGTATTATACACTAGAATTGTTTTTCATTTAGTCATCTAAATAATATTTGTGACAACCTTGTTTATTTTTTCAATTTCTCAGTACAAAATTGCAATGCACTACTTCGGAACTTTCTTCTCCTTGACCAATTCTATTGAAATGATAATTTGAGATTTCCAAATATTGTTAGAGTTTTATTAATGTCAGTTATAGGTTTTTCCTGCTTTGAACTCTTATTTCTGAAATTCTTTGGGTACAATTTGCAACCCAAGTTCCGAAGATTTACAGCTGAAAATATCAGCAGTAATAAAAGGCTCAAGGAGGCTGATTTCATCTTCAATATTCACAGGGACAGTTTGATGCTATATTCTGTTTTTTCTCCTTGCTTTTTATATCAGACTGTTATCTGCTCTAATATATTTGGATATATATGGTGTGGCTTTATTGTCTAGATTTTTCTTGCTATGGTTATTCCTTGTGTTTCTGGTTTTGTTGCTTCTACGAAGAAAAGGGCTTTAGTTGGCTATATTATGCTCGAAGGGTTTACAATATATGGTGCAGTTTATTAACTTGCTTGTGATGCCAATCAAAATACACGTTTTCCTAGTTATATTTGAACTTTTTGCCCTGGTTTCACCAATATATTGTTTTGTATTATTAATTTTTGTTATTGGAAACTTTAGATTGGTATTATATGATATTAATTCAAAGCAATATGACTGACTACATAAGCCTGGAAAGAATAGGAATGAAATAAATTGACAGGAATTAGATGAATCATTTGAATTATCACCACTGGCTGGTCTCTCGCAGGATCATTCATTTATTGAGACCAATATGTACAATAATTTCTTAAGAGACAATTGGAAGTTTTAAAATCAAACACTTGTATATTAAATGTTTTAGAGTTGCTTCCTTATCATATCCACTTTACTAGTACTAGCTAGATAAGGAAAATACCGCGCAATATTTCTTTCGATCGGGGTCAACCTCAGGGTGTGATAAATGATACAACCTTCCTCCTTCTCTGTTCTCTCTCTCTTTTTGTTATTCAAGATATTGTGAATTAAAAAAGCATGTCATCGAGTCAAATGTATCAACAAAATCGGGCCATTATGTGTTCAAGACACACACTTAAATCAACGGAGAATCTGGAAATTGATTTAACTTTAAGAACGATTACTAATGACAATTTTGAAGCTAGGGACGCTTCTTTGGACAATTCCATTGAGCTGGAACAATTGAATTATTCAAGAACCGGGAATGTGTCAGCTGATGCAGGTGTTCAGGAATCAGCTGATGAAGCACAGAGTAACCAAGAAAATGACGAAGATGTTTATCCAGATGGAGGACTTCAAGCTTACTTGGTTCTACTTGGTTCATCCTTAGGCGCCATAGCTACTTTAGGTTTATTTAATGCCATTGGAGCTGTTCAAACATATTTAAATCTTCATCAATTACAGGATGTATCAAGTTCTGTCAGTTCTGTCATTTTCTCCGTTTTTACAGGGGCTGGTTACTTTGCTACGGTTTTTTCCGGCGTTTTATTTGATGAATATGGCGCCAAATTCCCGACTGCTATAGGCTCTATTTGCCTATTTGTTGGCTTGTTCTGTGCTGGTAATTGTAAGACGGTTGTTGAATTAACTTTTGTTTTGGGTTTAATTGGTGGATCTGGTGTTGGGATTTTATGTAACTCTTTGATTGGTGTTATTAGTCACTGGTTTTTGAAATATAGGGCGACAGCCTTTGCAATAGCTACTCTTGGTGGATCTATTGGTGGTATGATATTCCCTGTAATCTTTAATAAACTTTATTCAACTGTTGGTTATATGTGGGGTATGAGGATCATGGGTATTGTTTGTGCTACATTCGTTTCCATATCCTTTATTTTAGTCAAAGAAAGGATTAAACCGGAGCGATCTTTTGATGATTCACGTTTGAACAGAAAAGAGAAAATGATACTTGCTGGAAGAGAATTGGCTTATTTAAGCAGACACTCAATGGATATCGCCTCTTTGAAAGATCCAAAGTTCCTCTTCTGTGTCTTGGGAACAGGATTTTCGGAAGTTTCCTTATCAGCCACAGTAACTTATATTGGTTCTTATGTTACAATGCTGGGATACAGTGAAAAACAAGCTAGTACAATGTTAACTATTTTAAATGGTGTCGGTATCGCTGGAAGATACTTAGGCGGTGTCTGTGGTGATAAATACGGATGTTATAATGTCATGATGATCATGATGTTCTTTGTTGCTAGCAGTAGTTTATTCTTATGGTCAGCTTGGTCAACCACTTCTAAGAGTTTAGATTCAATCTATGTGTTTGTGGTGTTTTATGGGTTTTTCAATTCCTGTGTTTTAAGCATGTCCCCTTCTTGTCTTGGTGCTATATCGGAGACTAGAGATTTTGGTAAACGTTATGCAACTATGTATTGCATTTCTGGCGCTTTTGTGGTTGCTGGTGTCTTGGGTAGCGGTTCTATCATTGGTAATCAGACCATCTCAACATATAGAAACTTCAGTTTGTTTTGTGGATTCTTATCGTTTTTGGGAGTTCTGTGTTTTGCCGCAAGTAGGTATGCACAAGTTGGGTTTAAGTTATTTGTAAAGGTATAGTTTTTTTTTTTTTGTTCTTAAGACCATTTACATATATTCGTTTCTTTGATCTTTAATTGAAATTCGAATCTAGGAATTTATTTTAAATGATATAGTTTAAGACTTAAGTAGACCCTTCACTTTATTGCCCTTTTTATCAAGATCGTAAAAAAACTCTATCATTCAACGGATATCTTGGAACTATCTAGCTAATAATCCATATTGGTCTTTGACTAAACGGTTTCTCATGTCATGACGCTCTTTCTCTGAGTCTCGCCTCTGTTCAGGACCATCATTTATCGATCTCCAAACATTTTAAGTAAACCATATTGTACCATTACTGTAATTGATGTTAGGCAAGTCCATTTAATTTGACTTCAATCAATATCACTAGTGTAGTTGCCCACGCTGTGGCTCATTCAAAAATATATTTGTTCTTTTACTGGTTCATTTATATTTGTTCGAAAGGAGTGACTACTATTAGTGTATCGGTGTATTAGGTGTACAGTCCCAATAAATAATTTCAACAAAACCTAAATATTATTGATTTTTACAAACTGCAACTATCGATATGTTGAAGTATCACTTAGAACTCTAATTACATAGTTTTTAGAGAGATAAGGTACGCCAAGTTTATCGATCCATAAAGTCATCAGACAACACAATATAGATCATAATATGTACGTAACTGATATATCACACTTGTCTTCGACTCTTAACTCTGATCATAACCATATCAGAGATGGTCCTTCCTGTTCAGTAATAGACTCAAATTTAACTCTTACTCATAACTATACTGATCATGATTCGGTTTATCAATTTGAAGGTTTGGAAATCCCCACAGAGGCTATTGTACATGATTCTCAAGAAACTCCCCAACCTCATGTGCTGGGGAAGCCATTCAAGCAAAAGTTCAAAGAAAATGTTTGGTATAATGATGGTACTTGGATTAAAGTGTTTTTAATTGGAACAACTTCACACTCTCTCATTATTTGGATTTTGGAATGGGCTTTACTTGCTATATTATTGAAAAACTTTCATGGTCTCCAATCAGAATACTATGAATCAAAATACTGGGATGATGATTATAATATTGACTATAGAAGGACCACTGATATTTCATATCTTAGCACCTATATTTATTCAATTTTCTTTCAAATCTTATTCAATCTTGTTGTTTTATACAGTAGAAACTGTTTTCATTTGGTTTCCTCAATCGTATTTCTTGTAATCATGGTTATTTATTCAATTTTTCAGTACACAATTATAAACTGTTCGTTAGAAGATGTGGTCCTGTATTCTTCAACAGGATCAACCAATTATGCAAGATATTATACCGAAGATAAGCAGATTTTTGACACCCACACTGTTCACACTATTAGAGGTATATTAATAGCAGTTATAGTTTTTTCATCCTTTGCACTGATATTTCAGTCTTTTGTGAGTTATAAATTGAAACCCAAATTCCAGAGATTTAGAGCTGAACAAATCGGTAATAATATGAAACTCAAAAAAGCTGATTTTGTCTTCAATCTTCATAGAGACAGTTTGATGTTATACTTTGCTTTTTGCCCTGGGTGTTTCTTATATCTTTCTGTCATGGGTCCTACCTTCTATGGACTTGCATTTTCGCCTATTTTTATCATCTGCTTTGTTTTTGCTATGATTATTCCTTGTGTAGCTGATTTTGCTGCTGCTAGAGAGAGAAAAGGTTGGCTGATTGCATCACTTATCAGTTATTTTATACTTGAAGCATTCACCATATATAGTGTAATTTACTATATTATTGCAAATTTTAGGCAAGACTTGGTTTCCCTAGTTATTTTTGAGGGAATTTCCTCGTTGTTACCTATATGTTGTTTTGTGTTATCCATTTTGGCCATTAGAAACTTTAAGTTGGGATTATATGATATTTATTCAAAGCAATATGACTGGATATATAAACCTGGAAAGAATAGGGATTAGAGGAAACTTTGATTTATTAACTTTGTATAGTCCCGCTGGATGATCAGTTTTATCAGACTAGTATATATGATGATTTCAGAGGAAACGATAGGACATCAAATCCTCAGCTTTTTTATATCTTGCTTGGTATTTTGTAGTTGTGAAATTAAATCCCTTTTCTTTCGCGTTTAATTTATCAGGGTCTCCGTCCACACCCACAGTTATCATACCCGAGATTCTACATGGGAACTGGGAAGCAGGTTGAACGAAATCCAAACTCTTGGAAACCCCTAATGAAATCGTGAATCTGACAAATGAATGAATTAAAATGAATATAAGTAAATATAAAATGAGATGCATCTCGGGTATTAATAAATGGCAGATCTACTTGTCATTCGAGTAAACAAGTCTGCATATGTGAGAACAAAGAGACACAGGATTTTTCCAAAAACTTTATTTGCGCCAAAAATGGCAAAGCAAAGCCAATGCCAGTTTCTGGAAATTAGACAGGGCAAAACATATTACTCATGAAATCTATTGATTTTGATCTATCGGCTGGAGTTTTGGGTTTGCTCAAAGACTTAGCATGTAAATCAAAAGAAGAGAAAAAGAATGTTCTTAAAGCCTGGCCATCTTCAGTACGCAACTCCAAATTTGATAAGTTATCTTTATGATAAAATACTCCATTAACAGATTCATCAACTACAAGTCTAACTGATTTTGAAATATTTTTGATCGTAATGTAAGGTAATCTCAGTTTTCTTTCAATTGAAGAAAGATCTGAACTGACAGATGTTATAATTTGAATAAATGGATCTTCAAACGTAAATGTTAATTCAATTTCTCTGGATGGATCTTTAAAATCAATTTCCATCAATTTCTTTTGGGTATGTATTAGCAATCCTTGGGGGCTGTAACCGATATTGATTTGCTGAACAGATAAAGGAATACGATTCCAAAAGGAAAGACCTTGGTTTGCTTTAGACGTATAAAAAATATCAGTTAATTCCAATAATCTTAAGTGTTCGCATTGATTCAGATCAAATAATTTATCAACTTGAAAATCAAGAAGACATAAACTGCTCATAAACTTCGGAGGAATATATTTTCTGAAATCATGCTTCAAGCTGGTTGAATGAATATGCACAAAGTCAACAGAATCAGGAATGGAATTAAAGCTATGTTTTGTAATGCAATCTGTAAGAATAATTGATTTCATTTTAGTCATTCTTTTGAAACTACAATTGATCTTCTCCATTTTTGTTTTCATCACAAGAGTTTTAACCGAACCACTTTTGACTTTATATTTTGGAGGAGGCAGTTCTCTTAAAATTGCAGTATCTAATTTCTTAAATTTTGGTAAACACTCAAAATTTCCTTCTACTATTATTGAATTTATGTTCAGATCAGTACATAGGCTTGTAACTTCATCATCAGAAGTAATATCCATTTGGTTTATTTCAACTTTTACAGCTGGATTTTCTAAAACCTTTTGGAAATCAGGATAGGTAAGCAATATTTCAGATTCAAGACTCATTTCAAGAGCCTTGACTTTTTCAGCAATTTCAGCTAATCGTTCAAAGTCATAAAATGAATCATCTAGGTCGATTGCTAATTTGGTGACATTTTTCAGCTTATTAAAAAACTCTTCTTCGGGGAGATTACAATCAGCACAAAAAAGTGAATCAACATTTTCAAGTAATACTGACTCTTTGGAGGAAAGAAGAGAATGGAGAGTGGAATCATAGACATAAGTCAGCTCTTTACACTGTCTTCTTTTAGCCAATTCAAAAACATCTTCTTGTATCATAGGTGACATAATTTCTTTAATTGTTAGTTTGCATAGAAATACTTTGTATTTCTTGTAGTTTTCAGGAACAATTGAAATTTCATCACTGTAAAACCATTTCACTTGCATAGTATTTTTTGAAGCATAAAACAATGTGAGTTCAGAATACAAACCAAAAGCCAAGGCATCTGCAAACAATTCTGGATAATTAACTACATCAACTCTCATTAAGGAATGACTTATAACTAATCTTTGTAGTTCAATAGGTAGAGTGGAAGTAATATAAAGGAAAGTTTCGGTCTCATTCATAGCCAATTTCTTAGCTCTTTGAACCATATACTGGGACCATTTTATGAGCGTATTAACATTTATTTTAGGATCGATTATGGCACTGTAGACACCGGTAACAGGATGTCGAAGTAGCACACCAAGATTGGTTATTGAGCGTGCCCTTGTGGCTTGAAACATGATAGCTGAAAGTTAATTAGTGGGAGAAGAACAAATCTAGAAAAGGAATGGAGCCAGTTCAGTCAAGAATTAGCTTGCTTTCATTCAAGAAGAGTTGTCAAGATAAACTCTTGACTTTTTTAAGAGGAATCCAGGGTGTGAGGTGAACCATAACCAGTTACGTCTTTATCGCCAAATTGTTCAAACTGTCGTGATTCATGGGGACATACCTGACTGACACGAATAATTAGATGGCAGACGTGCCAATTTTCGAAGTTCTACCACCAACAAATAAACAATCAAATAATTCAACGGTGAACACACAAAAGACCCCCTTGAATTCCAACTACTCCAAAAGCCACCATGTCGAATCAAGAAAATAACAAAAAGGGTCAGCCACAACAACCTCAACAAACTCCGATGCACAGATATCCAGCTCAGCTTTCGTTTCAAGACCTACCTTTAGAAGCATTGGAGAAACTTAGACCAAGATTAACGCAGTTAACACACTCTCTCCGAACTTTCAATGATTCATTTATATCCACTCCTATACCACCGCCTAGTCATTCCAATAACACAACAAATATACCTAACTATAGCAACCTACAAAATCAGTTCAATGTGATACTGTCCCAGTTAACCTCACTGGTGGAAACGCTGGATCAAAATAAAGATACTTTAAAAGGAACTAATGTTTATCCAAATTATGAGTTCAATACTACTCAGTTTGAAGGATTGTTAACTACATTGCTGAGAAAAAAGCATTTACCTGAGGTTGATGGGTGGATCGAAGAATCTGCCAAAGAAACAGAATCAGCTATTAGCAATGATCCAAATGTTTCGATAAGCGAGATTGCAACCAAAACTAAAGAAGAATTAGAAAAACTGAAAGAATACTTGATTGACCAAGATGACGAGTTTTCAAAGTTTTGTTTTGAGAAGACTCAGGAAAATTTATCTGATTTTGTATTTGGTGGTTATTTAACTAAAGAAGAAATTGAACAAGGAGTGAAAGTTGAAGAAGTTAGTGGAGGTAATATTAAAAGTGAAAGGGACAGTACCCCCGAGCATGCTTCAGCCACACGCAGAGCAGACATTTATAGATTTATCAATCAAGGTATGGATGCTAATATTGCTGAAGTAAATCAAACTATGCTTACATAAGATATCCTTCTTTAAGAATTTGGGAAAATATGTAGTAATCTCAATATAATTAGAAATAAATAATTCAATTAATAAAATGCAGTATTGAAAAGTAAGAATATTAATGAAAAAAAGGAATGAGGGGGTATAACAAAACAAATAGATCTATAAAAAATGGACGCAAACAGGTCAACAAAGCCCAAAACGTGACAAATTTATCTCAATATTCATTCATATAAACAGGAGTAAAAAAAGCGAGGTATATACAAGGCTAATGCACAGGAGGGAGAGAAGGATTTAATTAAGATAAATCGTGAGTAAATGAATAATGAGGCATGAATGTCAAAAGAAAATGCAATCTAATAATGTTGCCACTATTTAAAGAAACTTTACAGATATTTGTTTCTTTCAATCGATGGCTAAAATGTTAGATGATGAAATTTACAGATTTGATAGGAATCTAGTGAATAATTCCCAAGTACCGAACATAATCATACTGTTTGGAACGGTTCTCATTAAATGGGGAGTTAAACCCCCATACATGGAAACAAAACCCTCTTCTTTAATGACCAGTCTAAAACATTGAATTAACCCAGTATATTTTGGCTTACCATCGAGAGCTGTTGGGGCTTGTCTTAATCTAGTTCTAACAACTTCATGTGGGTAAGTAATTAAAGAAGCAACAAGTTTAGCAAAACCAGCTGCACCTGATCTAGCAAACCAATCCATAAATGAATCCATTTCAGTATGCTTTCTGTTTAACTTATTAATACTTTCTCTCCTCTTGTTAATAGCCGCTTTCATTTGTTCATATAAAATCCATTGCAAGGTTGATTCCACAGAACCTAAATAAGAGGCAGATAAACCTTTGTAAAGAGCAAAGAAGCCTTCATTTTTTATAATTTTCACTATACAATCAACTGAGTTTTTATATTGTTTTACCGTAGCTCTGTCTAATTGTAATCTAGTTTTAACTAACCAAATCGGATTGGTGGCAGTTGATGTAACAAAGCCGGCGCACACACCAGCCATTAAATGAACAATTGAACTTTCTTGACCTTGAAAATGAGAAGAATTGGTAATTTTTTCTTTTGCATAGCCATAGGTGAAAAAGTTGATGGATCTAGCTGGAATAACACCAACCAAATTCGGGCCTAAACCTTTAAATAAAGCTCTTGGTCCTTCCACAGTGTAAACATTTTTCAAGATGGAGCAAGTTTCTTTAAAATGAATGGCAACACCATGTAATGGATTATGAGTTCCATGTTGAACAGTTGACTTATATGCATCTCTATAAACACTTGATTGTAATCTGGTTTTAACGACGTCAAATGGTGATGTGAAAACAGCACCACACATACCACCTAACCCACCGGCAACAAAATGCACCCAAGGTTTAACTTTTATTTCATTTTCAGGTTTCGGTATGGTATTTTCTTCTCTTGGAATCGTTGATGTGGTTTTAATAGTTGATGATTTTTCGTCACTAGCTAAGTAAGGAAGCGATTCATTTATATCACTTTCTAACTTTCTTATTTCTTCTCTCTGTAACTTTTGCATGTTAAATATAGTTAACAGTGGTTGTAATACCAACGATTTACGAAGATGAACGTATGAAGATATAAGGGTCCTATGAAATTGTTTATATCACGGAGTTTATCAAAAGGAATCATATCTATGTGCTTATTTTGTTTCTACAAAAAGTTCGCCTGAAAAATTTTTGATGCGGAGTAATCACATTCAATTCCTCCGAGACTCAATCTGACCTTGAACAGCTTACATTAAAGAGAAAAAAAACTATTAGCAAGCTATTTTCTGTAGAGCAAGTAATCTACAAGTTTACAAAGAAATGATAACCTGAACTTTTAGGGAAGGGGGGATTGTATTAAAATATAAAGAAACACGTTAATTATTCAATTCTCCAGGTAAAATGCAACAACCACTTAATATAAAGCAAAACAGTAGATGATTGAAAACATATTTAAATGAAGGTTTCGTAAGCAACTGGGGCTAAGGTAGTTGGGGTACCCTTAACGACCTTGGATGGTCTTGGACCAACAGGTTGTCTCTTTAATTGAACAGAAGCACCAGTGGCCTTAGCAGCAGCCTTCTTAGCAGCGTTTTCCTTAACTCTGTCCAAAAATTCTTGTCTACATTTGGAGTGCTTGATGTGTTCAATCTTTAAGTTAACTCTCTTTTCAATGTATCTGTGACCAACAATTTTGTTCATGATAACACCAACAGCGGTCTTGGTAACATTGTAAATGATACCGGTCTTACCGTGGTAGAACTTGTGTGGCATACCCTTTTGAATGGAACCGTTAGCCTTGATATCAACAATATCACCAACCTTGTAAGTCTTTAAGTAGACGGACATTGGAATGGCACCGTGCTTCTTGTAGTCACGACTGAAAGCGTAACGAGTTCTAGATCTTAAACCATGACTATATTATATAATGTACATTGTAGATAAATAGTTAGTATATTTGAAAATTTATAGTTGAAATTAAGCCTTGTGTTCCTTATTAGCTTTTCCAAATTTCTTTGGCGAGTTATAGAAGATGAAATATTAATGTTAAAAATTCAAATCAGAGAAACCTGGACGGGTAGTCTCAAGCATGTATGGCATATCATTTGTATAGATTGAAAAATTGCCAGCACCATATTAAGCCAGATGTTTCCAAATACAAATTATGTCAAAAAATGGAGGCATTAATAATAGATGCTCTATTTAGTTGAGTTGCCTGTAGTTAAAATGTGCTGCAACCAATATATGCTTTTTCAGATACTCTATGTTAAGTTGAAGTTCTAATACATAAGTTTGGCTGTATCTTTGTAAACTTTTCATTGATCTTTCGTTCCCAACATTTAATCTGAATATGAAAAATATGCATTTATAAAATCAGAATAATAACTAATTGTAAAAATATACTCTTGATTCATCATACACAGACCTTTTTGTCTGTCTCTCCAAGTTTAGAATATCTTCAAATTTCAATTTTCCCAGTTAAAGAATAAGTATAACTCATTCAATGATCAACTTTGAAAAAGCTAAATCAGGACATGTATCTGTTGTTTTAAAAGGCTAGCATACCTTTTACCCATTTTTGAATATGTTTATCTGTGTATATACGCAAGGATACAAGCTTCTGGTATGGTGTAGCTAACTAAAGTTCAGTTTGACCTTAATTACACTGAAAATTTTCCCAGAGACCCAGCACAGACAGTGCGTGTACTGCCAATCCAACCAAGGAGCGGAGCGGCCTCACAGAGCTAACTGGCACGCGCACATATGTGGCAGACTCTGCGGCGCATTTTGTTCTATGAGATGCGTGGGTGGACTCTAAACTTTGCTAGTGCAGTCACAAGTTGAGGCTTCGTAAGCAATTACCTAACAAAATTACCCTCGTCGCTGCACTACCTAAACCTCCCTGTTGAAAATATTTCTATCACTATTTGGAAGCATTATTAACTTGAACTTCCTCTCCATTATTTGAAGTTAAAGTAATGAGTTTTAAATACTTTGCTTCTTACGCATTCCGCAATAAACATTGAGTTCAATATATCAGAGTACTGGAAATCGAATATTTAAAACAAATAAATCCAATATAATTAAACCCAAGTATAAAGCAAAGAACTGAAAACACAAAAATACGAAATAAGTATTAGTAGTAAAAAATCTCTTATAATTAGTTTAAATTAAAGTAATTAATTAGTAAATAAAAACGAACTACAAGAAATAATGATGAGCAGAGGAAAGTAGATAATAAAATGAATAATAAAACAAGTTAATCAACACATTTATTCGTCATCTTCTTCTTCTTCAGCACCTTCACCACCGGCAGCTTGAGATCTTCTCTTAACTCTACCGGCTCTTCCACCACCGTATGGAGAAGTTGGAGCAAAGTCAATGTGCTTTTGGGAGTCTAATCTGACCATGAAAGATGGAATAGAGACAATTTGCTTACCAACAGCGATGTGTCTTTGGGTGATTAAGATTCTAGCATGGTGGACAGACTTGGCTAAACCTAACTTGAAAACTTGAGTTTGTAATCTTCTTTCTAAGAAATCTTCAATCTTTAAAGATAAAACATAATCTAATTTCATCTTGTCTTCTGGTAAGATACCAACTCTAACTAATCTTCTAATTAAAGCATTACCTTCGAATAATCTCTTTGGGTCCTTTTCATCTCTGGTTAATAAGTCTCTAGCAGCTCTTCTAATCTTAGATAATTGGAAACCAATTCTGTAGATTTCGTGCTTGTTCTTTAAACCGTATTCACCAGCTAACTTTAATTCAGCGTCTAATCTGGCTAATTCGTAAGGTCTCTTTGGGACAGAGTAGGTCTTGGAGTAAGTTCTTGGGGCTCCTATTCAAATAAAAAGTAAACGTTAGCAAAAAATTCAGATAATTAAAAGTACTAGGAGTCACAGTCCACCGCAAAGATATCATCTACAAATTTACACTTCAAAAATAATACTACAAAGAATTCTTCCTTATTTTACAAGTAACTATGATGATAATTAGTATGAAAGGAAAGAAATCCAACTAAGAAGAAACCAAGAGCATAACACCCAAGTCTAATCCACAGATAGCATATTCCACTGTGCCCAACTAAATAAAATAATTACACAAAGCAAAACACTCTGAATAATTAAATAAAATAGCTAGAAGAGAAGACAAGTGTTAACGCAACTTTTAAGATAGTTGTTTTATTGCAAGCTGAAGTGTCGGGCGTTCAGCAAGCAAAGGTGATTTCTTTCAAATCATAATATAATAATCATCAAAGCTATTTGAAGAATAAAAGAAAAACACAATGCAATTATAATGAATTGTAAAGCTTGTCTTAAAAATCCAAAGCTGATGTTAGGAGTGAGGACCCGAATCTTGCCTCTACTAAATCACCGAAAGTATTCCAAACCAAATCAGCTCTAGAGCTGAGCTGATTTGGCTGCATAGGGATGAGATAGCATATAGTAATAAAAGATTGTAACATACTTGGCATGGTGAGAGATTGATGATTTACTTGATTCGAAAGAACAGTAAAGGGTAGAGAATTAATTAAAGCGAAAGGTAGAGAAGTTGAAATATTTAAACACAGACCGAACCACCAGCGCGCAAGGCTGTCTCCCCTGAAAATTTCGCTTGAGTTTAAGGCTGTGTTGGGGTTATTAACCCTGGCTAGTGCCACGTGACATATAGCTTAAGTAATAGTCAAGTAGTCGATGATTCCGATAAGGGGAATACCCCTTAAAAGCCCCTTATCAATGTTCATATACATATATACGGTTAAACGAGAAAGGAGGTAGGGTGCACATATCCTACTAGCATGTGGCAGTGCTTTCTAAATAAAATAGTGCTGTATCATGAAGTACGAATGCTGAAAACGAACATTTTTTAGAAATGAATTGAAAACTATAGATGAATAAAAAACTAAAGAACAGAAAAGAAATCAAAAACCCAAGTTCATGAGATGATATGATAAGAAAAGCGTTGAATGTAAAATGTATGTATGTAAAATAAAATTAATAGACTAGATAGTATAGTGACTATAATTTGACTTTTGTGTTGTGATGTGATAAATAGAATTCTAGGTGAGTCATAAAATAGAATAATAATAATAAATGGTAATAGATATAGATAATGCAATAAGTTATACTGGATAAATATTGAAGCTTTCTCTTTTAAGTTAGTTAATTGTCGTCAGTTCTTTGTCTCTTTCTACTTTGCTGTTCTTCTTGAGCTTCAGTAACAGCAGCAGTAAGAGATACGGTCTCCAGGTTATTCACACTAGCATGGAAATTCTTGATAATTGAATCAACATCATCAATATTCAAAGGTCTAATATCACCAATTTGTTTAATCTTAGCAGTAATTTCTTTAACTTGATCATCCGATAAAGTTAAATTCAATTGTTCAACTCTTGATTTGATGGCGTTCCAACCAGTTAATCTGTTGGCAAAATGAATGTATCTAGTCAGACCAAAATCTGCAGGATTCAAGATTTCATAAGTTGATGGGTTAGCTAAGATAGCTTTGGCGTGGATACCAGCCTTATGGGTAAAAGCACAGAAACCAGTAATTGGGTTGTTGAAAGGAATATTAACTGAGACAATATCAGCGACCAAGTTTTCTAAATCTCTAATTTTATGTAAGTTATATTTGGATTTGACGTAATCTGGATCAGCAACAACCATTCTAGCCATGAAACCACCTAATGGAACAATACCGTTTCTTTCACCGATACCCAAGACACAAGTATCAATGAATTTAGCACCAGCTTCCAAAGCAGTGTAAGCATTAGCAATAGCGCAACCAGTATCATTGTGGAAATGTGTTTCAATGTCACAAGAAACAACAGATTTAACAGTTCTGATTAATTCATAAACTTGTCTAGGATTAGCACCACCGACGGTATCAGCAATACCAATTCTTTGCACACCTAATTTATCAACAGTAGTGTAAATATTCAATAAATCAACAATATCAGATCTGAAAGAATCTTCCGTACTGAATCTAACCTCTATACCTTTCGATTTAACAAATTCAATAACTTCAATAGCGGATTTGGTAATATAAGACATATCCTTACCATGAGAATGTTGTCTCAAGAAGTTAGAAGTACCAATAAAGATATTAACACCATCAACACCAGTTTCAACAGCAACCTGAGCATCATGCATATGGCACCTTATATGAGTTAAAATTTTTGAGTTCTTTAAGCCTAATTTACAAAGGGTTTCAACTTCAGTTCTGGCTTGATCAGAGGCAACTGGAGATGTAACTTCGATGTAATCAACACCAAATTCATCTAAAGCTTTAGCGATTTGGACCTTCATGTCTAAAGTAAAGAAGGCATTGGCGAATTGTTCACCTTCTCTCAAAGTAGAGTCAATAATTTGGAATTTAGAAACGTTGGATAAGAAATCACTTGGATTTGGACCATATGGATTCACGGAAGACATCTTTTTGAATATACAATTGATCTAGTTAGTGGAAAAGACAAAAGAATAGTATAGGAAAGGGAATTCTATTAGAAATGGGAATGGAGTAAATTGAGGTTTATAAAGGTGTATATAAATGAGTAACAACTAATAGATCATATAAATGAGTAATAATTTAATTTGTACATGGTGTGAGAGTGAGTCAAAGTCAAGTAGGTGCGCAATGAAAAATAAATGAAAAAAATGACCTCCACCAAACTTTGCACCGGAATCTCCAGAGACACTTGTTTTTTGGCCCTTCTGCATCAGGTCTTCAAACACATTTGTCTTAGTTAGTAAGTTAAGTGCCCGAAACTGAGTTGGTACACATACTTTAAGATGCTGTTTGTGTGTAGATAAGGACTGATTAGGAAAGTATAAGGCATTCGGGCCACCGGTAGCGGGCCGGGATAGCTATTGTTTGATTTCATATATTGCGTTCGCGCTTAATTTGGAATTTCTCAATTTGTCGAAATTAATTTGATTTTGATTTGGAGATCTCGTTTAGATTAGGCTTACGTATTGGATTATCTAATCTGGAAGCGACGCGTCTGTGAATCCCGTCAAAGGTCGGTTGTCGGATTTTAGCTACAGGTGAGCGCGCGGGAGAACGGGGATAAGTTTTGTTATCCCCGTATATCGCTATATTCGGTGGTTGGCGTCGTCGTCATGTTTGTCTAATGTAAAACAATTACACAATTTTCAACTACCCGAACAGAGCCCACAGAGCCATCCATGGGCGTTATAATAGGGGTGCAGTCTTGAATGAGATTCACTTATATATTCTTACCCTTTCTTGGCTTGAACTTTTTATTTGTCATTGCTAGAGATCAAAATTCAAATTGTATTGTCTTCTTCGTCTGAACAAACAACCAATGATTGACTCATCTCTACCCTCATCTTCTTCTCTATCTAAGGACTTGGAAAAATCACCCCAAGATGCTTCAATACAACCAGCTAAGAGGCTTTTCACTTTTCTCTTTCCTAAAAGAATACCACCTATTCCAGCTGAACACGAGAGGAAACCATATCCAGTTCATAATGTTTCTATACTAAATCGGATGTTTTTCGTATGGATCACTCCTCTATTATATACCGGATATAGAAGAAAGCTAGATGATAATGATTTGTTTTATATGAGTGGCAAAGATAGTGTTAATTATCAGAGTGAGAAATTGCAAAACGTTTTGGAAAGAAAAGTTAAATCAGCAAAGACTAAATTTTGGAAATCAAAATATGGTACTGCTCCAACAGACGATGAATTAGATACCATAAAAGCTGGTCGAGATGGATTTGAATATCCTAAATATATTTTAATTATGAGTTTATTTGAGGCATTCAAAGCTCGGTGCATATTTTGTTTTGTATTAAGACTGCTTTCGGATTTGTTTACTTGTTTTTCTCCTTTATTGACTAAAGAATTAATCTCATTTGTTGAAAAGAGAGTATTAGGAATACCTGTTAGTGTTGGAAGGGGTATTGGTTTTGCAGTTGGTGCTTCCCTTTTTGTTTTCTTCAGAGGTTTTTGTATGGCTCATTATTTTAATTCTGGTGGTGAGGTTGGTGTTCTAATGAGATCTGCTTTGAGCAAAATAATGTATGATAAAACTTTCCAATTATCCGATGAAGTTAAGAATACAACATATTCAAATGGTAAGGTCTTTTCAATTCTAACTCAAGATTTATCGAGGGTTGAAATGGCTATAGTTTACACTTTTAATATTGCAGTTTTCCCGTTCATCTTTGCAATTACTATCATTTTGTTATGCATCAACGTTGGTGCTACTGCCTTAATTGGTATTCTAGTTTTCCTTACTGGTATGGTTTTCATTTTCCTAACCACTAAGAAATTGAAAGGTTTCAGAGTGGCTGCAAGCCAGCACACAGATCTTAGAGTCTCTGCAATCAAAGAAGTTTTAAATAATTTTAAAATGATAAAGTTATATTCATGGGAAGATTCTTATTTGACTAAAATTAAAGATTATAGATTTAGTGAAATGAATCAATTATTGAAAATTCACAGTATTAGAAGTATAATCATGAGTGTTTCACTTGGTTTACCTGTGATTGCTTCTTTGATCACTTTCGTTTGTATGTACAATATTTCAGGTATGAGAGATGTTGCTAATATTTTCACAGGTTTGGCTTTTTTCTCTGTTTTAACTACTCAGGCTTTTATGATGCCTCTTTCTTTAGGTGCCTCTGTTGATGCTATGATTGCTTTAAGAAGAGTTAAAGATATGTTGCTCTTAGATGATTTTGAAGAAGAAACTATTATTCATGATAAAGCTGATATGGATGGTTTAGCTATTCGCGTTGAAAATGGCGAATTTACTTGGGATAAAGCAACTGATGTTTCATCTGCATCTTCTGAGCCAGCTTCCGAAAATAGTGAAGATAATGAAGTTAAAGAGAAAGATCTAGCTAATAAAGCGTTTACTGGGTTACATGACATTAATTTATCTATCAAGTTGGGTGAATTTGTTATTGTTACAGGTTTAATTGGTTCAGGTAAAACTTCACTATTAGAAGCATTAGCTGGTATTATGCATAAAACTTCGGGTGAGATTGATATTGAAGGTTCTTTAATCTTTTGTGGTGTACCATGGATTCAAAATACAACAGTTAGAAACAACATTGTTTTTGGGTTACCTTTTGATCAAGATAAATATGATACTATTATTAAAGCATGCTGTTTAGAAAGTGATTTTAATCAATTACCAGATGGTGAATTTACTCTTGTTGGTGAAAGAGGTATTACGTTGTCAGGTGGTCAAAAGGCTAGAATTAACCTAGCTCGTGCTGTTTATTCTGACAAGGATATTGTTTTGATGGATGATGTTTTAAGTGCTGTTGACGCTAAAGTTGGACAGAAAATTGTGAATCATTGTATTACTCATTATTTAGGTACTAAGACCAGAGTTTTGGCTACGCACCAGTTATCTTTGATTCAAACCGCTGATAGAGTTATATTTGTAAATATGGATGGTACTCTTAGTGTTGGAACTTTCAATGAATTGCGTGAAACTTGTACAGGTTTTAGAAATTTGTATGAATATGCTAGTGCTACTTCTAATGAGCAGATGCTTTCTAAAGTTGAAACTAAAGTTGGCGATGTAATGCCAGAAAAAGAAGAAACTGCTACTGGAAAATTAAGGGAGTTTGGTAATTCAAACAAAGAAGTTACAACTAATAATTCAATTAAGATAGGTACTTATGTAAAATATCTAAGATTATCTCCTGGTGTCTTTGGTCCTTTATTTTTCCCACTATTAGTTCTAGTTTCTCTTCTTGCCACTTTCACTAATATTTTTGTTAATGTTTGGTTATCATATTGGACTAATAACTCTTTTAGAAATTTGACTGCTCCTGATTACCAAGGTATTTATACGGTACTTACATTTATGTCAGTGATTCTAGTTGGCCTCTTATTTTGGCTTGTTTCATATATGTTATGCAACTCCGCTAAATTCCTACATGTTATGTCTTTAGATAAAGTTTTCAATGCCCCTATGTCATTCATTGATACTACACCAATGGGTAGAATTTTAAATAGATTTACTACTGATACCGATGTTACAGATAATGAACTTACTGATCAAGTTAGACTATTAATTCAAGTTGCCACCCAAATCATTGGAATTTTCATCTTATGTATTTGCTATTTTCCTTGGTTTGCAATTGCAGTTCCATTTTTGATATTTGCATATGTTTGCTTTTCGAATTTTTATGCTGCTTCTTCAAGAGATATCAATAGAATGAAGGCTTCTAAAGCATCTGTTGTTTTCAGTAATTTTAATGAAACACTAACTGGTATGGCTTCTATCAAAGCATATGGATCTGATTCAGTAGAAAGATTTAAAAATACAAATGCTAAATTATTAGATAAGTGGATTGAGGTTGCTGTTTTAGCAGTTGCTAATCAACGTTGGTTAGCAGTTTATTTAAGTTTTCTTGGTGCTGCATTTTTATTTATTGTTTCAATGTTGTGTGTTTACAAAGTTTTTAATATTAATGCTTCTGATACTGGTGTGATCTTGACCAATGTTTTACAAGTTGCCAATATGCTATCATTTGTTGTTCGTTCATATACATTAGTTGAAAGTAAAATGACATCAGTTGAAAGATTAGTTGATTATGCTTACGATTTACCTCAGGAACCTCAAGGTGGTGTAATTCTCCCAGATAACATTAATTGGCCCTCTGAAGGTAAAATTGAGTATAATCATGTATCAATGAGATATAGAGATGAACTACCATTGGTTTTAAGTGATTGCACTTTATGTATTAATGGTAAAAGTAGATTGGGTATTTGTGGTAGAACAGGTGCTGGTAAATCAACTATTTTATCAACTTTATATAGGTTAAATGAATTGGCCTCAGGTAAGATTATGATTGATGGTGTTGACATTTCCACTTTAAATTTAAAATATTTAAGAGGAAAGTTATCTATTATTCCCCAAGATCCGGTTTTATTTAATGGCTCAGTTAGAGACAATTTAGATCCTTTCCATGAAAGTGCTGATACAGATTTATGGGATGCGTTAAGAAGGTCAGGGTTAATTGAAGCAGAAGTTTTAGAGGAAGTCGAAAACCAAAATTCAGAAACGGATGAAAAAATGCATAAATTTCATTTAGATCAGCATGTTGAAGATGATGGAGGTAATTTTTCATTGGGAGAAAGGCAGCTATTAGCATTAGCCAGAGCATTAGTTAGAAAATCCAAGATATTAATTTTAGATGAGGCTACATCAAGTGTTGATTATGAAACTGATTTCAAAATTCAGAAAACCATTGAAAGTGAATTTAATGATTGTACTGTACTTTGTATTGCTCATAGATTGAAAACAATTATTGAATATGATAATATTCTTGTTTTAGAAAAAGGTTCAGTTGAGGAATTTGGACCTCCCGTTGATCTATATAAACAAAATGGTGTTTTTAAAGAGATGTGTGAAAAATCAGGAATTACTTCTGATGATTTTAATTATTAATTATTTAATTTTAAATGTTAACTTTTTTTTAAAAGAAAAATATCTTTTACTTTATTTTCTGTAATCTTTCTAATATATACAACCTTTTACCACTGTTATATTTGCTATAAAGAGAAAGAATTTCCGATTGACCATTTTTCGTAAATCAAATTAAAATGCAAAAAAATAGAAATTCGCCTGCACCCACGCTGGGAGTCGAACCCAGAATCTTTTGATTAGAAGTCAAACGCGTTAACCATTACGCTACGCGGGCGATTTCTGGCCAAGAAATTTTATGGCCCTTTATCACGTGTACTATATTTTGGGAAGAACTTAGAAGCTTAGAAACAACAGTTAAATAATAAATTTATCCATTTATCTTATTTAAATAGTCTTGTTACTTTGAAATCACTAATATATTAACAATTCAGAGATATTACACCATTAAAATTTACTTATTTGCAAATATTCTGAATACTTTGTTCCGATGAATTTACTTTTAACTGATTTTGTCTCAATTCTCTGATGTTTCTTCAACTCTGAACTCTTATGCCTAGAAATTTTAAACATAAGAGAGTAGTAGTACTTGTTAAAAAATAAGTGAAAAAAGTATTTTAAATTAATAGGAGCTTAGTTTGATTTATCTCAATCAATTTCTTTACCAGGCCAGTGGCCTCTTGAATATGCTATTCTCTTTTGGTAAATCTTATCTCCGATAATAAGATTTATTACTCTAGTTACAATACCATGATAAGAGAATTAATCGACTCCTTAATGCCAAACCTAAGAACATGCCTTTATCTTTTCACTCCGAATAACCTTTCCTCTATATATATATTCAATGAATTACCTATTTCATACGAGAAGGGCACGTTCAGCCTGGCCGAGCCTCGGTTTTCAGCACACAGCCGTGAAATACTCTGCTTTTTATATATAAATTAAATTGTGATAAAATTGATTAAAACCAATTCAATACTTTCAGTACTATTTGCAATTGTGCGTTAACTGTCGGTTAGTGACAACGACTAGGCCAAATCAGGGTACGACTACTAGGTGACGACATTCAACCCAGAAGTCATCATGGTAGATGGGCAGATCAAACAAGAAGAACACTCTTCGGTTCCACTGCCTCCTCCCATAACTGTTTCTCCTGGGAGCATTCCAGTCAAAGCAGGTCTCTCTGAAAGATTGACTCAATTAAGAACCCCGACCCAGGCTTCGTTCAACATCCCTATTCCAGAAGCACTACCAGAGATGTCGGAAAATATCGGTCTATCGGACCAGGTCAAGGGCAACAGCAACAAACGCCCTTCCGTTACAAAATTATTGAAAAAAGTCACCTTGAATGAAGAAAATGATCACAATGGAAGCAGTTCAGAAGGAAACTCTTCAGATGGAGTTAAATTCAAAGCAATCTTTAATAAAGGTGTTCAAAAATTAAAGAGGTCGTCCACCACCGAATGTGCTCCAGATCAAATCATGAACAGAGCCAGTAGTAATGAACTACATTCTATCCCACTTCCAATTCCAAATTTGCAAGAAGAAACGGGCACTGAAATTCAAGTTATGAAAAGAGTTAATAGTGATGATTCAGACATTCAAATTCCCCTGCCCTCAATTAATGATGTTACTGCTGACGGAGATGAGGTTTTCAATAAACCATTGGATAGGACATCCATTCCAGAAGTCTTGATTAGTCCTGGTATTCAAATGATAAGAGTTACTCATAAGAAGAAGAAAGACAGAATACTTACAATTGATGTTGACAATAACTTGTTACGCTGGAATAACAAAGAATCATCTTACTTAGAAATTGATAAGATTAAAAGTATAAGAACTGGCATTCATGCTAAGAACTACAGAGAAGAATTTAAGGTTTCTGCTGATCACGCAAATTTATGGATTACGATTATTTATCATAACTATTCCAAGGCTAACAATATTAAAGCTTTACATCTTATCGCTGCAGATAAACATGATTTCGATATTTTTCTGTCTACTTTAAAAGATTTGGTGTTTTATAGAAGGCAAATGGTCAGAAGTTTATCAACAACAGATACTGACGTGTTTACAAAGTTCCACTGGGATAGTGAAGCTAAACAAGATAAAAAGTTTTATTTCGATGGTGCTTTGAAATTGTGCGCTAAACATCGTATCCATGTTGATGATAATTTCATTAAAAAAATGTTCACTAAAGCTGACAAAAATAATCGTGGCTACTTAACTTT
Source organism: Ambrosiozyma philentoma (assembly GCA_003707675.3). NCBI lineage: Eukaryota > Fungi > Ascomycota > Pichiomycetes > Pichiales > Pichiaceae > Ambrosiozyma > Ambrosiozyma philentoma. The sequence continues at coordinate 96,095 of PPKZ03000033.1, forward strand.
CGACGAATTTCAAAACTTTGTTGATTTACTAATAGAAAGAAAGGAATTAGGCTCTCTTTTTAGGAAGTATCAAAATGAAGATAATAAAATATCGATTGACGATTTTTATAAATTCTTGAAAGACTGCCAAGAAGAAATTATTCTTAAGGATTCAGGCGATCTTCAAATGGTTTTTGAAATGTTTGATAAAGGTAAAAAAGGTTATTTGAACTCTCACGATTTTTCCAAATTCTTAAGTAAGTACACAGCGTGCTTTAAAGAAGTTAGAGAAGATTACACAAGACCGTTGAACGAGTATTTCATTTCCTCTTCACATAACACTTATTTATTAGGCAGGCAAATTAATGGAGTTTCATCAATTGAAGGTTATATAAGAGCATTACAAAGAGGTTGTAGATGTGTTGAAATTGATATCTGGGATGGTGAAAACGAACCCATTGTCACTCACGGTAGAACTTTAACAAATTCAATCACTTTCAGATTAGTTGTGGAAACAATTAGAAAATATTCTTTTATTACGTCTCCTTATCCCGTTATCTTATCACTTGAAGTCAGATGTAATCCAGAAAATCAAATTAAATCGGCTAATATTTTAAGAGAAGTCTTAGAAGATTTGCTCGTCACTGAGCCTATTTTTACCAACTCAATGATCTTACCATCTCCTGAAGATCTCAAACACAAAATTTTAGTCAAAGTGAAAAAGCCTAGAATTATAACAAGAGGTACTTCGTCCGGAACTAGTTTCTCTAGTTCTGGCAACTCACTTTCCTCCTCCACTTCAGCTAGTGAGGATCAATCCAACACTGCTAAGAGTTCTTTTTCAAAAATGATTTCCAGAAAGCGTACCACTGTGAAAATGACTAATGAGCTTGGATCTCTTGGTGTCTATTTAGCTGGTAGTTCATTCAGAAACTTTTCTTTACCTGAGTCTAAGACCTTCAACCATTGCTTCTCATTAAATGATAAAAAAGTTTTAAGTATGTTGGAAGATGAAGAAAAATTAGCTGCAATTATGAAACATAATAGAAGATTCTTAATTAGACTTTACCCTTCGGCTTATAGATATAAATCAAATAACTTTAACCCAATACTGTTTTGGGAAGTGGGTGCTCAAATTGTTGCTACAAATTGGCAACTTTATGATGCAGGTCAACAACTCAATGAAGCAATGTTTAATATAGGTACAGATTCTGGCTATGTTTTAAAACCTGAAGGTCAGCGTACTCAAAAACGTAGAATTAAGAAAGAAGAATATCGCAATATTTTGAAGTTTGATTGTTTACAATATGCTAACATTGAAATCATCTCTGGCCAACAATTACCTAAACCAAAAGATGCAAAAGACAAGACGATGGATCCGTATATTGAATTAGAATTTTATAATTGTAAGATTTCTGAGGCTAAGATCCATTGTGTTGAAGGCAAAGTTGGTTCATATAAACTAAACAAAGACACTACAGCAGATGAGTTAAATAATCATAAAGTAGATGATCTAGCAGGTATGGCAGAACCTTCTGTTGTTTTCAAAACAGCAGCTATTCTTAGAAATGGTTTCAATCCAATTTGGAGACAACGTTGTAAGACACAATTCTATTCCAATGAAAATAACTTAACATTTGTAAGATTTTTAGTTAAATGTAACACGTTTGATCAGAAAGAGAATCTAATTGGTGTTTTCTGCACAAAGTTGAGTTATTTAAAACAAGGTTACAGACATATTCCTATTTATGATATTCAAGGAGAAGAGTATATTTATTCTACCTTATTTGTTCATATTAAATACGGAAAAATATGAGAGAGTATGAATTTCATTAATTATTTTGCATTAACGGTTACCATGTACATATCTTTTATTAATATTTAATATCAGTTTTTTTTCTACTGCTTTTCATTCTTTTTCTCTTTTTGTTTTTAATTTCAAGACGCGGTCGCTTTATAAAATAGGAGGTTTGGCCCCCGTTTTCTCTTCAAAACGAGTTTATGCTTTTTTTTATTAAAATGACGTGCAAAATTAAATGATATATGATACAAAATATAGAAAAAGAGAAGTCTAAAAGTAGGAACTAAAAATAAGACATAATATCATCTTCCTTAGATGGCTCTTTACCGATTGTTTCAACTCTTTCTTGACCAGCTTGCAATTCCCTTCTGATCTCTGGTCCTATACTCTTATGACCTCTCTGTCTTAAGACTTCCATTAAGAAATCTCTTTGATCCTCAGTAATATCATTCTTATAACGTTGAGCAAAAGCTAAGAAAGCTTTGTGCCACACTACTGGCATTTGTGGTGCTTGCTTCAGTTTTTTTTCTTCCGATAATTCATATGCAGTGTCTTCATCAATGATAATATCACTCTTAGTTTGATCTGTTATAACTCTGAATCTCATGAAATAAGTGACACAGTCATCAATGGTTTGATATGGTAAAGCATACTTCTTATCAATTAAAATTCTAATGAACACTGTTGTAGCTGGGTTGAACTCTTCTTGCAATAAGGTAGATAATGCAACAGATGAATGCTGAACTGGAATTGAACATTTATTTAAGATAGAACCAACAATCATAGCCTCTCTAACAGAACAATCATCAAAGACCAATGGGAACAAGAAACCTTTAAAGAATGCTGAAGGCTTATACAATGATTTCTTTAAGGATCTATAGATATGATAATTTAATTTATGGTCTTCACTTTCTTCAATGTCTTGTCTGAATCTAGGTAAAAGAACCAAATTGACGAACCTTTCTGCTTTATTAGCAGTCAAGTTAGAAACAAACAATTTAGTAGCTTCATAAACAATTTGAGGAGACCAGGCCTCCGGATTCGTCACAAACATCAAATCTTCCCAATTTTTGATACTTGGTAAAACTTTGAACAATTTTGGTAATTTACCATGTCTCCAAGCACTCAAACTCAAACCAACTTTTTCATAAGCTTCGATGACTCTTGGCGGAAGCAAAACACTATCTTTTGGTCTTTCCATAGTTTGTCCTTGTTCTTTCTGTAATTTTAATTGTTCCTTTTCATGAATCTTTTCCATGATTTTATCAGCTAAGTTGATGCCCCCAAATGCGGGAGTTGGATTTAAATATTTTTCAAACATGGCCAACTCGTCTTCATTAATTTCTTCAACTTCATCATCTTCATAATATTCTTGTTCACCTTCCGACATTTCTTCATATTCAATTTCATCTTCCTCATCATCTGAATCAGCAAATGATTGTTGGAAACGTGGTTTTTGAGGACCTTTAAGTTTGTTTTCTTCTTCTTCAAGTTCTTCTTGTTGTTCTTTAGCCAATTTCAAAATAGCTCTGGATGTATTGGAATCAAAGACAACTTCAGAATTTTCATCATCTTCATCTGCTGTGTTTATCTTATTTTTCTTTGATTTCTTAGTAACTGATCTAAAGTTACCAGGTTGTTGAGTGATATCTTTATATAAAGGAACGTGCCTTTGACTACCTCTGGTATCTTTAGTTGTCACTTTACCCATTTTTGAACGAATCCTCTAAATCGACTAAACGAATTTTCTTTGATAGCAAAAGGCTTTTCAGCTTATATAGCTAAACCATTAAGAAACAAAAAAAAAATTTCAATCAAAATTTAAAATTTTCTGCACAGCCTTGCCTAGATATAACTTGTGGCACATATCACATCAGCCTCGGAGGCTGAACGACTAGCTTACATATTAGGTAATGGATTACATGATACCATCCCCCAAATTATAGAAACAAAGTTGGAAAATAAATTTATCTATAAATCTATCTATATATATATATCTATCTATCTGGGACTTTAACATTCAGGCTGAAATATTTAAAAATAGAAAGGGGTACAGCTATACTTATGAAAATAATCAAAATAAAAAGTTAAACAAAACTTCTACAATTAACATAAATCAATTCATGATTCTCTGTAAGTTCTTTCAAATTATCATCAATAACATAATCCATCGAACTATTATTAATACCACCATCTAAAGGAGACAAAATATAATTAATTAAGTTTTCCCTAACATACCAAAAAGGAGCCATCACAACACTCTTCATTTTTTTTGTGTCATCAGTGAAGTGTTGCTTCAAAGTCTTTGAAGTAACAGAATCACGTTCAAATATCTCAGCAACAGGAACCTTCAATTCTCCAATCATATCAATTGGTTCATCGGCACCGTGATATTGGAGTAATTCATCTAGGCCAAAAGTTTGGAGCAAGATTTCTTTCAATAGATCTTTATCGATCCTAGTCTGTTTCATGAAACCAGATCTTATAATACATCTATAAAATCCAGGAATGGTGTTATTAATCTTAATAAGTTTAACTCTCTCATTATCATGAACAAATGGAAAAGTGGACACTCTAGTTTCAACAAGAATGAAAATTCTAGGTATAGTTGAAAATGAATTGACAATGTGATCAAATAGACGTGGTAAAGAACGATCATTCATATATGTTGAACCGGCATTGGAGTACATCAGATAAACTTTTGGAATTCTGTGGACTTTAGTAGTTTTACCATTATAATTAAAACTAATATCTTCACTAGTCGATGCATCTCGATTTGAACTGTGTTGAGCATTTTCAGTATCATCTAAAACAAGACTCGATAACGAATCAACATCGTTGAATCTCTTGTTACTTAAATCCATAATCATAGCTTCACCAGCATCGTTTTTTGCTTTTATATCTTCAAACATATCATCTATTGTTCTTTTGCCATCAATTTCACTATGTATTTTTAAAGATCTGAACCATCTCCAGGCACTTATGAAAACAAAAGAAACAAAACCCACAACCAAGCAAAACCAGGCACCATGAGGAACTTTCTTCAATCCAGCAACAACCAAACAAATCTCTAGTGTACCAAATGATAGGAAATAGGCCAAAACAACAAGTAAGTGTACATGGTAAACATAGTAAAGACAAATAGAAATCAAGGTAGAAGTAAGAATAAAATCGATAGAAACACCTAAACCAAATGCTGCAGTAACATTGTTAGAAGTTTTGAAACCAACTGTAGTAACCACAACTAAAACCATCAACACGAAATTAACAGCCGGAATATACACTTTACCATTATGCTTACTTGAAGTATATACGAGTTTCAATCTCGGAAAACAATCAAGAATAATTAATTGCTTGACAATTGAAAAGACCCCCAAAATTAAAGATTGAGATGCAATGATAGTCGCTAATGTGGAAACAGTAAACACAAACCAATAATAAGAAGAGTTCACCCCACCAAATGGAACAGATTCGTAAAATAAGTTAGAAATAGCTTCTGGATGATCAATTAGGTAAGCACCTTGACCTAAGTAACATACCATCAAACATGGATAGACAAAAAAACCCAAAGCTATTTGGATAGCCAAAGGACCAAAATGAGAAACAACATCAGCAAACATAGCCTCGGCACCAGTACAAGACAACATAATCGGAGCCAACGCATCAATTCCACCATCGTTGACTAGAAACTTAACAGCATAATGAGGAGACAAAGCTTTAATAATCTCAGGATGTTCAGAAATACCAACACATCCATCAATAAATATCACAACTAGCCAAATGAATACAACTGGAGAGAAAGCTACGGACAACTTAGCAGAACCGAACCTTTGTATTAAGAATAAGCAAATCAAAACAACACACGAAATCGGCATAACTTTATCACTAAAGCTTGGCTTAGCAACAGCAATACCAGAAATAGCAGACAAAACAGAAGTAGTTGGAGTTAATAGTCCATCAGAAAAAACCAAGGAACACCCAAGAAAGCATAACCCAATAGTGAACTTTGAAAGAAAGGCTTTCATCTTGGTATTAGCCAGCTCACCATACCTAGAAGCATGGGTATTCGTTTTAGTCAAAGTTAAAAAATCATCACCACTTGTTTCAGAATCAAACTTCTTAGCTTCTTTACTCCCAGGAATCGCAACACCGACAGGACCAATCTGCAAAGTTCTTGCAATTTTAGAATAAATAGCAATTTGACCACCTTCATTATTATTAGGTCCAAAAGTCAACACAATCAAAGTGTATTTGAATATAACTATTATTGTGAATAACCAAAACACACAAGAAATGCCACCAAAGATTAGACTCTTTTCAGTAGGTGGTGATTTGTAAATACCTGAGACAGTATACAATGGAGAAGTAGCTAGATCACCATAAATAGCACCTAATGAATTATAGGACATGAATAAAGTGCCTAACACCTTATTGAGTTTCTTTGGACTCGAAAAGCCTGGAAGAGCGGATTGAAGGAGACCAACCATCTTGATGTTATGATTCTGGAGCTAGAACAGGTAAGTCCTGATTTTCTTTCAGCTTGAAGTACACCATTCTGGAATTTGGTAAATGGACGGGAAATACGACCAATTTTTATAGCTTGAGGGATTTATCGTGGCAGCTCCATAAAAGTGAACCAAATAGCAGTTGTATGTAGATAGGAGTGACTTGTTTTGATAGTTTCCAATTAATCTCTTGAGTGAATCAAGTAGAGTTTGGCGTCCTGTGACGTAGTTGGGACAACTAAAGGTCATTAACGCGTTTCAAAGTTGAAACAACACATCCTCTATTGGAAATACTGAAAAGTATTGGCTATATTTGCAAAGATTTGCTGGATACTCTAGCCAAGAGTCTTCAATGCAGCAATACATTTTTTTCAGTTGGACCATGACAAACTCGAATCTGAGCAGGGAGATTTGAAATTCCCTCATGCAATTGAGGAATCGAGGCTAACAGAAAGCATCCCTCCAGAGAAGTCAGAGACAACGTGCTCTTACAGCTACCTACGAAAAATAGACATTTATCCATTAAGCACCTATATAAGAAATACACAAAACATAGACCAAAACTGGCAAAACAAGTATAAAAAAGTCAAAAAGAACAAGCTAAACAAGTGTATAACCACCATCAATAATAATATCGGTACCAACGCAGAAAGTTGAAGCATCACTAGCCAAGTAGACATAAGCACCAACCAAATCTTCGGGTTTGGCCATTGTGCCCTTTGGAATCAACTTAAGCCAATCACCAACCAATTCTTGAGGTAGATTATGAACCATATCGGTGGCAATGTAACCTGGACTAATCATATTAACTCTCGCAAACTTAACCCATTCGATAGCTAAGCATTTGCCATACATTACCAGAGCAGCTTTAGCAGTGTTATAAGGAGTTTGATATTGTGGGAGATTAACAATATGAGCTGAAATTGAAGTAGTAAGAATCAAGTTACCATGGCCTTGCTTTCTGAACACTCTTCCTATGGATCTAGCACATAAATGAACCGCATCAACATCGACATCAAATATTTTTCTCCATTTTTGATAAGCTTCGTCATCATCTTTAATATATAATATGTCTTTATCGTTCCATGTAACACCGGCATTAGCAACAAAGATATCAATTTTCTCGAATTCTTCCAATATGGTGTCAATAGTAGCTTGAATGGATTTTGGATCAAGTAAATTGACTTTAAAAGCTTTACATCTAACACCGTAAGTTTTTTCAATGTAATCGACCTTTGTTCTGATTTCTTCCGCAGACGATGAATTGTAGAAGAAGATAACGTCAGCACCAGCGCTTGCATAAGCTTCAACGATGGCCCAACCAATACCTCTTGAACCACCAGTAACAATTGCAACTTTGTTTTGCAAAGAGAATAAACTTAGGGTTTTGTGTTCAGTCATACTTGTGAATTTTAATTGTTTGAATATTTTGTTGTTGACTTTTGAGAAGAAAAATGGAACTGATTGTAGTTAAGTAACTGTGGATTGTTAAATAGTCAGTGGATAACGCTTGCGGGCTGTCGGCTATGTGAGGAGCTCGGAGAAGGGATAGTTGCTTTTGTGGAGGCCTGGAGGGGGGCCGAGTTCGAATTTGAAAATATAGGTTATACAGAGAAACATCTTTAACATGGATATGGGGAGAAGAAGAAGTGCTAGCCCAGTGGTATTTAAACAGTCCTGGTGGTTCGGGAGAATATACCAATCGGGAAGGTCTGCACTGGGAAGAGCGCTCTTGTTTAGACGCTGAAAAGCTCTGTATCTCCCTTATTGGAGCACTCTCCGCTGTCCAAGCCAAAGGTATCGTGATGTCACTGACACAGGTATATTAATGTCCAGAGGCTAATCTACAAACACCTACGGTACTATATTCTAAGATGCCCATCAACACCACCTCTCGTTTAGGCAGCGCAGCAGCCTCTAAGTCGTGCATGATGGCTCGGATTGCAATCAACCTTCTAACTATAAAGATTATCGATCTCTCGAACTCCACCTAATCCAAGAGAATGACAGGGTCTGTGGAAAGTGTCTTTGAAGGTTTAAGCGCATCTTTGCGTTTTGAATAAATTAGAATCCCCACAATGGCGCACTTCATGTTGTTTGATTGGCTGGCTTAATTTGATTTTCTGAAGGAGTTTTGATTTAATTACATAGAGTGCAATACATATATCCCTTGAACTATATGAACTATGCTCTTATGTAAGGAATTGTGACAGGTTTATTGTGGTACTGCATGTTAGGGATACCTACGATAGAGATCATGTTGTACTCTATGTATTAGACGGTGGAACGGCGGCGTCGTGTTTGGAAGGCCAAATGTTGCTTACTGGTGTCTGTTCTGTTAACACAACCTTTGTGGCTACCTGCTGACCACTACATGGTTTCCCACCTTTCTTCTACCTGTTGCTGGGAAATTTTTTTGTCCTTACCGAGCTCCTTTAGACCTACCTTTGTAATGCATACTTTTATCTACTTAAGAAATCGGAGAGGCTTCCTCACGAATATCTTCTTAACTTTACAATTAGTAGAACTTGGAAACAAAACAAAAGAGGGTAATCATTCACTTAAACAGTCAAATTTTAACAAATTTACCAAAACTGTAGCTTGACTAATCAAAATTATTTTAGTTTGTTCGATTTCCAAGTCTTTCAAACGTAAATAATTAAGTCACAAACAACAGTAGCTTCTGAAAACATTTGAAGAGTTTAGACTCAAAGTGAATGGATTTTTAATGACCCATTCGGATTCTCGTTACATTAGAACAACTAGAGGTACCCCACAACGCAAAAATCAAGCCACTTTATCCTTCTTGACAACTAAACCACCATAAAACAGTGTTTTGATCGTGCTTTATTGGAGCTAGTTAGAACAAATTTGAATGTTTCTGGACCTGGAAAGAGATTTTGGGTATATTCTGCTAAGTGCGTTATCGAGTTATTAAATAAAGTTAAGATTCAAAGTTCCAAAAACAAGGAGAATGCCAAACAGACGAGAAGCGAACGAAGTTATAATTAATTTTGTAGGCTGGATCAAACAATCAGGGTCGTGCGTGTGCAAATCCTCCAGTTGAACTTGAAAGAGCTCTTTAATTCACAGTTCAACTTTGATGGTGAATAAAATCCCCAATATTCTCACTAATCCATAGCACAAAACATGTTACCATTCAGACATATACCTAGAATAATAAGGCTGACGAGACCTGTTCAAAGAATCCCCTACACTTACAGAACTGCATCTTCATTAAGAGAAAAACTTAATGATCCAAATCCATCACAACAATATTTATCTCATTTAGGTAACCAGCCGGCACCACCTAATCCCGAAGATGGTTTAAAGCCAGACCCTGAAGAAGAGAAATCATTAGAGAAAGTTCCTGGTTTTTCAAGGGAGGAAAAACTTGCTGTTAAAAAAGCAATGAAACGAAGATCGTTAAGAATGTCATTTTGGCAAATGTTATTAATCACATTTGTTGGTTCATGCGTGTTGAACATAATGAGAGAGAAAAATTACAGAGATGAATTAGATGATAATTATAGAATAAGGTTTAAGAAATTTGAAGATTTAATTGAAAGATTTAAAAAAGGTGAAGTTGTAATTGAAGATGTGGAACAAGAATTCAAAGTTTTAAATGAAAGATTTGAAATTTTTCAGTTGCCTAAATCTGAATTTGATGGTGTTAGAGGGTTAGATAAAAAGGAATGGAAGAAAACTTATTGTGAAGTTAAAGGTGTTGATTTGAATCCTAAGAAGATAGAAACTTCTGATAGTTCTAGTTCCGACGACACAGAAACTTCTACTTCTGTTCCCGAATACTCTGATAAACCAGTGGATAAACCGAAGCATGATAAATTTATTTAGAAACCGTGTATAAACTTCTTGTACATAAATATTATAAATATTACGCACGACATTTACTTAATTCTCAAAGATTCTAAAAGATTCTTTTTTTATTTATTTGTTTTTAAAGAAATTATATATTCGAAAATAAATACATTAACTCACAGAGTAGTGATTGTAAAATACACTAGTGCTAAAGGTAATAAAACACGTAACAAAAAAAAAAGGCATAACAGTAAAAAATCAGGCAAACACAGAGGTTTTTTTCTTTAACAAAAATAAAAGGGAAAATATAGTAATAATGAACAAAAGCGTTGCCCCGAGACAATAATAGATATTAAGTAAATGAATTTTTCTCTTATAAAAATAATTTGTAGATTGAGAAAACAAGAATGTATCATTATATGAACTAAAGGAAATTAAACAAAAAATAAAATAAAACACTAACCACTCCAATATCTGTACAATTGCGGAACTTCGAAACTAACAGGTTTCAAATCTTCATCATTTTCATTGTTATTATTGTCACCGCCTTCAGAATCTGCCTCCAGTATATTCAAATGCTTTTTAGGAGGTTTGAATATGAGTTCTCTGGCTTCAGTAACCAATTTCTTAGCTTTATTTAATTCAATAGGGTTAGAAGACGCCTTACTATCACTATCATCCGAAGTCTTTATATTTTGTTCTAATGTCTCGATAGCCTGTAACAATTTCGAGCTAATTGAATTAGTGGATCTAAAAACTGCCAATTTATCCAAAAATATTTCATTGTTTTTGGAAGCCAATTGTTTTCTTTGATATTCGAATTCTTTCTCTAATGCTGTTAATTTAGATAATTTTAAATCAACCATTTTTAATTGTGTCTGTATAATCTTGACCAATGAATTATTCATTTCTCTTTCTTCAAAAGTGGCAAGTACATGCGATCTCGCACCAACAACACCAAATGCATTAACAGAAGCATCTTTAACATCATCTAATGGATCTTCTTTTGATTTTTCTTCATCCTTTTCTTTTTTACCGGCATTCAATTTCTCAGATAATTTTTCATCCATAACTTTAATGGCTCTTTCGGATGCAGCAGCAGCAGCATCAGGATCAACTAATCTTGATAAAAACGCTAAAGTAGACATGATTGGATTATCGGTAGATGAAAACGAAAGATTTGGAACATATTTCAAAGGACCTAATAAGTTCTTATTTTCTTCTAAGAATTTATCTTCAATTGGTAACTGTAAGAAACGTATGATACATTGTTCTGGGGTTTTATTACCAATATGTTCGGCAATTTGATACCAGTCATCTCTAAATTTATTTATTCCTTCAAATAATTTTTTGAGGTCCTCTTCAGACCAACCTTTATTTAAATCGGGTAATATTCTTTTTTGTTTCTTTGACGGAGGTTCAGTTTCATCACTTGCTTCACCATTTGTTGTTGTAGTTCCATTCACTGGACGCTTGGAAATAATACTTTTAACATGAGACATATCAGGGAGTTCAAGAGGTGGTTTGTACGTTTCAAATGGAAACATACCTCTTGGTGTATCCAGATCAGTTGAAAAGTCACCAGTAAAAGGTGGTTCTATTGGAGCAGGTCTAGTTTCGGGATTAACTTGATAGTTAACAAGTCCCCATTTATCTAAGAACTTGTGCACTCTTAGTAAAGTTCCAACATCACCAACCAAATTTCTTCTCACTGCGGTAAATGATAAATATTCATTTGGATTTAATCTATAAGAATTTATCATGAAATTTCTATACTTGGCATACATCTCAGGTGTTTTGTTTTTATTAAAATCAGTAAAGAATTCAGGTAATGATTGCTTTTCTATTTTATGAATTTTTCTCATGTCAAACCAGGATGAGTAAGAAGGAATAACAATTGTATGCGTTTGCTTTTCTAAATCTTTCATAGAGATAATTTCAATTTCAGGCTGCTGTTGTGGTTGCTGTTGTTGTGGTGGTAGTTCTGAGGTAGATCCAACAACGGAAGCAGTTTCGGTAGTTGTAGCTGTATCTTGCATGCCTGCATCTGAAGATGATGAGCCCTCCTCCTTTAATTCAATAGAAGATAGTTCCGGTTTTGGTTCTTTTTTAGCTTCAGGAACTGGAGTAGCTGTAGTAGGTGGAATACTTGTTATCTTCTGTTCAGTTTCTGTAGTTTCTGTAGTTTCTTGTTTATTTGAACTATCATTTTCGCCATTAGAAGAATCACTATCACTTGAATCTTGGTCATCATTTTGCTGATCTAAAGGAGGAGCATCAGCCATTTTAGAGTCTTCATCGTTGTGTATTTCTTCCTCCTTATCAAGAACAGGTTGTTCTTCAATTTTTGTTTCGGGGTGAGGAGCAGGTGTCACGGTTTGTGATTCAACTTCAGGGGCTTTACTATCTTTAACAGCATTCTCATCTTCAGAGGATAAAGCATCAGAAAGTGATGATTCTTCTTCCTCTTCTTTTTCTTCTTCTTTATCAGAATCTGTCTTCGGTATACTAGGAGTATCAACAGTCGGTTGTGGGGTAGTACTAGCGGTTGGTACTTTCTCTTGATTTTCTTGATTTTCTTCTGGCATACTGCCGTTGCCGTTGTTTTCGTTCTGTTGTTCGCCTGTGAGTTTATCAGAGGCATCAGAGAACTCTGTGAACTCAGTTAAAGCATCTTGGGTATCAGCATTTTCAGGTATGTCATCGACCATTTTTTCTTGTCGTTTGTCTTGGGAACTAGCTTCGTTCAATCAATCTATGATTTATGGTCTAGTTAAGAAACTAAATGAAATTTTAAGTTGGGAACGCTGTGAAAACGATAGAGAGTGGAAGTAAAACAACAGTCCTTAGAGTTGTGGCTGACTAATGTACAATTGGGTGAAAACAAGAAAAGAACGTGATTGGTGGCTGTTTTCCTGCTAGGTGTGTTATCGAACGTGTTCGAGTACGTCTTGCACATTTCGAGTTCAACTCGTTCGGTTGTTGTTGTTTTTCGAAATTCAGAGGTGGAGCGTCGGTCGGTGCTTATTTGTGGCCTACGCACGACTTCTGCGTCGCACCGACTTTGGCCGGTCGTATTGATAGATGGCATGTGAGTTGAGTCTTTTCGATCTGGTTCAGTTCAGTTCATTTGCTCTAACACCAAAAGCATCCAGAATATGTCATTCAGAAGAGCAGCAGGTTCAGTTCTTGGTATTGGAAAGTTCACTGTGCTTTCAACAGCGTCCTTCGCCACAGGCTATGCCATCAACTGCAAAGCATGGCCTGATGTTGAAAGTAGTGAAAACAAAGCATCTGCTCGTAAAGAGACCTTATCAATCTTGAATAGAATACAAAGTACTCCAATGTTCAAGCAATTTATTTCAGACAATCAATTTGAAGTTGTTACAGCTTCCCAATTGATTCCTGATGCCCATAAGCATTATCACGTCGGTCAGGGTTTATTTAATTCTCCAAATCATTTATCTATTGATCCTATTATTTTTTTAAATAAAAGTGAAGGTAAAATGTATTCATTTTCTCATCTTGGTAAGGAACTAGTTGGTGAAGATGGAAAGATCCATAATGGCATAATAGTCACTTTATTAGATGAATCATTATGCATGTGTGGGTTCCCAAAATTACCATCGAAAAGAGGTGTTACGGCTAGACTATCAGTCAATTTTATCAACAGAGCTCCCCCAGATTGTACAATTAAGCTAGTTGCAAGTGTCACGCAAAATAAAGGTCGTAAAGTCGTCATTGAAGGTCACATTGAAACTTTACCTACTGGTCGTTTTGAAAAGCCTTTAAGAATTGCCAATGCTACTTGTATATTGGTTGAGCCAACTTGGTTTAAATATTTAAACTGGGTTCCGTTGTTCGGATGATTTAAATCTAGAGCATATATATTATTCTGTATTTTTATTTTTATTTTTGTTGTTATTGTTATTGTTGTTGTTATGGTGCTTTTTATTTTGTTATGAATCTCTGATGTTTATTTATTATGCTTATACCTTTTTGTATGTACGATGTTATTTCTCCTTATTCTGTTTTACTTATTTTTACTTTGATTGGCTACTTTATACCCGAAATATCACTTACCAAATTATTTTGATATTGACTTTAGATCAGCAAATGCTTATAAATATGGCATTTGGATACTGCGAAAAGAATAGACAAATCCGGAGTGAAGAAAACCCCAATTGATAACTACTACTTAACTTATAAAGTCTGCCATCAAGAAAAATTGCAAAGTGTTGCCATTTACAACTTCCAGCTAATATGAGATGATATCTGACTTAATCCATACACTACTACGTTCGTGCTAGTTGATATATCTTATATCCCGGTAGCCACTAACCAACAAGCCCCATGAAGGCTTATACCCCAAGCCTCAAAACAATAGCATTGCCAGATATAATGATAATAATTTATTCTATATAAAAAGTAATTTTAATTATACACATGTAATTTCAAACTTGCCCTGTATAAGAGTATAACACAAAATAACAACTTCTTGTACAAGAAGCAAGAGAGCAAATAATGAAGACAAAGGAAGAAGGAAAGAATAAAAAGCAAAAATTGAAAAAGGAAAGAAAAAGACAAGAGAAAGTTAGTTAAATATAATAGCAATAAAATAAAAGCATATAATCAAAAAGGAAAACAAAAAGCAGATTATTCTTATGCTAACGAAAATATAAGTTGTCAAAAACCTAAAGAAAACGAAAAAAACGTGTAAAGAAAAAGAAGGGTAAAGAAAAAATAGTAAGAAAAAGTGTGTAGCAAAGTCAAGTATGCTAAAAGTACAATTGTTGCCATTAGTAAGCCCAAAACATTAGCATGAAAATTAGCCAAGGAAAAACAAACGAAAAAGGGAAAAACTAACATAGTGTTATAAAATATTCAAAAAATCATTATAATTGTCTATCAAAGAAACCCCCAACTCAGGAGATTCTGTCATAGGGCTAATTTGTATTGTTGTTATTTGTGATTAAGGAAATATTAATATTATTGCTGTGAAATATTGTATTGTATTGTATTGTATTGTTTATAAAAGTATTGTGATTGTTAAATTATGTAGAAAAAGAATCTATTAAAGTATTAACTTAAGGTCTCCAATTATTCGAAATCTTCTCCATTATATTACTTGTATCTTGAGTATTGGAATGAGTTAGAAGGTTTTCCGAAGTTGAAACTAGAGCTGCAATTGAAATTTTATTTGAATTATTGTTACCAGCGCCGTTATTGAAATGATCAGAATTTGGACTAGGTTGAGACAAATTGATGGCGGTAGTTTCAAGTCTACCATTGTTACCACCACTGGAATTTGTTGCATTTGTTGGTTCAGTTAAAACTGTGCTGAATAAATTTCTTGGATCAAAGAAAACATTTTCAGTAGTAACCCTAGTCAAAGGATTAATCGCAGGATCGACACATGTTGTAGGCAATATTGAGCCACCTACAACACCAACCAAATTATTCAAAATTAATGACCTCTTATGTCTATCAGCATATAATGCATAAATACCAGTATAAAAGAAATTATTCGAGGGGTTTTTGGCAGCTTCAGTTCTTAGAATCTCCAATGAAGACGTCACAACTTCGTTTGCAGGTCTATTAATGGCAGGATCATTTGAGTCAACAAAATAGAGCATAGTTTTAGCAACATGGAATAAGTACATCAGATCACGAGTTGAAATGAAAGGCCAAGTGTTGTGATTTCTAGTTCTACTGATGATTTGAAAACTTAATAAAGCAGATTGGAAAATAATGCCCCACGATGGATAATAATTTTCTTGCTTCAAATTTCTTGATCTCCGTATATTGGCGGAGTGAATATTGATTAGTAACATATAATAATTCACTGAAATAAAAGCAGAGTATATGTTCTGAGTTCTCTTATCGTGTAATTTAAATTGGAATTCTTCCGGTAACTTTTCGAACCAACTTGCTAATAAAATATCACATTCTTTAACAACATGAACACAACCTGCATTTTGATGAGCTAAAATATCAGCTTCTTCTTGTTTTCTAAAAATGTAGCCCGCCAATTCAGCAAAATTTGAGGCTTCGGCCATGAAACCTTTGGTTGCTTCACTTAAATCAGTATCAAATCTGAAATCTTCGCCAATTAATTTTGGTAATTTAATGGAATCCACGTCAAAAATACGTGGTTTACCAGAAGATAAATTTAAGAAAGTGTCTTGTTGAAATAAATACCAAAAGATTTTTTTAGCAGTGCAAGCATCAACTGCACCTCTACAATTTGGAGGAATTTGTCTTTGCAAGCCTAAAGCATTAGCTTTAATAGCCGCAATGTCACACCAATATAACGGAGATTTCTTTTCATATGGACCTTTCTTTAAAGATAGATTATCAGAAGGGCGAACAAACCCTAATAAAATCATAGATTGTAAAGAGGCAATTGGATTGACTTCATAAAAATTGGAAAGTAACAAGGCAGCTCTTCTATATAACAACATTGTAACTTTATTTTGAGCTTTTCTTTGTTGATCATGGATGCAAGGTTCATTAATATCTCTTGATCCGACTGTTAAAACAGCTTGTAGTAACAAAAGAGAAGGTGGGTTATTCAAATCTTTATATTCTTCTAAAAATTGAGCCTTATTAATAATTGGGATACCAGGATGAACACGCTTGAAATATTCTGCAATATATAAATCACAAAGGTCTTTTGAAGGTAAAGAGAAGCAACCTTCTTCAGATAAAAATTTCAATTCTTTTTCATTAACTAAACCATCAGAAGCTAAAGCAACATACGTATCATGTTGACTTAAATCGGATTGACGGTCAGCTGCATTGACAATACTATTCAAAATTTCAGTTTCACCTGGAACCCCACCAATTTCAACAGTATAAGGTTCAGAATTTCTGATATAGATGGCCATTGATTCGATCACCATAACTGGATCTAATCTAATTGTTGATAATTTTTCAACATTGGTCTTTTCAATTAATTGTTTTAAGTTTTCATGAATTTGATATTTCTTGATTCTTTTCTTTCTTTTGTATAATTCACATTTCAGTCCTAATTCAGCACAATTTGAGCATTTTTCACCTTCATGTTTTGAATCCAAATCACACTTGATTTTTCTTTGATGACAAATGATACAAGCTTTTGATGATCTTTTAGCTTTCTTAGCAGCGGCAGCAGCGGCAGCGGCAGCGGCAGCAGAAGCAGAAGCAGAAGCAGAGGCAGAAGCAGAAGCAGAAGCAGAACTAGAGGCAGCGGAACTGGCAATTGGAGGAGTAGTAGCAGTTGCTTGTTGTTGCTCTTGTTGTTGCTCTTGTTGCTGCTGTTGGTCAGAAGGAGTTCTTGTAAGTTGGGAATGGCGCAAGGCACTTGAAGTACCCTGTTGCGGGTTTGATTCTAAGTATTGTTGATCCAAAGCATGTTGTTGTAAAGGCATAAGACTATTAGCATTATACGACGTATTAGAGGAGTCGTCGGTGCTGCTGTTCCCAGCGGTATTGCTACGATTTAAACTCATTGTTTTTCAATGTTGTGGAGCAAAAAGAATATAGTTGGGAAAGATTTAAAGTAGCTTTTCTAAATAGGCTCGGAGTGTGTTGCAATTTGTAGCTTTAATTGGAAGTGTGAGTGTGGGTGTGGGTGAAAATTGACTGAGGTAAAAATAAAATTCTTGTCGGTAACAAATATGGGAATAAAAAAAACACAGAGAAGCTGAGAAACTGAGAGAAATTTCAATCGAAGGCAAACAGAGTATTGGATAGGCAGTTTTTCAATGGGTATCCCGCTGTGTGAGTGAATATGAAGCTGGAATAGAGTAAGGCACTTATGTTGAAGTAGTCAGGGAAGAAAGTAGGTATGACGGGGTTGAGATGGACGAGGAAAAGAAACACTTGGGATTGCTGGTCGTACTATTAAGTGGAAAACGAAGATCGTCAGTCCCAACAGAGTGTCTAGTGAGATAGCAGTGTGAGGTGTACCGTGCACGGTGGTCTGTAGGAGAAGAAAAGGCTAGGAAGAGGAAAACAGGGTTTAAGTGGTTTGTTGTTGAAAACCAAGTTAGGATATCTCTCTCTCTGGGTCTGGGGACCTGGTGGACGATTGGGATTGGGTGCCACACGACATGGTGCTTATTACCGGATTCTGTGGCCAGATCTCGGACTTGACGATCGCATGCGAGTCTAAGGCCGGGCTACCGAGAGCTGTGCGGCGTGCCTGGTAGACCATGCGGGCTCTATCGGGGGGTATACTAAGTCTAGGTTTGAGGTATGACCCTCCGATAGATTTGTCTAAAGTACTTTGCAAGTACATTCATATACATAGATATACATGGATTTGTTGGTATGTGAACTCAATTACGGCATGCGTGGCCTCACTGATGAATGATAAGTAATGAAACCACGGCAAGCGAGAGGTACATGGAGCTGCGTAGAGCCGTGTATGGGGCCGAAGACCCGTCTCCCGCTGATGTTCCGACTCGGACGTGCCCCGCCCAAATCCAATTTCCCAGTGGGCGCCGCAGACTAGTATGACGTAAAACATGCCGAATCTGTACCCATTTCGGGAGACCCTGGCTTGACTATCATTTTAATTATCTAGCCTCTGGCTATTCTAGCTATCGCTTGCAGTCATTGCTTTAGGCTGATACAGATTCAGAGTGGTTATATGAGCTACCTACGTGAATTTGATTTTCCAACATGCGGTGAAAGTCCAGGGTTATGACTGTTTTAAAATTAAATACAGCCTATATCAAACCCATAGAAATCAAGAGAACTCAATCGAAAGAGATACATATGACCCACACCCATATAAACTGTTAAAAACCGTTAATAGTTTCGCTATATAGCCAGATATAGCTAGAAAGGATCTAAGACTCGAGGTAGACTATACATATTTCTTCAGGTGTGTGTAGCGATTTCACTTTAGGAATAATTCTAATTACCTAAACCGACCTACAGGTATTGTGAACTTACAGCAGGCTGAAAATTACTTTTGAGGTCCATCCATGACTAATTACCATATCCACACAGTGAATTTCATTTATTCTTGATGAAAAAATTCTGTATCCCTCACGAACCATATTCGCCATTAACCGCTTAAGAAGTTCCACTTTACCTATTTAGGAGTTCGTAGTCAAATCAGCATAGTAGTATACAGAAACTGTTTATATAGGTCTTCGTGTGATGGTATATTGAATTCATTTCAATTTCTCGACTTCTAAGTTATAGCCGAAGTTAACTTTTGATGCTTACTTAAGTGATTGTGCAGTGCAACTTTATCTCTACCAGAATATTATTTCGGCCGTATATATACATGACCCATGTCCAATTGACCAATTATTTTATTTACAATCTCTACCACACTTATTATGTCAGTTTACAAACATGTGTGGAAGTCATCTTCTAGGCTTCCGACATAATAATGGGGTACATCTTCCGCTATACCAAGAATCAGCTACAGTGTTAATATACCCAGAATTACTAATATAGATTCCCAAATTAGTAACTGTAGACATACTCCTTAGTCTATGCAGTTAAGACTTATATTATATTAAGCAATGGTATACTTTCCGTAATAAGCAGTTCACGATATCAAATTGCAGATATAGAACAGGTTTATATTATTTTGAAGCTATGCTCTATACTCAACTTGTAAATGACAAGGTAAATTTCATCACGGTACTACTTTGATCAAACTCCCAATTAAGAATCAGAACCGCAAATTAAAGTTGTGTGGGACCAAAAAAAGAAATCTCCCCTAGATAATCCCGCTTAATTCCAGCTCTGGCTCTGGCTTATTCGTCGGCAGTTTCTTAAGGGGACGGTATCTTCCTGTAAATCGGATTTCTTGTGTAAGTTGCCGGACACGTTTCTTTTTCGGCTCTGTTTTTCCGAAGGTTCAGGTTTGCGGCGTGGGTTCTCGGCCGCTTTTTCGGAGCAATGATCGACCACCGGACGCATATTATATTTAATTGCCTAAATGGGATAACTGTGGAAGTACTATAGCTGTGGGCAGAACCCTTCTAGAGAAGGGAAACGATCAGTATGTGTGACGAGGTGTGATTATATGGAAAGGGTATGATGCAGCCTTAACAGGTACTTGCTGGAACGTACGGTGGAAGTTAAATTAAGTGTGACAGATAGAGAAGGATTCAACAGCAGGAGAAACCCGCTGCAGAATTAACAAAGAACATCTCCATATTTCATATGATCAAAATGATCAGATCTCATCAAGGGCACATACGATCGCATTTCCTTCAGATGACAGGCGCCTGTCTACTGTATATAGAAATGTAAGCAATAGAATATCAGTTGATTTCCTCAACAGACTGAATACAATATCGTTATAGATTTAATTATGGCATACGCGTACATAGAGATTGTTTTTTTAAATTTTTCACAGGCTATATAGCTAGTCATTAGCTGAATTAGCTTTAATTTAATGCCACCCACTAGTTTTTAACGGTGGCGGAAAATACCTAAGATAATGCCGAAATTCCTAGTTTAAGCTTCATCCAAGGACAATATTATAAAGCATGTGACTCTGGCATCTAGATCATCTAGATGCTTTAAAGCCCGAGAACCTGCAATAACTTAAAAATCCAGGAATTACTTATACGATATATAATATATCTGTGTTGATTCTCCAGTACATATAATGTTATCCTTAAGAAATAAAAAGTGGCTTGATTTGACTTCAGCGTATAAGGAAAGTAGAAACGATCGATCTTTTCAAATATGTAGGGGTTCATATATTCCATATATCTGGTGTGATTTGTCTTCGTGGGATATTATATTAGTCGACAACTATTAAGGGAATGTCCCTTATCTATGGCTTATGGAAAACCTTTTCAGTTCATCCTCGTTCTTGACCTTAATTTTCAGTTAATCTTACAATTTATCATTTCTTAGAAAATGGGATAGTATAGTTTGAATTATCACCAAACAAAAAATTAAAGACCCAAAAGATCTACCTCATCAAATGACCCTATAAGTTTTTGGTTGGTCGTATTCATAACGTTAGAAGGGAATATGTATATCATAAAATATTGGCTAAGTTCTTTTAGGTAACTAGGTTGACGTCCAAAGATGTGAATCATCAAACAGCAAACGGCCAATGAATTCCAATGCATGCGGAGAATTTGAAAATAGCAGCACCAGGAACAGAAAAGCAGTCTCTCATAACCCTATTAGAGATATTGCTAAAGCTCTATTTCAATTGGAGTCAGATTATTCAAATAATGTGAGATCAATACTGATAGTTGTCTGTTTAGTAATAAAACTAAAGAATTTTATAGTCAGAAGAGAGTTTGCTTTCACAATTTCTTTTCAGGGCATGCTTCGTTGTTCCAGTTGTATTGCTACCTACATATCTAAGGCATCAATCTTATACTGCTGTATTTGGGATCCAAACATGCAAGAATTCAAATAAGTTAAATATCAATAAACTACTGGAGATCCTTTACTGTTACCAGAAGCATATCTAACATTTCAAATTTTGGGAAACGAAGACATTAACATTCAAAGTGAAGGGACTATGAGTTTTAAGATAGTATATGGCCATTAACCAGCAACAAAATAATTCATTCTGTAATTGTACAAACCGCCTCTTTACAGTTAGTAGCACCTGTTAGACATCCAGTTGATCAGCAAAAAGAATAAGTGCTAGCCAAAGATACCGGAACCTCATCAGTCATGACTGCACTAGATACAACGAATACACCAGGCACGCCAGCCCGATTCAACTCGCCACACTTTATAATCAATAGTGATGACAATTGGGGAGGGTGACTGAAAGATTCAGAATTTTCTACGTCAAGTTGAAGATTATCTTTCTTTTGTGACCTGTTTCTGAGATTATTAACTGTTGATTCAACATCATAAATATATTCAGTAACTCATAAATGCATGAATTGATGATTATATGAACCTTCTTTTATAGAAGCAGCAGATAGGACTTTAGCAAGATGCATATGATTCTTTCAAGAGAGGCGTGTCAGGAGTACGATCACTCTATCGATACCAAAGCTGTCGATAAACCCCTGACTCTGGGTTTCCATATTGCTTAGGACAACGAAGTTGGAGTAAGTGGTATGAACAAACAGTGATACTTGACACAGAAAGTACAACCAGGCTGAAAAACAGGGATTCTAGTAAGAAAAAAGAATGATGACGGGGTATAAGGAATAATCAACTCCCTCCCCTTTCATTTTAATCTAGCGGTAGTACTAGTTTACATAAGAGGAAATCTGTAATCGACCTGCGTCTGATTAACTCGACGCGACTGTGCCTCAACTTTTTCTTCAACAAATCAAGAACTGTTTACATCACCTATATTATTACACGATCTTGAAGTGCTTTATATATTCATCCCACCAAAAATTCACCGATCAATCAATTTTTTTCATATCTTAGAAAACACCTCCAATGAGTCTGGGTGATTCTCATAGTGATAGATTCATGGAGCAATTTGGCTCTGGAAAGACTGAATTAAGTGAGAATGAAAAATTGGATTTAAAGAGACAAGAAATGGTAGTTAAATACAACCAGCAGGTACTAGAAGACACCCTTAAAGAGAATGCTACAAGACCAGTTAGAGTAAAACAAGTGAATGTTATTGGCACTTCTGACAAATTTAGAGATAAATACTTAGCAAGACAACTACAGCCTTTATTAAAAGAAAATGATGGATTAACTCTAGAGAAATTTTTGAAGAGCGTTGATAAGACGACCTATAATTTCACCAAAACCGGAACAATCCAAGACATTGGGATGGATTTCCGATGGATTCAAAATAAATATAATTATGATTGGCCAAATGCGTTAGATATAGTTGCTAATGTTTCAATCAAACCAGTTAATAAATTCTTCATGAAAGTTGGTACAAATGTCGGTAATGGAGAAGGTGATGGGTATGTTACATTACAATGGAAAAATATATTAGGGGGAGGAGAAACATTGAATTTAGATACGAATATCACATCCAATAACATTGGAGCTAGAAACAAATCACAATATTTAATTAGTTACAGCTCACCTATTTTCAACCATCCCGATTTCAAATTCGATTCAATGCTTTATCATTCATCCAGAGTCATTGACTATACAGCGTACCACGAACAAATAATTAATGGTATAACAAATAAAATCTCAACTAATTATTTAACGTTTGAAGAAAAATTCAATCATCAACTATCATTTGAGAATATAATTAGAACAATCAAACTAGGCTACAGTCCAAATAATTACAGAAACAATTCTTTAGTAAATGATTACTTCTTATACAATGCTGGCGATTCATTAAAATCAAGTTTAACATACACATTAAGCCATGACACCAGAGACAATCTGGTCTTGCCTAAAAAGGGTCATTATTTCCAGTCGTCATTAGAATACTCAATGTTACCGGGCAGTAGATTCATTAAGAATCAATTTCAATTCTTGCAAGCGTTATCAGTAACCCCAACATCGATATTCAACCTGACTTTGAAATCAGGTCTTGTGAAATCGCTTCAAAATGATCCGATTCACCCAATGGATAAATTCCAACTAGGTGGAGCTAACGATGTTAGAGGATTTTTAATATCAGGATTGGGACCCAAACAAATGGGTATGTCTATAGGTGGTGATTTATTTTATTCTTTTGGCTTAAGTTATTTTGAAAAAATCCCATTTGTTTCAAAAGATTCTAATTTTAAATTCCATTATTTTTTAAATGGTGGGAATTTAGTAAGTCTGGGAAAATCGAATAAGAATGTACTTGAGATGTTGAAACAGCCAAGTCTGTCTGCGGGATTTGGTATCATTTATGCTCATCCTGCTGCTAGATTTGAATTGAATTTCGGTCTTCCAGTTCATGCCCATCGTGGAGATGATTTAAGAAGGGGTATCCAATATGGTATTGGATTATCGTTTTTATAGAGAGACATGTTACCAGTTTTCATTTAGTTCTTTGTATATAAGTTTTATTTTGTAATTCTATTACGTTTTTAATGATGCGACTGAACTTGCTTTTTTTTGTTCTTGGGTGTTTACTAAAATACTAATTAAGTAAATGACTATTCTTTGAATGAAATTATTAAAACAAGGCATATAAGAAAACAATTCGCATGAAAAGAAAACACAGAACAAATTAATAAACGAAAAATGAAAACATAAAAAAAAGAAACAGAATAGAAGAACACAAATAAGGCAAACAAAAAAAAATACACACCTCTATAAACCTTCACGCTGTCTATCTTCGATCCAAGCACTATGGCTTTTAATGACTTGTGGAATAATAATGGACTCTATATCTAAATTTTCCTCAACTTGTGCATCAGTCAGTCTAATCCAATCATTTTCTTTATCCGTAACGAACACAACCTCACGTTTTCTAGTTTGTAATAAGTTACCAATGACCAACTGATGATTATATCTCTTCAATGCTTCCTTAGCTTTCTTGATTAAAATGGTATTATCAGTTTCTAACTTAAATGAAACAATCATAGCAACAGGAGCCCACGAATCAACCAATCTGCTTAAGAATTTAGGAACTGGTTCTAAATCCACAACCAACTTCCCACCTTGGTCTCTAGACTGGATTTTATGTTCTGGGATTCTTGACGAAGGTAAGAAAAAGTCAGAGACAGCAGCGGCTAAATAAAACAATGCATTAGGGCCAGTGACTGACAACTCCTGGGCAATTAGTTTCAATGTGAATAAGTATTGTAACACAGTAGTGAACGGAACCAACAATAATAAATTCTGTTGTTTCGCATTTCTATATTTTCTTAAAACTATCAGCATCTCTTCTTGAAACTTCTTATCAACTTCAACTTTCTGGCCGTCTTCAGATTCAGTCATATAATCTAAGAAACAATTGGTAGTGTGACTATAATGTCTAGAGTAAGGCAATAACGAGAATTCACGATGTAAGAAAATAACAGCATAACTATTCTCCAGGAAGTATTCAGCAGAAGTAGCACCTCTGGTACCAGCACTAAAATTATCGATGAATCGAACAGTATTATTTTCTAAAGGAACAGTAGTACCACCTGAAGTGACCAAGACGATCTTTCTGTTTTTTAAATGATGGAAATTGATAAATTCAGCAACATCACTTGATATTTGTGATAAATATGGAGGTGGTTTGTGTAGTCTGAAATAGTTGTCTTCATCGATCGGTTTAGCAGCCGGGAAATCAGGAATCGATCTATCGATGGCTGCTTTTGTATCTGGGATTGATGTATGAACTCTGGCCTGTTTGTCGGACATTATGCTTTTCCTGGTTTATAAAGGCTAGGCTGGATGAATGATCTATAAGTATGGGGATTCCGATTTCACTAGGTGAATAAGATTCCAAGGCGAGCAGTACTTACTTGAATGTTTCTAAACGGTCTAGCTCTTTAATTGGAGTAGAAATGATTTTAAAGGAACAAGAGCTGACCAAAAGTAGATTTCGACAATTAGTGGGTTCGCTTTGGAGTGACTTTGGGCAGTCCGTATGATCGTTTTGTAGTTATACGATTTGGTTCGATTCTAAATTATCGTATAGGAGCGAGACTCTTCTGCATCATTGGAATCATCTCGCATCGAGTTGGGCTAGCTAGCTCAACAACTGTCAACCAACAGCCAAAAACCAACAAATTTACTAAAAGCAACAATTTAAGTTAAAATAAATGGATTAAATCAAAAAAGATAAATGATAGCTACGTAAAAGTAAATAAGCAAAGAAAACAGAGATAATTTCTACTCAAGTTATCATCAAAACCTCAGAATACTTCCAGATTTTAGTGGTTATCACTGATATCCTGAGCGCAGTCCTCCTTTCCTGTTTATTCTTCTGAAACAGCAGAAACCACTTCGTCAAGAGGTGCCCATATCTTTATTGAATTCTCATTCAACATAATACTTGGTTTTTAACTAATCAAAATGTCTATAGTTCACTACTTGACAAATGCCAATCCCTGGAATCTGAAAAGACAACCCAATCAAAAGCAAAAGACTACAGCTACAATTGTAATTGTAATTGATATAACACAACACCATGCAGAAATCTCAGCTTCTGGACTCTTCAACAGAAACCGAGCATAGAGAGAACTAAAGCGAGTCTCACAAACTAAAGAGTACAACGTCCAGTGGCTAGACAGCAATTGGATCAGTCAAAGGAGTGATAATGGAACTGGACATGGCTGTGACTGTCTACAGAGTGAAAGGGACGCCAACATGCAAAGAACCCTTGAGAAGCTGAAAGAAAAAGTGTTGAAGCAGTGTCAAGAACGGAATGTGGCCCTAGCCTTGTGGTGCCTGTAAACTATCCAGTTCTGGGTTGTGCACGCTGCTGAGGGTCTATGCCTGTCTAGCCAGATTATATGGTCTTACTTACTATCCCCAAACATCAGTCTAGGACCTTCACTTATTGGAAGAATCAATATCAACTTGTATACTTGTAAATTACCTAACACCACTTATAACCTCTATACAGTTTTGCATGGGAGAGTTCAAACTAGATGGCAAGCCAATTGGTTATAAGAATAGTACCATGCACAGAACAGTCAAAGATTTCATTATCCAAGGTGGTGATTTCACGAAGCACGATGGTACATGAAGTCTATTTATAAATAAATCAACAGCAATTGATAAACATTGATTAATTAGAGTCGGTGGGTGTTGAATCATGAATGAATTTTTTGATTTTAATTGCTATGAAAGCAAAGAAGCGTACACGTACATAGGTATACTAACAATATCGAAAAATGCTTGGATACCCCAGATGACTGAATGAGTGTTTCAATTGCCAATTCAGGAAGCGGGGCCCATTAGTGCCGGTTCCTGGACTGTTTAAAAATGAATGAGAGGTGTACTGCAAGCATGTTGTATTTGGAGAGCTGGAAGAGGAGAACATCAAGAAGGTGAACACTTCAAATGTGAAGATAGACAGATAAACACCCACCAGACAACCAAACTGGTGTGCGGCTGCAGTCCTAGGACGACGTCCACTCCAGACGATCGACGCTGCCCGATCGGGCGGCCCTCTGGACGCATTGGTGGGCGGCCTGGTCCTAGTCAGGCGTGGCCAGGGCTCGCAACGTGTCGACACTCCCTTAATTATAACTGCCTCGCTCCCTCAATTAGCACCATCTGGATCTGCGCGGGTGCCGTTTTCGTCGAGCTTAATCCACTAGTGCAAACACGTATCTGTCAAGAGCTATATATACCTGCTATTCCCTCTTTCACCTTCCATCCCTTACCTCTCTTGTTCTGGCCTCCTGTCTCCATCAGTCACTCTTTCTCTTTTTGTTTCCCATATCGAACTCCTCCGTTTTCGTTTCCGTTTTTGTTTGCTCAAATCCCCCAAAACATTCAGAGTCGCCTTCACCTTTCAAGCTATCCTAATATAATATAATACCCTTATTACTACTTCCACAACACCTTTACTAAACACTAAAGAGCTTGATTTTTCTCATAACTTTACCTTCATCCCAATCATCTTATCTTTTTGTTGTTCCGTACTGCATATCCTAATAATAATCTCTTTTTCCCTTCCTCCCCCCAAAAAAATTTGCGAAGATTTAATTTAACATCATATATAAAAACTTTTCATTAAATCTACTTCCCTTCCCCTGTTAATAATATACAATTACTTTTATTCCGCTTAAGCTTACATAGATATCTTTATTTTCACAACTAATTTAATATCATTCCTTATTACATAAAAATGTCTACTGAACAACCTCAACAACAACCTCAACAAACCCAACCTCAACCTCCTCAACAGCAACAACAACAACAAGTTGATGACCAACAACAACAACAACCTCAACAGCAATTGAATGTTGCTAATGCTGTTGAAGGTGGAAGAGAACTGTCCCAAACTATCGTCTATGTCGGTGGTATCCATAAATCCGTCACTGAATCAATGTTAAGAGAATTATTCTCTTCATTAGGTTCTCCAATCCAATCAATTAAATTATTATACGATAAGAACAATCCAGGTTTCCACTATTCCTTCATTGAATATGATAACCACACTTCTGCTGAAAATGCTTTAAGAGCTTTACAAGGCACTATCTTAGCTGATTATCCTTTGAAATTATCCTGGGCTTTCCAAACCCAATCTACTAAACAAGGTGATTCTTATAACTTATTCATTGGTGATTTGTCCCCTGAATTAAATGATGACTCTTTAAACCATGCTTTTGCTCAATTCCAATCAAAAATTCAAGCAAATGTTATGTGGGATATGAAGTCCGGTAGATCTAGAGGTTATGGTTTTGTTTCCTTTAGAGATTTGCAAGATGCTGAAAAGGCACTACAAACTATGAACGGTGAAGTTCTTGCTGGTAGAGCTATTAGATTGAACTGGGCTGCTCATAAAACTGGTCAAAATGTTAATGGCCAAGGTCCTCCAGGCTTAAACATTAAACATTATAACAACAACCCTCATCATAATAACAATAACCATCTGAATGGTAATGGTGCTTTACACCAGCCTCTAAACGGTCAAGGTATGCCAATGAACGGTGGCGCTCTTCCTGCCAATCACTTATTAGCTCCAAATGGTATCAACACCCAAGGAGGTCAAAGAAACGGTTCTTCTCCAAACGGTTCAACTGATGGTTCTCAACAAAAACCACCTCAATCTTACGAAATGATCTTAAGACAAGCTCCAAATTGGCAATGTACTGTTTACTTAGGTAACTTAGCCCATTTCACTTCTCAAAATGATTTAATCCCATTATTACAGAATTTTGGTTACATTGTTGATTTCAAATTCCATCCAGAAAAAGGTTGTGCTTTTGTTGGTTATGATTCCCATGAACGTGCTGCTTTGGCCATTTTCCAATTATCCGGCTTCACTATCAATGGTAGACCATTGAAGTGTGGTTGGGGTAAGCAACAAAACAATGGTCCAAACCCAATGAATTATATGTATAGAAGATAGATATTATAAATCATCATCATTGATTCACCAATCTTTTTTCCTGTTTTTTCTCTTTGTTAATTTGATTTCATGTGTTGTTTTATTAGTTGCTATTATACATACTTTATCCAATCATCCATGTTTTTTGAAACCCATCTCCTCTCCTCTCCTCTCCTCTCCTCTTTCCCACATTTTGTTGCTTAATTTTTTTACCCCGAGTTACTTGTCTCTTAGTTAGTTTTTTTGTTATATTATTTTTCTTTTCTTTTCATGAAATGATCTTTTTGTTTTTCTTTTGATGATTTTTTATATTTTTGTTTTAGAAAAATCTTATTTTATTTCAATTTTTATATCCCCTATCTTCTTTTGAATTTGATTTTTTGATTTTTTGATTGATTTTGTTAATTAATTTATAGCTTTAATGATAATTAACTGAGTTTTATTATCTCTCTTTATTTGTTCTTTCTCTCTTAGCCCAATCCTTCTCCCCCCTCTTCTCCCCTTTTTTAAATCTTTTATTCTTTCTATTTTTTTAAATCTCCTTATTAACTTACTACTATTACTATGATTTTGTTGTTTTTTTTATTTTTTAAAGAAAAAAATTACGACTTTATGTTTTATCCTATCCATCATCATCATAACTATACTTAATTACTCCTATACTATAAAATTTTCTCTTATCTCTGATTGATATTTCTTGCTATTTCTCCCTCGTTATTTACTTATGATTACTTCGTACTTCTAGTTTTAACTTGAGATTTCTTTGGCTATTACTACTTTAATTGTATTTTGAATTCGTTTCTTGTGTTGCAACTGCACTTGCGTGAATCAACCACAATATCGGAACTCTGGAGTTTGATTTATTTTGTTGTTCTGTATCTGAATTTCCACGTTGTTTCATAATAATATCTCTTTAACCTAAAAAAATAAGAACTTAAAAAACCTTAAGAGATCCAGATCGATCGATCGAGAAGCTATATGGGCGCTCTGTTACCTGAACCGAGATGTAATTATTATTATATACGTTGATAGATACATACTCACACATATCATGCACATCTAATTATCTAATAATTATTTTTTACAAATTATAGGTACCTATATATGCAATTACGCTATATATATGTACTTCTGGAAATCCCTTATCAAACACAACCTTAAATAAGCTTTGTGGGCCCCTCTATCATGGCATTATCGTGTACGTGTCCGTTATAAACTAAACGGGTACCTGAGTCCTGCTTTTAACTAGATGCCATGTCATGAGAGATATATGTCTCTTAATCGAAACAGAAAAGATTTTCAGCTCTAGCTCATGGGCTTTTAAAACTGGACATAATCAATTTAATTGATGTGGAAAGCCGAATAACTAACAACATGTGAACCACCACGCAACCTGAAATTTGTGATGAATGTATGTTGTTTTCACAATTGATACATAGCTTGGTTAATTATTTTAAGCCTCATGTGGATGGGTATGGGTATAGCTGTAGTTAGACAATTGAGTCACCGTATGAAGGGTAGCCTGAAACAGAATAGGCGATAAGGTGTAAAAATCAACACCCTTAATTAACCCTTAAAAGTTTTATGAGCGTGCACATCAGGCTCACCGAGTCACCTCAACCATATAAACGCTCATACAAGTAGAGCGTCGATCAACCAATGATAGGCACAGTATACGTCGACTATTAGCAGAAGAATATTCTAGAGACGTATAGTAGCTTGCTTGCTACCAGGCGGATCTGATCTTACACACTAGCATTCTACCGAATCGATTCCAAAAATATAAATAGTCCGGCCAATGCATCATAGTATGGGTTAAAGTTTAAAGCTACAATCTAAATATGCAGAGATATGTTCACCGTACTATAGGCACGTACGTCTGCTTAAGTTCCCGAACTTAATTGAAGTTAAAAACTTGACGTATTTAAGGGTAGGTAGTGGATCTCGAATTGAATTGCCAGAGTTTGCACCGGCTTGAATAACAGCAGCAGAAGCTGCTGCTACCATCAACCATGCAACCGGGCTATGAATTAATTTGAATTTAAATTTGGCAGGCCGTTGAGATTGAGATCTGGCTCGTCTCGATCTCGTCTCGATCAGGCTGTCGACCGCGTCGACATGCACCGCTAACGAGCTCGCTTTGATTGGGCGCGCACCGCCCGTGTCGGAGCTCTTGATTGGCGCAGCAGTGGTTTCATAAACGGGGACCCGGGAGTGATCGAGGAATATATGGATATAAATCCCTTTATTTGGGTAATATTGTGGTTAAATCTGAAGCAAACTTAATATAGTTTTCAGTTATAATTATGCCTTGCAGCTGCAGCAGGTGATTAGTATGTATATATTTGATAATACCGGATACCCCGGATCTGAACACCGGGATGATCTATCAGTTTGTATGCAAGTATCGATTCTGCAATACTGGTTCTAGTCCGGATTCAGAATATTTCGAATTAATGGTGCAAGGATGTAGGAGAAATTGAACCGCTTGCTTAGCTGATTTAAGCCTAATTAATTGCTATTTTAGGGGATCACACATATCTTGATCAGGCAGAATTCAAAATTGGAAAGGGTACGTAACTACGTTATCAGTAATTGTACTATCTTCGGTAACTTCTTTTGAAATGATCATCATATTTTTAGCAATTTAAATATCACCGTCGGCAAAAAAAGTAATTTTAGAAATTACAGTATAATTCTGTACCTTAAATTACCTGAGAATTTTACAAACTACAACTATAGCATGGAACACACAAATTTGAATTCATCTTTTATAAAGAAAAGTCCCCCAAAACACTTGGCAATATTAATAAAGAAAAATCCCTAAAATAATAAGTATACTAATAATAATAATAATGTAAAATACAAAATCGTAAAACTCAAGCAACTGATAACAAAAAGAGCAGTAGTAGTAGTTAATTCAGAAGTTTAATCTTTTACCATCCACCACCTTGACCACCACCAAATCCACCACCTTGGCCACCACCAAATCCACCACCTCCGTGACCGTGACCACCACCAAATCCACCACCTTGACCTCCACCAAATCCACCACCACCTGGGCCTTGATTTGGACGACCGAATAAACCACTAACTAATCCACCCATTTGGCCCATTTGGCCCATTCCACCTCCCATTCCACCTTGTCCACCTCCATATGAATTTCCATAACCACCACCGCCATGTTGCTTTCTACCACCTAATAATGAACCCAACAGCTGCATCTTACCAGAGCTACCTCCTCCACCCATACCTGAGTTTCCACCCATTAATGAGCCTAGCATGGCCATACCACTACCACCCATTCCACCCATTCCACCCATTCCTCCTTGGTTTCCGTGATTGTTACCACTCATCATATAACTCATAGCAGCATTCGTTAACAAGCCTCTATCTTGAGTGGCATTGCTACTCTCATCAAGATGACCTTGCTCTTGTAAATATTGTGTTGCTTGTGCTTGCTTTTCTGAGGAAGCTGTAGCGTGAGCTGCTTCAGTTGGAACTTCCCATGATGATTCACCAGTTAACGTATTAACATAATAATAAGTTTTGTATTCCTAAAATAGAAATGAAATTGATAGAGTTAGTATTGTGTGGGGGAAGAGTAAAGTTGAAACTGGGGAAAGATGGTGAGTGAGGGCGAACCAAACATACTTCGTCCCATTGAGCAACCCAACCTTCTGGGAGCTGTGGAGCCTGAGGAATATTTGACATTCTGATTGATTGACTATAGATTGCCTGTGCGTTAGAAGAAGAAGAAGAGAGGACTTGCAGAAACGATAAGAACGAGAAACGGACCGGGTTTTATACTTGATCGGTCGGCTATAGTAATTTCATCTCATTCAATTTCATGTCCTCCCCCAGTCGGACAATTTGAAGCCCTGATAGCTCCGTAATTTTTGCACAGCCTGGCGCACTTGACGAGTGACTGCTTGCGCCATTAACCATGACTCCGTTGATGGTTCAGGTTCAATACAACTCATATTATATAAAATGTTCTCATCATGTAGCTTGAGAATAGTGCTGGAAATAATGAAAAGTAAATTCATCAAGAGGATAGTATAAGCTAGCAATGACAAGATAGTAGCTGTAGATACAAAAAACAGAATAGCAAAGTAGAGTAATCTTGTTGTTTTTACAATAGGCCATTATATGACTACATTGGGGCCGTATCAGTTAAAAAAAAAACATAACTTTAATAATATGAAATTCAAATCTCTAATAAATAAAAAGAAACATAAGAAACATGAGAAAAATTAAAAATAAATCATCTTGAACTATAAATCTTCGAAATCGACTTCAACTTCAACTTCAAATCTACCATCCACCTGGACCACCTTGTTGACCACCTGGACCTCCGAAGCCACCTTGTTGACCACCTGGACCACCAAATCCACCTGGGCCACCTTGTTGACCACCTGGACCACCAAATCCACCTGGGCCACCTTGTTGACCACCTGGACCGCCAAATCCACCTGGACCACCCATACCTCTTTGACCACCTGGACCACCTGGACCACCGTGATGACCAAAGAATCCACCTTGATGACCACCTGGACCACCTGGACCACCTTGTTGACCACCAAATCCTCCTTGACCACCTTGTTGACCACCGAATCCACCTTGTTGTTGAGGTGGTCCACCTTGAGGACGAGAAGCCTTCTTCTTATCGTGGTGATGCTTAACCAGTCCAATAACAGCAGCTGCACCTAAACCAACAGCAACTTTCTTACCCAGACCTCTATCAGTAGTACCATCATCATTAGAAGCGGAGCGTTCACCAGCTTCGGTATCATCATCTGCTGAGTATGAAGCTGCGGCACCAGTAGAAGCAGTTGGAGCAGTCCATTGGGATTCACCAGTGGATTCGTTAACGTAATAGTAAGCTTTATATTCCTGTAAAAAGTCAATTGAGTTAGTATAATTTCTTTTTAAACACAATTTTATATAGGGCAAAATTTGTTGGGAAAAGTGTCTAAGTTAACATACTTCATCGTATTCCGCAGCCCAACCTTGTGGGACAGAAGGAGCTTGTTGAGACATTGTAGTAATTGATATGTGTTTGTAGTTAGTTCAAAAAAACTAATGAATTTAATTGATCTGGTGATTAGGAAATCGTTTAGTAAAGGTTGGGGGAATTGGTAACCTTATATATCCTTCCGGAAACACGAGGTTAATTTCAGATGCTAAGCAATCATATCAAGCAAGTAAGTATGGTATACGAAAACCGGATTGTAATCATGCTGTTTGTGGTAACGCAGACCAGTTTGTGTCAATATTTTGGGATTCTTGTGGCCAAAAAGCAATTAATATTGGTGAATTGTCCAATTAAAGAAATCCGGCATATCGCCGGCCTAAGCATGTACGTGCATTAATTTAGCGCCGTAATGCGTCCGCAGTTCACACAAATGGCGCTGATGGCGGAACGAATCATGGAACGAAAGGCCTATAGGTACAGGGAAGGCAGGATCAGATTATTTAGAAACAATCAAATCAACTCGATTTACCTCCTCGGAAAACAGATTACAAAGTCAAGCTACCAAGAATCAAGGCAATTGAACTGATTGTGAAGATCAGGATTGCCGGCAACGCAGTGCGGGTTGGATCACCGAGTTTCAAATGCCGGCTACGTCAGCCTGGCGCAATTTCAGTTCAGGTGTAGTTTCAAAAAGAAAATGTGCAATTAATTTACGTGATCGTGACTGATTCCATACTAATTCTAGGCTGATTTTAATTTCTATTGCTGAATCAACTGATCAGTTGCTTGTTTACATATAGGACGCCCCGATAACTTTCGGTGGGAGATGAAATTCGAGGAAACTATAAAAGGGTCCTGGGCTGCTGATTTCTATAGTTTCTCCACACTTACTATGCTTCCTTCCTCCTTTTCTTCTCTCTTCTTCTTATACTCAATTGTATATTTCAATTAATTACTACTAGAATAATCAAAATGCACGGTCAACACGGAGGTCCAGGTGGTCAACAAGGTGGTTTCGGAGGTCCAGGTGGTCAAGGTGGTCAAGGTGGTCAAGGTGGATTCGGTGGTCAACAAGGTGGTCCAGGTGGCCATCAAGGTGGCCAAGGTGGCTTCGGCGGCCAACAAGGTGGCCAAGGTGGATTCGGTGGTCAACAAGGTGGATTCGGTGGTCAACAAGGTGGTCAAGGTGGCTTTGGCGGCCAACAAGGTGGTCAAGGTGGCTTTGGCGGCCAACAAGGTGGTCAAGGTGGATTCGGTGGTCAACAAGGTGGTCCAGGTGGTCAACAAGGTGGTCGTGGTGGATGGTAATTTCATTAATTTAAAGTAATTAAATCTACTGCTCTACTTTATGCCTCTGCTTTATGCCAGTTTTTATTTGAATTTTATATTATTAACTTTATGAATTGATTAAGTTTGTTCGGTTTTAACTAACTCTGTAAGATTGTAAAAGTGTAGCTGTTCGGGAATATCTGAATTTATCATGAACTTGTAATTGGTTAAGGAGTTCTATTATTTCAGAGAGCCACATCACGACTAAAAGTTTATAATGGGTTTCACAATTGACTCCTTTGAAATGATCGCTTTTTAATTGATTAGCAACCGCAATCCATAATTTAACCACTTCAAGCCTCTACCACTGAATTGACCATAAGCATCGTTTTTGATATATTGAGTTTACTATGGCACCTATACAAGCCTTAGTTGTAGAGGGTAGTTGAGAAAAGAATGGTGTCTGCTTCTGTCTGTCTCCGAAATATATACATAACTCGGCTCTAAAGTTCAACTTCAACGGTCTAAAAGTAACCTGCCGTACACGTCAATTAGCCATCTGTCGAATAAATCAAGCATTGGTCTTAGAAGGAACCAGAAAAATAATTATATGCTATGCTAATACAATTTGTGGATTCAATCTATGCGATTTGTTTATCATGAAGGAGCGGCTGCTTCTTGATTATCAATTTGCTTCCAGAAATTTAAATATGGTGCACGGATGCAAAATGCTTATATTACGTGTCTGAGCTTCTTTGGATCGACGTTTCGGGTCTTTCGACGTGTTTTGTTTTAACCTTCATGAAAGCCCATTTCATGAAGTAGTTTATAAACAATCTTCAGATAACAGCAGGTTTAGCTACCCAAATTACAACTGCCAGCCATAGGCATTATACAGAACATGGGTGGATTTAACAATGTTATATTCAACAAAAAGCACTACGACTCTCACTTACAGCTGAGAGAATCAATTGAACGAGTCACCGTTTTATTACAAGACAAAGAAACAACAGCTACAATATACCCAATTTTTGATCCATCTGAACTACCAAACAATTTATTAAAGTTTTTATCGCAAGAATTTAACGATGAAATTGCTCGTGGTGATACACAACCTTTTTCTGAACCATTAACGGTAGATGAATTTAAAGAATATTGGTTTGGCCAATTTGGTGCCGTTATGGCAGTTGGTGATGAAACTAAGTTATCTAATGATCTAACAATTCCAGATTGGGAAAAGAAATGTGTTGGTACGTTATTTATTAAGACCGCCTATCCTGGTAGATCATCTCATGTTTGTACAGGAAACTTTTTAGTTAATGCAGGTATTAGAAATAGCGGTATTGGAACCACATTAGTTGAATGCTTTTTAACTTGGTCTCCGAGATTAGGTTATTCATACGCCCAAATTGAATTAATTTATGAATGCAATAAAGCTGCTAGAAGGGTTTTAGAGAAACAATACTTTAACAAAACTGGATCTGTAAAATGTGCCGGTTCATTAAAAGGTTTTAAGAGAGCAGTTGATGCTTTCAATTATGGACGAGATTTAGATTATGGCGAATCTGAAGTTTTAACTAAATTTGAAATGACTAGACAATATTTGTTAACTGGATTTTATCCTAGATCTGCCACCAAGGCAGATAAAGCCAGGATACGAGCTTCCAGTATTAACTATAGTGTTGTTGATGGAAAATTGTATATGAAAGGTAAAGAAGTTATAGATGATCCAGAAGAACAGGCTGAAATAGTTAGAGCTTTGCATCAGGAAAAGCATGCTGGTATCAACAAGTTGACGTCTGCATTATCTGAAAAGTATCACTGGTTGAAAATTAAAGCGACAGTTGCTAGAGTCATAAGAGAGTGTGAAGAATGTAGATCTTCATCAAATAAACCAATCCCAAAGAAATTTACTGGTTTTGAAACTCCAAATCATAGTGGTTCAACTAACATAGGCACAGTTGGCAATACTTCTGCAATCAATAATAGCACCTTAGAAAGTGCCACATCGAGTGATTCAGATACCGAATCTTCACCTATTCATGATTCTCCGTCTCCAGGATTAGCTTATAGTCAAGAAAATATCGATGATCCTGACGTTCATGGTATTGAGAAAGTGGATCCTGCCGCAGAACTACCGATCCAAAGAACTTCCATTAATATTCCTGATTTGGTTGACAAGCGTCCAACTAAGACGCCTTCGTCGATTATTGAATCTACTAACCATTTCACCACCTCTCACTATTCTCAATTCACTAATGGAAACTCATCAGCATCAGATTATCCCCTGCATATGAATGATTTTGACTATCCAGAAACCGAACGTACACCAGAAAGGAACGGGGGAGACGACACACAAATCATTCCAGACTCTGATCACCACAATCGTCACAGTAATCCATTCACATGATCACGGCAATGAGCTGTTAAAGGATCTTGTAGTTCGGCTCGGGGAATTCTACAAATCTTTCCACTCCTGAGATTGAGTCAGATAAGGGGGAACGGAACATCAGCCTCAGTCTCACTAGATGAGGGCTTTACACAAACATGGGCAATATACCCACCGGTAGAATCGACACTTTAATGGGCATGAATGCCCATAAACCCCTTTACTTGTATAAATCTGTATAATAATTAACTAATGGTCAATTCTGAAATTTGTGACGATAACGTGGGCGAGCCGCACGCGAGGAAAGTCTTCGAGAGGCAGAAGCAGAAAACATGTTCACTGAGCAACAATTCACTGGATTATCTAGCAAATTGACTTTAAACCTCCAAGTTTTGCCCCCTGTGAAAGCATACTTTTAGCTTAACCATTCCCTTTTGTCCCAGAAATACATATTCAAAGTGATTTTGCTCAATTTTTGCACACTGCTTGCAGCTGTTACCGTTCTCTGATATCCAGTTTTTTTTTGCAGCATATAAACAAGCAAAACCGTCAATATGGCCCTTCGAGATAAACTACTGAGCTCCTCTAGCATCAACAAGAAAGGTAAGAGGCCCAGTCTAGGAAGAAGAACCTCCACTTTTATTCAAGTCAAAGAAAGTATAGGTTACAGAATTAGAAAAATTTTATATAAAATTGAAGACAAGCTTGGCCCAATTGTTACAAGATTAATTCCAAATTTCGTTGTTGCTCATTATGTTTACATTCTCTTTTGTGCTATTATTGGATCCATTTTGATTTATCCTGTGAAAAATATTAGATATATTGATGCTTTATTTTTTGCTGCTGGTGCTTCAACCCAAGCCGGGTTAAACACAATTAACGTTAATCAGCTTACCCTTTATCAACAGATTGTCCTGTACGTTATTTGCATGATTACCACCCCTATTTTTATACATTCCACAATCACTTATATTAGATTATACTGGTTTGAAAAATCATTTGATCACATTAAGGAAAAATCAAAACAAAATTTTAAAATGAGAAAAACAGCTACTTTGGCAGCTTTTAGAACTCAAACGATGACCAACACAAGAACAAATAGTATAATGCCCAACAGAACAGCGACTATGAATAATAG
This sequence comes from Ambrosiozyma philentoma, assembly GCA_003707675.3. Lineage (NCBI taxonomy): Eukaryota > Fungi > Ascomycota > Pichiomycetes > Pichiales > Pichiaceae > Ambrosiozyma > Ambrosiozyma philentoma. Next base: position 134,850 of record PPKZ03000033.1, read on the forward strand.
AAATTCTGCTAAAACTTTTAACACTCATAATGCTTCTGAAGATTTAAGTTCAAGGTTACACAAATTTCAAGCTACCCAGGGCAACAGGTACGAAGACAAGGAACAAAAATTAGATGATGTTCTGGAAGGCGTCGAACAAACAGTTGAAAAAACAGCTCAAGGTTCTTCTAGCTCCCACACTTCACCAGATTCTGGAAATAATCAAGAAAAATACGTTGATCAAATCGAATTAGATAATTTAGAAGAGGCTGAAAGAGGATCGTTTGATCCAACTTCCTACAACGATGTTATTCACTATAGTGAACCAAGTGATGAAGAAGAAGATGAAGATGAAGATGAAGATGAAGATGAAGATTTAGCGTCTCCCATCAGAGATGATGATAAGGATATTAAATTTGCCAATTTGCCAAAACCTCCAAGTAAACGTAGAAACACTGATATTAATCCAAGAGATCTTTATATGTCTATTTCAATGATGCAGCATAAACAACAGAAAAATAACTATGAAGACGAAGACTCTGGTCCTGCCCTACGTATCAAAGGTCCTGCCGAAAGGCAACGTTATAGATTACCAGGACACCATCATAAGCACAGAAGACATCATAGACAAAGAAAGAAGCAAGAGAAATTAAAGGTACAGAAAGAAATTCAAAAAGAGTTAGTTGATGAAGAGTTATCTGAAATGCAAGGTGACGGTGATACCTTAAGACAATCTACTACCCACTTAGATATTCCAAGAAGATTTGGCCATAATGTATCAAGCCCAAGCCCAAGCCCAAGCCCATACTATTCTGCCGATGATGATGATAGTGCTATGAGTGCTGAATTTGACTCCGATAAAGATGATGATATTTCAAGTCTGTCTGATACTGATGATGGGACTGATGATGGGAATGAACATCCACGGGGCCATCTTAAACTGCCCAAGAGACAAAGTGATCCAGGTACTGGTGATCATTCGCATGTTGCCTTCACTAAGCTAGAAGTTCCAAGTAGTCTGAATAGAAGGGCTGTTACAATGGATCATGCAAATAACAACAATAATTATAGCAATTTTCGCCGTGAGATCAAATCATCTAGATCTTTTGATAAACCTTATAAGCTTAGATCTCATGCCGGCGATAAACTTTCCAAACTAAGTAGAAAATTAACAAAAACAAAATCGGGCTTGAAAAGTGTTAAAAGTTTGAATTATAGTGATATCGAGGAGTTGTCTGACGAAGAGCTGACTAGCGTTTATTCCAAATCCCATCCACATTATCATACTAATTACTTGTCTTGGAATCCAACTGTTGGTAGAAACTCTACTTTTGTTGCTTTAACTGATGAGCAAAAGGAAGAATTAGGTGGTGTTGAGTATAGATCTTTAAAATTATTAATTGTTTTACTTACCTCATACTATGTTGGTTTTCATCTTATCATTCTGATTTTTTACCTTCCCTTTGGTATTACTAATAATCATTACGCTGGTATTATTAGGGAGGATGGTGTGTCACCTACTTGGTGGGGCTTTTTTACTGCTGCCTCTGTTTTTAATGATTTGGGTCTTACTCTAACTCCAGATTCCATGATGTCATTTTCTCAGAATGCTTATGTTTTAATTATTGCATGTTTTTTTATTGTGATAGGTAACACTGGTTTCCCAATTTTGTTAAGACTTATTATTTGGGTAATGAGATTATTTACGAGACCATTAACGTTAATGCACGAATCACTATCTTTCTTGCTTGATCATCCAAGACGTTGCTTTACCTTATTATTTCCATCTGGTCCGACTTGGTGGTTATTTGCCGTCTTGGTTTTATTGAATGGAATTGATTGGGTTTTATTCATTATTCTAGATTTTAACAATGACAGTTTAGCTGATACCCCAAAAGGTTATAGAGTTTTAGATGGTTTGTTCCAAGCTTTCACTACTAGAACTGCTGGTTTCTCCTGTGTTAACTTAGCGGCTCTTCATCCGGCTATTCAAGTTAGTTATTTGATTATGATGTATATATCTGTCATGCCATTAGCCATTTCCATTAGAAGAACTAATGTCTATGAAGAACAAGCTTTAGGTGTTTATTTTGATGCTGATAATGATCAAGATCAAAATCAGGATCCGGATCAAGAATCTGTTAATAACAGGAAGAATAAGAAACATTTCAATTTCATTGGCACGCATTTGAGAAAACAATTATCTTTCGATTTATGGTTTATTTTCCTTTCTTTGTTCTTTATTTGCATTTGTGAAACGCATAGATTAAATGAGCAAGATCCAAATTTCAGTGTTTTCCAAATTTTATTTGAAATTGTTTCTGCATACGGTACTGTTGGTTTAAGTATGGGATATCCGAACAAAGATACTTCTTTTGCTGGTGAATTGACTGTTTTATCTAAATTAATTATAATTGCTTCGATGATTAGAGGTAGACATAGAGGTTTACCTTACAGTATTGATAGAGCTATTATGTTAAACACTGATAAAGTTAAGATTAGAGATGCTATTCAAATGAATCAAACTATTGCTAGAGCACAAACTTTACCAAGTATTGATTCTAATGCTAATGCTGGTTACCGTCCATCTGGTCCATTGCTGCGTATTAATACTACGGTTGATCAACCGTTTAATAAATTCAGTGATTTGGCTAGAAAAGTTTCTCATGTTGCTACCAATTGGGGCCAAAACTTTACCAGGAATGATACCTTTTATTCTAGAGTTGCTCCCGATCAACAAGTTCACCGTCATGGTAGATCCAGAAGTATGGGTCAAATTCCTACTACTGAAGTCCCAACAATCAACGTCCGTCATAATTCTGCAGATAATGCCATAGATGGAGAAAGAAATAGAAGTCTTCCAATTATCAAATCTCAAGATGAGTTTGATGACGATTATTATCACGAAAGTGATGGAAATGTTACAAGATCTAGAACTGAGACCAGTATTCTAAGTGACACAGAGGGAGTCAGACCATTTCATGATCTCGACTTGTCCGATATTGCTGAAGCTCCATCTGTTCCTTTACCTCGAGAAGACACCGAGTCACCGGCCCCTGAATCTGGAACCTCCATTGAATCTGAACAACTAAGATCACCTCGTATCAAGTTTGAAACTCCTGTTAAACCACCGCACACACACACTCGTAATTCTTCGCATTAGGTCACAGTAACTTTTTGTTTTGTTTTTTTATTGATTACTTTGCATTTTTCTCCATTTTATAGACCTTCTTTTAATTGTATTTTCATTGTTTTAATCCGATCGAATTGATCAAGTAGCTCTAAACTTGCATGTGCAAGGATGTTGAGGTACAGTTTTGATATTGTCGCACGACCCAATTCGCTGAAAAATTTGTGTTGGACTTGTTGATAATACCATCAACCATAGTTGAAGTCGGGGAAGGTAGGGTGAAATATAGATCCAGTTATTTCCTGGGACAACCTGTACATATACAACAACTTTTCACAATGTCTCTCAGACTTCTCAATAGATACCCTGCGTTAGCGGGAAGACGTCTATTTTCTTGTTCATCCATAATATCACAAGCAAAAGTACCATCACAACCACAATCATCAAATCTACAATCATCAGAATTAGATCCAAAGAAATTACAGCATATGAACTATCTCTTACAATATTATGACCCAAGTGTTGTGGAAAGTATTTTACAGGCTGAATCTGTCATTGATCCAAAACATTTGGAAAAGAAAAGAATTGCAGCAACTCCATTTGCTCCACATTATTTGGATGATATGACCAAATTGGATCCTTATTTTGATCATTTAAAGACACAGCCAGATTCATATTTAGCTGCACAACAACCCAATACACCAGATGTTCCAGAAGCGGTGAGTTCTGAAGATGAAGATGGTGATCTTTCCGAATTACAAGAGTTAGCTAAGAAATTGTCTTTAGCTACAGGATATGATGAAGAATTCATTAGAGGCTTGAGCGTGAAAACATTAGTCTTAAAAACAGTTAGAAATCAAACTTCTAAGGGTAAAATTAACTCTTTCTACGCCTTAGTCTGTGCCGGTGATAGAAATGGTATGCTAGGTATAGGTGAAGGTAAGGATCCAGAAGAACCAAGTAAAGCAGTTTTAAAAGCCCATTGGCAAGCTGTTAAAAACTTAGCCAAAGTTCCAAGATTAGAGGATAGAACAATTTATGGTACTGTTGAAAATAAATATTGTGCGTCTGTTGTTCATTTAAGATCTGCTCCTCCTGGTTCAGGTTTAAGATGTAATCCAATGATTTTCGAATTAGCTCAATGTGCGGGTATCAAGGATATGAGTGCTAAGGTTTACAGATCTAGAAATAGAATGAATGTTGTTAAAGGTACCATGGAAGCATTACTGAAACAAAAGACTATTGAAGAAATTGCTGTTGAAAGAGGTAAGAAGGTTGTTGACTTAAGAAAGATCTATTACTCTATCGAAGCCAAACAACAATAGATTGGGTTATTTCGTTACATATCCACCTCCTATCATTCTCTGTCTGTACATATATATTTTTAAAATATTTTTAAATTTTTGCATGTCAAAATAAAAAGATTGTGATCGTAACGTAAAAATAAGGTAAAATTAAACTAGTAAATTGATTACCCTTCTCAAATTAAGAGAGGTGGCTTTTTCAAAATCAGATGTTCCTTTCTGTACAAGTATTAAAAAGATTAAGGATAAGAAATAAAGTAAAATAAATCATTAAAAGTGAAGGGAGAAGAGTATTACAAGAAAAGTACGAAAGTTAATAAAAACAATACTATATAACTAAAGTTTGAAAGAACTCGGAAACACTATTTCGTTGGCTTCTTTTGAGAAGCTTCAGCCACCAATTCTTCGAATAATCTAGCTTCCTCAGCTTCCCATTTAGATCTTTCGGTTTCTTTAAAGATTTTACCAACCATTTTCAGTGCTTCTGCTCTTTCTAATCTCTTCGAGAGATCAACACTTTCGTCATATAAAACTTTATCAGCGACATCCCTAGTAGTCGAGGATATTTCTAGATGAGAACCTCTCCAAGCAGCTGATATAATCTTACCCATCAATAATTTTTCCATTTCAGCAACGTCTTCATCAGTTGGAATTGGCTCCTCATCTTTCTTAGTGGTTTCAGCCTTTGCTTCTTCTTTAATCTTTTTATCTTCTTCTCCTGTCTTTACAGTATCTTCTGTGGTTGCAGTTTTACTGTCTTTCTTTTCTGTAGAATGTTTAGAATCTGATGTCTGTGGGCCACCTTCTCCAGTCGATGGCACTTGTGCCTTCTCAGATTCAGAAAGGTGGCCTTCTTCTTGTTCTTTCAAAAATTGCTCCCTTCTCTCACTCATCTTTGACAATTTTTCCATGGTCTTCTGTGCTTCTAAAGCAGTAGTGATAGTTTTAAAAGTATCTTTAATAATGCCACCTTTTTCTTTAAATGAACCCAGCCAACTTCCCATGCCTAGAAATGTTCTATGTGAGTCTAAAAATATTTGAGCTTTAGATATATAGATTCTGCCAACAGTGTGTAATATTTCTAAGCCAAAAGATTCCATCTTTAAGTTTTCGGCTTCCAGTCTGAATTTCTCTTTAAATGAAGCAATAACATCATCAGATTTATCAGTTTCAGTGTACAAACTTAATTTCTCCTCCAATTTCTTAGCTAGTTCTTTCTTGATTTCTTCTTTATGCTCCCTTTGCTTTTCTTCTAATTTCTCCAATTCCTCCTTCTTTTTATCTTCCTTTAATTTTTCTAATTTTTTGACTTTTTCTTCATCAGTTAAATGATCAAATTCACCATTTTCCAAAGCCAGAATACCAGCAGCCGTTGGATTTAAAGCATAGTATTCATCACTTTTAGCTTTTAATTCTTCTTCAGCTTCAATTTCAAACTGCTCAGTTAAGTTCTTTAATAAAGTTAATTCACCAATATAATCTAAAAATGATTCACCGCCAAAAATCTGAGTAAAAAATTGTTCAGGGTCATCCATTTTACCTTCACCAACTTCTTGTAACCCATGCTTATCATATTTAGAACGAAGTTGTTTGTCACTTAAGATTTGATAGGCTTCACTGACTCTTTTGAACACTTCAGCTGCTTCTTCGTCACCTTGGTTCTTATCTGGATGATACCTTATAGCTAGTTTTCTGTAAGATTTCTTGATTTCTAAGTCCGTTGCAGTTGGACCAACTTGTAATAGGTCATAATAGGTAGTATCCACAACCATTTTAATATTAAATATATTTTCGTCTATGAGAGGGGTTGTGATGTGGTTGTTTCACTGGTTATTGATGGCAAATCCAAATTATTTGTGAGCATCGAATTTTTTCTACTATGCAGTTTCGGCGCCCCTTCGTTTTTTCTACTTCTTTCGTTCGGTTATGGTGAGAGAATTTACACCACGTCCCAGGAGTATTCTATAGCAATTCAATGGTCTTAATAACATCAACTTGAAGTATAAGTAACGCTAGATTATAAGATGGAAAAAAGTGGGCCCAAGAAAGAAGGCAGCAGGTAAAGTTGGAGAGAAATCACTAAACCAAAGGACATGTCTTCAAAATATCAATGTTGCCATTATTGTGGTTGGTTCAATCTGGTTTCAGAATCAATCAAAGTTTGGATAATTTATTAATCAATACAGTTTCTCTATATATGTAATAAAGAGAGTCAACGTAGCTTTCGATCAAAATACCACCATTGCTGACTGCATCTTCATCAACTGTGACTCTTGATGCAGGTTCGTTCTTCTCTTTCATAGAATTATTTTTGTAATTGTTTTTATCGTTAACCTCTGGACCAATGCGAAATTTGATCACTCCTACAATGGCCTTGTTTCTCTTCAATTCCACCTCTAATTAACGGAACAAATATCGATTAATTGGAACGAACTTCCAGTAAAATCTTGACTACATAAGAACCAAATTCATCACTTCAAAAATCAAAATCAAAAATGTTAATATTTGCTAATTAAGAAGAAAATATGTAAATAGAGAGTAATAACCTCTAGCGCTTACGTAAAGTACTGATCATAGTCCAGCTCTTCTTTTTTTTTGAGAAGGAGTACATTCTTCACCTTTTAGAATATCTTCTTTAACTAAAGTATCGGCAGCAACTCTTTTTGGAATGTATTCCAAAATACCTTCTAATTCGGCCCCATCTTCAACCCTAACAACACCATTATCATCACCAACAATGTAATCACCTGGCTTAATCGTTTCAACATAAGGTTCGGGGTAATCATCAACCAGGATATCAACTGGAACATTGATACCAACAATTTTAACGACTGGTCCATGGGCCGCACTACCAATACCATAACTAAAAACATCTCTTTTCAATTCCAAGTGTTCATCTATATCTCTAACTCGCCCAAAGACAACAGTACCATTGCTTTTCAAATAGCTGGCTCTAGTGGACATCAATCCACCATATAATGCATTAGACAACTTAGTATATGGGGCCTCTAACTTTTGTAAATTTTTTGTAGTGGCAATAACTAACACTGAATCCTCGGTAAGTTTATCAATGTATCCACCTTTAATAGCTGGTCTTGGATCATCTTTTGGTGCAAACAGAACAGTGTAAGCTCTACCAACCATAGTGACACCATTATTATTAGATGACTGTCTTGTTAAATTAGGCAAATACCCTCCGTGCTTGTACTTGAGTTTAACCAAAGCATCTGATACATCGCAAACAGTGAATTTGGATAGAAACTGGATGACTTTCTTTGGATCTGCAGCCGGCATTGTAGAATTTTCAATATTCTTATGGTGTCTTAGAAATGGCTGATTTATAAGAAAAATCACTGTTAATACAGCTGAAGAGCATAATTCAGAATTTGATTGAATAGGTTCAATTTGATTGTGGAGAATCCAAACTATCGGAGATTACCCGAGATCGGAGAGTCGGAGATGGATCAAGGGAAAAGGCTCAAGTGTACAGGTGTTCTGGATTGTTTGTGGTTGGTTGATCAGAAATCAGGAATCTAATCAGAATACATTTGATTGAAGCTGGTTATGTCTTATTTATCGATGTGAGCCAGCATGCTCTTCATTCAGACAGTTAACTAATAGTGTTTGTTGTCGTTATAACTAAGAACAACGTAGTTAAAGAGTAGAGCAACGATTCGGAAGCACTTATTTTATCTTGCAGTTTCGTGATAGTTTCTCAAACCGGCCATTTTAAACATATTTGTGAATCTGAACATTTAGTGAATTACTGTTGCTTATCCCAGATGCTCAAAGACTTACCTCTTATACTTTGGCCTGTTAGAGACTGTTTTTTACAACTCGATATTTGATACATTCCTTCAACGGAAGTTTACTAAGGCTAGTGGAAGCAGATTTGTGGAGAATTTCAGAATGGACCAAATCATCAGTTATAGTAGTTGGGAGATCTTTAGTAATATCGTCAATTGGAGCATCTGAGAAAAACACAAAATGAATATGAAGAGTTTCTTTCTTTTGACATTCAATTATGAGAGAAAGGCCCTTGACAGGAAAACCTAGAATGTGATCAATGCTTTCTAATAGATAACTAACCTGTTCATTAAATTGCCTTGATTTAAGAGCATTTCTAAACAAGTTCTGCTTGTTGCGTGTAAAAGGTTTAATCGACGTGACTCTTAGTCATTTGAAGACTCTTACTATTGTTTATTGTTTAAACTACAGTTCCATGAGTTTTGTGATAATATTTTTTCTTACAAGAAAATCACCGTTACTAGGAAAAGCCTGGATGTTTCTCGGGAATTTTGAATCTGTTTGATTTCTACCAATGTTTGAAGTAGTTCAACAGATTTTTCTCTATTCTTACACCAATAATAGCATATTTCTTTTCGGAAGGAACAGCTAAATAGTGAAATCAAAAAAGGCTTCCAAGTTTCAACCTCCAAGCCCATGCGATACAAAACGATTAATCCAAGCAAGGCTATATTTTCCTCTTCAAGAATGTCCAAGCCAAGTCAATTGCTCTGATTTTATTTATAAAGCAAAACACATATATGCGCAATCCTGGCCCCATATGGCTTAATTTTGAAAAATGTGTTTACAAGTTAAAGCAGGCGTTTGGAATTACTGGACATCGGATTCTTCCGGATTGGGAAGGACGAGCCAATTCTTCACCACTTTTTACCCCCTATAGTTTTTAATATCACCCAATTTGAGTGTATATCTACGTTTCATAGTTACTCCACAAGTTTTTGTTTACCTTTGAAAGTTCGTATCTCGAGATGCAACCAGAATGTGATATAAGCATGCCTTGATGTTTATTAGGAACTTGGAAGCACCAGCATAAGTACAACTGGGTCAGGTAGCGAACTGAGCAATTAGGCAATCCAGGGTATTTCAACCGAAAAATTAGTTTCTCGAAGCGCCATACCTGTATTCAAATTAACTCGAGTTGACTCATACTTGATAGTGGATAGTATTAGGTTTATACCTTCTCAAGTAAGCATCTTTTGCCTAGAGAGAGTCGAACTTAAACCCAATCCTATGTGAGTTACGCTTGTTTAAATTGCGATCGTTCAACATTAAATTCCGAGTATTGTCCTTCCTTTCAAAAGGCCATCTCTGACTTTAAAGACCAACCATACGGCTAGCCCCGTTAAAAACATCAAAAAGCACCCAATTCTGACACAAACAGTTCTGGAAGCCATGCTCCAGGCCTTGACTGGATTGCAAATTCCTAATGGGGGAAGTCAAAACCACGCTCTTTTCTTTTTGCTCGAGCAAAATTTTCTAAAATGTGGCGCGATGGCTATTTAGTTACTTCCGACACTATAGCCACCGCAACCCAGGAATTCACGATTTTTTCTTTCCTTTGAGCTTCAACCATTTTACAGGGTATAAATGTGCTTCAATTTGCTCTTTTATCGCTTCTACTCTTTCTCAGTTAATGGCTTCTTGTAATACTTTGGTGAATTTCATATATATTACTCTTACAATTCAATAATACAATGGTTTCTACTACAGCTAACGTTCTTGCTACCATCGGTACAGTGTGCTGGTGTATTCAAATGATCCCACAAATCATCCATAACTACAGAAAAAAGGATACTACTGGGCTATCTGAAGTTATGGTGTTCCTATGGTGTTTATGTGCTCCATTTTTTGCAGTTTATTTTGTTGCTGAAGAAGCATCCATTCCAATTCAGATACAACCTCATTTATTCGGATTTTTCTGTTGGATAGTTTATATTCAAGTTATGTATTATCCACCGGTCCAACGTTCAAAGAAACAAATAATAATTAGAGGTATTGGATTCTTGCTTTTTCAAGTGATTATTGAAGTTGGGTTTATTATTCCATTAAGAAAAATCTATAAAGAAAATGGTACTGATTGGCCACTAATCATCTTTGGTGTTATTGCCTCTGTTTTATTAGCATTAGGTTTAATCCCACCTTATATTGAATTAGCTAAGAGACAAGGTAGAGTTGTTGGTATTAATTTCCTTTTCTTGTTGACTGATTTATCTGGCGCTGTTTTCTCGTTGGCTTCATTAGCTGTTGATCCAGAAGATTTAGATATTATGGGATTAATATTATATTGTATCTGTGCAGCATTGGAAATTGGAATTATGGTGTCACATGTCATTTGGTGTATGAGATTTAAGTGGTTTAGAAAATCAAGTGATGACTTGGAAGCTCAAAAAGAAAGGGAAATTGAGCTTACAGAATCATCATCGTCTAATTTAGACCCGGAGATCACCAAAGTTGGAGAAGCTGATGAAAAGAAATTAAGCGTCGAGATTACCAGGGATTCAATCTTGACATCAGCTTAGTTACCATGAAAGTGTTATGACTCCTTACTGTACATTACTAATTTTAATTTCTTTCTATATATACCCCCTTATAATAATTCTCAATTTAATAATACATTTTGCATACTGTACGAAGAACACTATTAGTTCTAATGTTTTTTTAGGAGAGAAAATCATAAACTTTAATAAATAAATATGGATGAATAAATAAAGATAGAAAGAAGAAAATGTGAGTCCGAAAACAATCTAGAAAGGTCGTGGAAAAAGATATGAAGGAAGAACAAGCATAAAGACTAATATGTATAGTTTAAACAATTTAGAGAAAAGTTGGGAAGGGAAATGAATAAGAAGGCAACAAAAACAAAAACAGAGTTCAGTCATAAATGGTAAACCTTATGCACAAAATTTCTAGAGACATAACGTGCTCATTGAAGTGAATTGGCCTAACACGAGCCTGGTTGAGCAGCGATATAATCAATGGCCTGACCAACAGTCTTAAGATCATCAGCATCCTGATCAGGTATCACAATCGAGAATTCGTATTCGATTTCCATGATGACTTCAACGGTATCAAAAGAATCTAGGCCCAAATCCTTAGTAAATGCAGAGCTTTCAGAGATTTCAGTACCTGGCTTAACCTTGTTGTAAGATTCCAACAATTCAATTATTCTTTCTCTAATTATATCCTTAGTCAATTCTGGGGCACTGCTGTAGAATCTAACATTCTGTAACTGAGTTTTGTTGTATTGATTAACTTGGTTAAGATGCTTTATAGATGGGTTAATGATAGTGAAGATGGATCTTGATGATAAGGTTTGTTTTGCCTGAGTGGATGCCACTCTTCTTATAGTAGATAAAACTGGAGTTCTGAACATTTGGAAATAAATTAGAGAGAGTTGCTGGATCCTGACACACTCTAAATGGTAAAAATCTGTGATTAAGAAGCATCGAATCAAAGACTGGAAAATAGAAAACACAGAAAGTAGAATGAGGGGAAGACTAAGGAGAGGAGGGCGGGTAACAAAGTTTGAGTTACACACGACTCGGTTCCACTTTTTTCAAAGTGGAAGTTTTGTTGATTTCTTTGGACAAGTGGAAAGAAAAGGCTATCCAAGAAAACAGCAAAAGATCAAACAAACATACCATGTTGAGAAGCCTATTGACAAGATCTACAGTGCTGGTTTCAGCCTCATTTAGACAATCAACTTCAAGTCTGATATCCTCCAAAATGGCTGCTAACAAATCTTTCATCAACATCTCTAATAACCAACATCCAAACTTTATCAAACCTCTCCAGTCTTCCATCTTTCAATTGACACAACAAAGAAATGCCACTTTGAATCAGACTAAGAAGGGTAAAGGCTTAATCATCAGAAAGAAGAAACCAACAAAGTCTCCACATTTAGAAAACTGTCCAATTAAGAAAGGTGTGATAGTGAGAGTTATGATTTTAAAACCAAAGAAACCTAATTCAGCCCAAAGAAAAGCCGCAAGAGTTAGATTATCCAATGGTGAAGTTATATCTGCTTATATCCCAGGTATTGGCCATAATGCACAAGAGCATTCAGTCGTTTACGTTAGAGGTGGTAGATCCCAGGATTTACCTGGTGTTAAATACCATTTAGTTAGGGGTGCTATGGATTTAGCTGGTGTTGCCAATAGAAAGACCTCTAGATCCAAGTACGGTGCTAAAAAGCCTCAGAAGAAGGAATAGATAGATTATTCAACTGTATATAATAATACATCCTCATCATACATACATTCTACATAAAATTCCTACTTGTATATTTTGTTTAATGCTTAATGCCATATTGACTGCATGCTATAAAAGAAAGGAATTATTAAAATTACGCACTAGAGATCTATAAAAAATTATTTCTTATCGTAAATTTCAGATTCTAGTTCTTTCAAACTAGTTTCATATATTTCTTTAATCGAATCGGTTAAAGTCAACTCGAATGTCAATCCATCACTATCGACTTCAGTATTTTCCTTGATAAATTTAATTTCATTAATGTTTTTCTTATTTCTATTAATCACACCTCCAGAATAGACTAATCTCTTAAACCATTTAAACTCACCATCCCCATAAACAAAAGTAATAGCCTTACCATGTCTATTGGCTCTAGCAGTTCTACCAATTCTATGCACATATTCTTTAGTAGAGAGTGGTAAATCATAATTCACCACAAATTGAATACTTTCTAAATTTAAACCTCTAGCAATTAAATCTGTAGCAATCAATATGCCTCCATTAACATCAAAATCTTTTAAAATCTTTTGTCTTTCCTGACTATGTATAGTAGAATTGATACTTTTAATGTTCAATCCAATGGAGAATTTATCCGTTAAAATTATCAATAATCTAGTTAATCTGATGGCTGATTCATTTGACTTAACAAAAATTAATCCATGACTCTTCAGATCACTCTTATGGTTCAAATAATATGCCAATATCAATGGCTTGTAGAATGACAAAGCTTCAGGAATATTCAAAAAGTATTCATCCAAGTTAATAGGCAATTGATATAACTCATTAATCAAATCATCAACATCATTAACAACAACGACTTTGGGCTTGAATAATTTCAAATGAGACAATTTCTCAGAATTTGTAGTTAAAGTAGCTGATAAGATTAATTTAACACAACGTATTCTAAATCCAGTATAAAATCCATCTTCAAAATTATCATTTTGTTCATCTGTTAGGCCTTGATCTTTTTCAATTTTATTAACAACTAAATCACACCAATTTTGAAAAGATTGATTTAACAATTTATCGGCCTCATCAACAACTAAAAATCTTAAATCTGTTAATGATAAATCAAAATTAACAATGTGATCAACCAATCTACCTGGTGTAGTAATCAAAATATCTGGGATCAATTTGATAAATTTAGAATGTTCTTCTTTCAAACCAACATCATTTTTAAAACTCATAGCATTTAAATTCAATCCTTTAATTAAACTCAAAACATTACTATAAACTTGATTAATCAATGGTTTTGTAGGAACCAAAACAATGCATCTTAATTTTGGAACAACTCTACCAATCAAAGTATTTATTATAGGAACTAAATAAGCCAATGTTTTACCCGAACCTGTTGAAGCATTAACCAAATAATCACCAAATGGAGTAGGATTTAGTCTATTACGTTTTGTATCTTTTAATATTGATTCAATTAATGAAATCTGAACAGAAAATGCAGATGTAATACCAAATTCTGAATTCAAATTGGATATGATTTTTGCATTCAATGTTGGTTGGATTTCAGTAAATGGTTTTGTAAGTGCAGTTTTATGATATGTTGGTTCAGCCAACCAGTTTAAGGATTTATTTTTCTGTTCATTAGCATATAAATTCCTATCTCTTGGTAGTGCTGGTTGTGGTAATGGTGCTATTTCCTTCAAATCTTGTGGTTCTTCTCGCTTTATGTCGTCTTTCGATAAACCTGCTTTCTCTATTTTTGGCTGCAAGTCCATCGTTTTCTTGAATCTTCTGAACACTGAAGAGTGTGCTTGCATATATTCATCATCAGAATCCACTTGCTGCTGCTGTTTATCAATATTATCAATTTCTGTATCATTTTCATTATTTGAATCTTGATCTGATTCACTTTCATCATCTGATTCTGATTCTGAATTGTCAATCGGTCTTCTTCTTTTTCTATTCTCTATTTCATTTTGATCATCGTAGTCATCATTATCTGACATTTCTTCATCACTGTTATCTCTGCTGTCTTCTTTATAATTTTGAGGTTGGGATGCTTCCTGAAGAATTTCCTCCTCTTCAGATGAGCTTGATTCGGCATTTTCCTTTTGTTGAGCTTCCGCAAATGCAAGGGGGTCAAATCTAGCTGCAAACATGTCTAATTTAGGACTTTCAAGAGTATCAGTGGAACTGCTGCCGAGTTTCAAATCTACAAAGTTGGACCAGTTGATGGTTGTTTACACCACCAAAATAAATAGATTTGAAATTTTCTTACACAAAAATTCAATTTGCGGCTCAGTGCGGCGCTCTTCTAACCAAATGTAAGGCTAAAATGATATCCATGATATGCATTGGGACCACTCATTTCATAAAGTTAATATTACCCTAACTAAAATAGTACCCATTTGAAGAAGCTAATCGTTTGATAACTCTCTAAAATTAAAAATATATAATTCAGGGATATAGATTTTTATACAAAACTAAAGAACAAAAAGAACAACTGGATACATAATGAACTAAAATGAAATGGACCCAAAAGAAATACAAAATAATAAATACTCAAGTAGAAAAAATGCATAATGGCAATAAATATTAAATAAATGGTGATAATAATAACTGGAAATACAAACACAAACACACACCAAACAATTAAACCACTTTGAATCAAATCCTAGTGGGTTCAATACTTGAAGTCGATATACCACTATTAGTAGATAGCATAACAGGAGACTCTGAAGTTCTTGATCTTAAGTCACTAATTTCAGTTTGTAACCTCTCAACTTCTTTTTGTAATCTCTTTCCATAGAAATCAATATAATAAGTAGCACCATTATAGCTTGCAGTTAAGAAAATAATGGAAATAAATACAGAAGCAGCATATTTATATTTAAAGAAAATTGGGCACAAACTCATAGTAGATATCTGATAGCCATATTGAATTAACGAAAATGCAACAACTGGAAATGGTTCAGGTAAAGAATTGACAAACTTACCAATTGGCTTCTTAGCAAATGCTTTTTTGAGGTATTCAAATGATGTAACCTTGCCATTCTTGATTTTTTCCGCTTTTCTAATTGTAATGAAATAATGGTAACTCATTTGCCAAACAAAATATAAAACGGAAGTGTAAAAAACGCCATACCATATTTCCCAATTTTGCAATTTCAGCGCACCAGGAAAACGTTCCTTTTTAAATTCATAAGATAATTGATGTGTGATTACATACATAACAGTTGGGGGCAAAAGATGAATGAAAGCAGAAGTAGTTTTTTCAATTGAATGTAGAACCAATTTATTTCTCCAAGTAATAACAGCAAATGATAGGGTACCCCAAGAAAAACTGGCACAGGCAACAAATAGCATCTTGGAATCCGGCCAGACCCAAATGAACAACATCACCAATATATTCACGTAATAGCATAGATCAGCTAAATAATAACCAAATCCGATTTTATAATAAGTTAAAAACCTGATAGGCATTAAAATACAGAACAAGGCAGTATAAACTAAATGGAAATAGTAAGGGTGCTTCCCGATGCATAATCCTATCAAGAAAATAGTGTAGATTGTAGCTGAATAATATAATTTTTCAGTTTGAGATGCCTTCATAGTTGTATCTAATTTAATATACGTCTTATCAACTTTCTCATGTAGTAAAGATTTCAATTGATGCAATTCTTCATTTGGAATACTTAACTTCAACTTCTTCTTTCTCTTCTCATTCAATTTCTTCAAAGAATTAGTTGAATAAGATTTAACTTTTTGATAAGCTTGACTCTTCGAAATCTCCATGGCATAAGAAGAAGGGTCTAATAAATCAAATATGGTTAAATTTTCAAAACTTGAATTGGACCATTTTCTTTTTGATTTAGTAAAGGAAGAAGAGGATCCGTCTAAAATTGGAGACAACATTGGAGTGTTGGGTTGAGAAACTGAAGATGCGTTTAATTGTGGAGTTGAGCTTGCAGTTGATGGTCTTGAATCATCATCTTGATCAAAGACAGATTCTGATGGATCCGGGACCTTGTTTTGATTGGACATTTCTGTGTCTTTATAAATCTCCCAAATTACTACTAAACGAGAAAACGACAGGAGTTACACAAGAAGAAGAGTATCAATTAATGTTGGATCAAATTACAGTCTGATCGGTCGGATTAATTTCTGAATTTCACATGCCCCATGTGCCGACTTCGGGCGGTGCAATATCATAGGATATTGGGCACTGTTGGGTGCGTGGCGAGAAGTGGCTCAGTTAAATGGCGCAGAGTGGCATGGTGGCATGATGGCGCCGTGGCCGTTTTGAAGATTTATTTTTTTGTTGACTTGCATATATGAATTATTCAAGCTTAAACATAGTTTATACATGGTGGTTCCTAAGTATCTACACTACCACAATTATACCATGGCAGTCACTAGGGCAAGGGCAAAGAAAACATGTAAGCCAAGGGCCAAGAATGAATCAAATTTTGATGACAAGGTTGAATCTGCCGAGACACAACAGACGACTAAAAAGACATCAGCAACTTCTAAAGTCAGAAAACCAAGAGTTCGAAAACTCATTTCAACTACCAGATTATCAACTGCTTCAGTAGCTGATACTGCTACCAAAAATGGAAAAAAGTTGACAGCATATAAGTTGGCACAGTTGAAGAAAAGACAGACAATGATTGATACAGCCAACAGTATTAAACCTAACTTTTATTCGGACTCACACTTCAAAAGCACAGATAAATTGGATGAAGAGTGGTCACTTTCAGTTAGACTAGATCCCGGGAATAGGATGATTATTAGCAGTGTTACTAATTATGATCCTATACGAACAGCCATATTTCAAGGACCTTCAAAAGAAAAATTAAAGGAGCTTAAAAGAATAGTGAATCAACCTAAAGTATTGAACCAACTAAGGCTTCCTTCAATTAAAAACGACACACACTTGAAAACTGCATTAGACACAATAAAGCAAGAGTTTGATACAGATAATAATTTACAAAGTGGAAACAACAGCATATTAATTAAGAATGAAATGGATTTACACAAACTAAGTATCCAGCCATTTGATAGAGAACTTTACTTAACTTATTTGAAATATAAACAAAGATCAGCTCAAATAAAAAACAGTTCAACACATTCATGCAACCCCAGAGATCCTAATCCACTAGCTAAAGAAATTGACTCTTCAATTATACCCAATTTTTACATAGATCTAAATAAATTACATGATCTTAAGTTTATAAATATCAGTAAAGAATCTAAAGAATTTGAGTTATATAATATGCTCGATGAATTAAAAAAACACCCTGATGATTATGCTGATGTTGATGAGGGTTATGCATTTGATGGATTGGATGTTACTGATTTTACTACGACTAAAGAATTCCGTGGATTGGAGCTGATTTGACTTTTTTCAGCATTGCATTCAACTTTTACTTTGTTTTCACTTTTGAATCCTCGTTCCTGCATTAATTGTGTACTGTAGTAATTACACGATAAACTCTGTTTACTCTTTTTTTTGTTACTTTTAATAGAATTGCATATGTATATTTTTCATTTCTTGCTATAAAGGTAAGAACTCCATTACATAAATACAAAATCTTACTTGAACTATATAACAACTGTAGATAGTATACACTTATTTTAATAACACCCAATAAGAAAAACAAATTTTAGCGATAAGGATGAGTCAACACTCAAACTCGTGAGCCCAAATAGATGCATGAAATCAGTGAGCATTAACCCAGCAAAGCGATTGCATTACACGCATTATTAATATTAAACATTTTTTAAAACTCTTTTTTTCCCATTTAAACATGCAGAAAATAACGATTGAAGTAACTTGTTATAGTGTCTTTTCTAGAATCCACAGATTTCAAACAATAAATTCAACGAGCATCTCTTTGTCGTAGACCTTCACCTTGGTCTTCATGATGTAAATTTGAATCATTCGTAGACTGTAGCATATCAGGGGGATCAGAAACAGAAGTGGAGCTGTCTTGGCTTTCTTCATTACTGTGTAGGTCATGTTGCTGTTCATAATTAACGTTATGAATTAGTGAAGACTCAAGCTCGTTAGCAATTGGTCCCTCAGCTATTTGTTGTTGTTGTTGTTCATTATGTTGTGGTGGCTGTATTTCATCTCTTGGTACTTCTTGGGTAGGTAAGTTATTATTATCTGCATTTATTTGATCAAAATCATCTAATTGAAGTTCATTTTCTCCAGCACCATCTTTTTGAAACCAATACCAAATAGGTCTAATTGGAGACGGACAATCGTGTAATCTTGGATACATATCAGATAAGAAGATAAAAGCTTGACCTATTAAAATACCTGCCAGATCAGCCTTTAAATCGCCATTAACTGAGTTAATTGAACCTGTTGTACTTATATTTAATAACTTTGAAATGATTAGTGAAACAAATGGTAAATAAACAGACTTAAAGTTTAACAATCCCATGATAGTTAATTCAACATCAGGATTTCTTCTTGACCATATAAACAATAAGGTATCATTTAAATAACTTCCCAAGATGAATAAGTTGGTAACTAAAGAACTGTACAATAGTAATGATACGGAAAGTAAAAAGACACACCAGATGTAATCTTTAGTATTAGGGAAGCTTAACTCCAACGATTTTGAATGCCTGACTATTACATATAGAGTCAATATTAAATCGAATGACAAGTCTCCAAAATATAGGAATGAAGTTAACAATCGCCAATATTCGCCTTTGTGGAAAACGGTATCTATAGAGTAGTAACAATCAACTTTGTTAAGATAACCAGTGTAGTCTAGCAAAGATACGCTCATGACCCCTACGATGTAGGTTCTTGTGACAGGAGGAATTTCCATAAGCCATTCCAGAGGTATTCTTTCCATTGCAGTTGATTTATTTGTAGTTATGCTGTGTTGTTGCTATTAGTCTGGTATTAGTATTAGTTGATTAGAAATGATTATGACAGCGAAGAGCTCCCGGAATTATCTCGAATCGACTTCTCGCTCTTTTTGGATTTCATCGTTTGATCGTGATCGTTCTGAAAAGTAAAAAGGGCACAGCTCATCGCCTGACCGCTTTACCTCTTTTTATTAAAACCATCACCAAAACATCTATTTTAGATACTAATAGTCATGGATATCACACATCTACCCGTCATTGAACCACAGTGGAATGAAAACTACGAAAAATACGTCAACAACCCGTTCAACTATTTAAAAGATCAAACTGAAGGCAAGAACTTGCGTAAGCTGTTAATTAAAACATTCAATTTGATCCATCATATCCCTGAAGATAGCCTTTCCAACTTAAGTGATATCATCAACAACTTGCATTTGTCATCTTTGATTATTGACGATATTGAAGATGACTCGAAATTAAGAAGAGGCAAGCCTTGTTCCCATTTGATCTTTGGGATCCCATCGTCAATCAATAGTTCAAACTATACTTATTTCAAATCAATGCAATTATTAAATGATTTCTTTAAGGATGATTCTGAAAAGAATTTTAAAGCACAACAAATCTTTATGGATGAAATGATTAACTTACATAGAGGGCAGGGACTAGATTTATACTGGCGTGATAATAGCATTTGTCCAGATGAATCAGAGTACGTTGGAATGGTTATGAATAAAACAGGTGGATTATTTAGACTGTCTATTAAGTTATTGAACTTACTGGCCGATCATGAAGATTATGTTAAATTGGTTGAATTAAGCAATTTATTGGGGTTAATCTATCAAATCAAAGATGATTATATGAATTTGAAATCAAGAGAATATAACTCAAATAAAGGATTTTGTGAGGATATTACAGAGGGAAAGTTTTCGTTTCCAATTATTCATTCCATCCATTCTGACTCGGGAAAAGGCAACAATGAATTAGCTAGTGTCCTAAGATTACATACACATGATGTTGAATTGAAAAGATATTGTGTTGAAGTTATGGAGAAGACAGGTAGTTTTGATTACACCCTTGATACCATAGATAAGTTGAAGAAGCGTACTGTTGATTTAATTGATGAGATGCTGGATGAGTACATTGCCGATGAAAAAGAGAGAAGCTTGACCAGAGGTAACTTCTTGAGTGCTTTGTACAAGATTGTGTCCATCACCTTGTAACTTTATTGAATTTTAATTTTGGGTCTTTGCGTTTTTCATTTTTCACTTTTCACTTTTCATTTTGTTGGCTCTTGGTACCACATATCTTTGCATTAATTTAATTTATTTTCCTAGCTTTTATCTTATTTTTTATATATTACGTAATATTATATTTCTTTGCTGTGTCTCCTTTTTCAATTTGCACCGGGATTTGCTTAATGGCCAATATCGACGCAATCGGCGAACAGGCAAGGGTCGATCGCCTCATCTCTGCACCAGGATCATGCGGCTGCTCTGGCCAATCAGCGCGCGTGAAAAGATGACATACAAATCGTCTGATTTTTCCACTTCTTCTCTGATGAAGTGGTGTTACAGCTCAAAACCTCCCTTAAGGGACACTGGGACATGCCAGAATCTCCTTATTAATTACCCTGTAGTAGCAGAAGAATAGCCGTAGAAGTAACTGGCCCATATGGCCGATTGCTAGCTAAAAACTAAAAATTTTCAGCTCCCCAGCGTGAGCACAGCGTTAGCTATAAGAGCACTCGCGTAGAGAACCAACGAGCCAATAATTTGCCTGTGAATTCTCATTCGTTTTGATTTTATTTATTCATTTCACTTCAACAGCTCAGTGTGCTCTTCCACAATCTACAACTATCCCCTTCATATCCACCACAACAATGTTCGCCAACACTATCAGATCTGCTCTAAGACAAAACGCTAGATTAGTTGCACCAGCCGTCGTTAGACAGCCTTTTGCTGTTGCTCCAAGATTGGCATCTTTAAGCCCAATGAGAAAGTACTCTGATGACCACCACGAAGAATCCTTTGAAGAATTCTCCATCAGATACGAAAAGGAATTTGATGAAGCTTACGATTTATTTGAAGTCCAAGTATGTATTTATTTATTTATTAGGGTTATGATTTTCATCATTTATTTGCTCATATCCAGCAACCACAACTACCAGAGTTCAAAATCCAACACTAAAACTCAAGCTACAGATATAAGTAATTGATACTAACATAGAGTTACCTACTAATTTAGAGAGTCTTAAACAACTGTTTTTCATACGATTTAGTTCCATCTCCATCTGTTGTTGAAAGAGCTTTAAGAGCTTGTAGAAGAGTCAACGATTACGCTACTGCTGTCAGAGTTTTCGAAGGTTTAAAATACAAAGTTGAAAATAAGGAACAATACCAAGCTTACTTAGATGAATTAAAAGATGTCAGAGAAGAATTAGGTGTCGATTTAAAGGAAGAATTAATCAACTAAATATAATATAAGCAATTCAATACAATACAAAACAATTCCAGTTATCTTTTTCTTTATTAAAAATATATTACCCATAATTACACTTAATAAATCTCTGAACAAGCGTTTGCTTTTAATTATTCAATATTATCCAATGACTATATTGCCTTTTTGATCTAGAAATTTTACATCTGCATTTTTATCCCTATAAATTAAAGAAGAATCGATTGGCTTTTTATTCTCATTATTATTGTTATAACTATAAAGTTGGTTTTATTTTGATTTTTATTTTGCCCTTATTTATCTATTGTTTTTTTTCATTATTATTATTTGTTTTTGTTATTATTTTGTTGTCTAATTTTTTGCTACTCTTCCTTCTAACCATCCCTTCTTTATGTCATCCCTATTAAATTAACTTTACATACAGTTTTGTTACACTTCTCTTTGTTTTTGTTGTTATTTTATTCATTTCTTCTCATTATTTCAATATCATTTATTCTCAAATATGTTTAAACTCATCAACTTGAATTTATAAAGATTGTACTTGTCTATGTGAAATTGTTTGTTTTTCATTTCGCTCATTCTCAATGCTCTCTCTCTTTCAGCCACTTTTATTATTCCATCATGAATCATTCAATATTTATTTTTATAAATTTTATTTATTCTCCTTATCTAAACATGTAGACTTGTTAATTGTAGGACTCTTGTTTCTCATAGTCTGGAGGGGCACATAGTAAAAATTGGCTTGGGCAAGTTTGGTACCAATATTCGAAAATGAGATGGTACACTTGCATCCATTAAATAGCTTCAATAACGGCCGCCTTATTATTCCAAACAGGAACCTTCCTGCGACCTAATATGATATAAATTCAGGGAAATATTCACAACCGAGTATCTAAGAAATTCCCGAATAGGTACAGGTTAATTTTAAGGGAACAAGTTGACGCCTGATCGGCAATACTATAAATAGCTGGTTGCATAATTTGAATAATTTAACTCGGAATCTGTTCAAATATATATGTAGTCTTGGATTCCTGTACACGATAATGATGATTCAGGAACCTTTGCACATATGATACATTTCATTTCTTGTACATTAATCAATTTAAAACACCCATTTTATTATTGCAGATGTAGAATCATTAAGAGCACACCGTATGGCAGATACAGACGTAAACTAATTATATACCGAAGAAAAATAAAGATAATAATGATTCAACTCCTGAGATTGATTTCGAAAACTTATCGCAATCAGTTAAAGGTTATCCCATTTCTGAGAATCCGTTCGAACAAAGGGGTGATTTGAATTTCTAGATTTTGCAGGTTTACTAGCTGATATGATTGTATATGTATCTACTTAAGATTAATATATCATACCTGTAACTTATATTCTTTACTTAAAGAAATTAAAAAGAAATTAAATTAGAAGGAAATGATAGATAGAGTCAGAACAAGGCACCCGGCTTTCGGTGGTCACACTTTGTAGTTCAGTAATTTGGCGAACCAACAACCGTGAATCGTAAATGTATGTATTCAAAGGAAAATAAAGACCAAGTAAGCGTAAGTATGCAAAAATCAGAATATATTGCCATCTGTAAAATATACATAACCACCAAGTCAAAAATTCAAATCCTTTATTCTAGATTCATGTAAATTCTCTGGATCTCGAAAATTAACTTGCAGCAATTCAAACTCACTGTTTGAGTATTTCTCTTTTTCTTTCTTTGGTATAGAAAACCAACTATATTGCTTGGAATGAATTTTGTATAATCCTAACTTAAAGTTTCTAATAACTAAGATGGATAGTATAATTGAACAACTTAATAAACTTGCTGTAACTGTTCCAAATATATAGATAGATACAATTTGTGCCATTCTTATGTCCCAATTAAAATCAAAACTTATTTCCTCAAGTATTTCGTGATATATTATCATGAAGAATAACACATAGACCTCTGTAATAACGAAGATGATACTGGAAATAATCAATAAATAAGGATTTTCTCTGCATGCAGAATAATCACCAAGTATTATACCGATGGCAGTAAGAAATATACTCCCAATATTAAGAATCGAATGAATATCAATCTGACCACGAATCATTGTGGAAAATAAGAAATAGGATAAACCAAAAAATAAAAGCAAGACTAGCACATCCTTGTAAAGATTGAATATAAAATCAGCCCTGTTCAATTTCTTGTTATTTCCAACACTTTCTACCTGAAACCTTTTAAATTTATCCTTTAATTTAAATCCCACAAACGTCTGAAGGAGAAATGTGAGGAAAGAAAACACAATCACTGCAATTGCTAAACACTTTGAACTTGAAGGCACAGTAAAAGCATCCCTACCAAAAAGAATCACATATTGAATAACAGAATCAATGGAAAGCATAAATAAAACAATAATAAATGAACATAAATGGAATATATTTCTAGTGTATAACACGAAAAGAGTCATCAAAATCTGAAATAAGAGAGCATAAGCAAATAATGCTAAATAACCATAATATAGAAGCTTGTTGTAATATTCCATGTCACTAGCAGATTTTCTAACATACGTTCCTACTGAAACACACTCACAAATCAGTGTAGTGAATGAAGATACACATGATATGATTAAGAAAACCTTAACCCAAACACCGTCATTGGTCCAAACGTTATCTCTGAATCGTTCTTTAAATGACTTTTCCATCACTTTGGTTTTCATCTTTTGTTCAAAATATAACGGATTATCCTGTTGAAATGGATTGCCATTTGGAAGCACTATACCTTCGAATGAATTTCTAGAGGTAGTCTTTGAAAACAGAGAATCTGTTAATGAGTCTGCATCTAAATTTGCCATGCTGCGTGCTTTAAATTAATCCAAGAGGTTGAATGCACACGCTTGAGTCTTCCTAAATTTGCATATCCACTCTAAAGGGCGGATCCATGGTTATTTATTTCTACTCTGATCAGTAAGGTTAAAGTTGTTGAACAAAATTACAGAACGGTTAAATTAAATATTTCACATAAGCTAGACTACGTTGGGAGCGGTAGGTTGTAACTGGTTCCTGCATAATCACACTGGGCCCTGACGTACTGGCTTACGTACACGGGAAGGGTCTCGATCGTTTTTGTTATTTCCAAGATCACTAGATATTTATCTCATTTCGGTAGTTTAAAAGAGCTGTCCGCCCTACATTTAAAAGGGTCCAGCTTCCCATGAGGTTGAATACACTCCACTCCATTCCCGGGTTCTGCCTTGTCCAGATTTTCAACTAATTTTGGCACAATGAGCACCGATACCAATGAAGGGTTCTCTCCCTTTAAATATTCACCCAGTAGCTCATGGCCAAATTCCAATATCTATTGTGATGATGATTTAGTTTCGGACTTTCAATTTGATGGCATTCTATTTCCTAATAGTGATTCCCTACAGTTAAATTCAGAAGAAAAGCCAAAACCCAAGGTGTTGGAAAAACCATTTAGAGAAAAGTTTAGAGATAACGTTTGGCATGATGATAATACTTGGCTTAAACTGTTTTTGATACTTTCCTGTTGCACTGCTGCTATCATATTGATTTTTGAAATTATTTTATTTGGGATCTTATTGAGTAAATACAATGGGACAGTTGCTAATGAATATTATCTATATAGCGGAAGC
The DNA here is from genome assembly GCA_003707675.3 of Ambrosiozyma philentoma. NCBI lineage: Eukaryota > Fungi > Ascomycota > Pichiomycetes > Pichiales > Pichiaceae > Ambrosiozyma > Ambrosiozyma philentoma. The sequence goes on from PPKZ03000033.1 coordinate 160,266, forward strand.
CATAATTCCAATCAAAAGGCTGCCATCATTTCATATCTTATTTTATACATTTATGCTATGTTGTATCAGGTTTTATTAACTCTTGCTGTTCTATACACCAGAAAGATTCTTCATTTGTTATCTTCAATTGCATTTTTGGTGGTGATGTTTGTTTATTCAATATTTCAATATATCGTTGTTAATCGTGGATTACATAGTGATAAAACTAGTTCTATTGATCCAACTGAACATGAAAGACTGTTTGAGTCAGATATAGCTGGCGCAGTTAGAGGCATGTTAGGGACGGTAATAGGTATATCTTTTGTTACTATTATATTCCAGACCTTTGTAGGCTACAAATTAAAAGATAAGTTTCGCAGATTCAAGGCTGAAAATGTTGGAAACAACAAGAAACGTGTTCAAGCTGACTTCATTTTCAATTTTCATAGGGACTTCTTAATCTTACTCCTCTTTTTTGCCCCAGGTTTCTTAATTCAGTTAACAATTTATAAATCTGGGTTATCAATATTTGGGATTACTTCAATTGTCGTTACCATTATTACAATTATCTTCATTCTAGTTGCTGATTTTTCAGCCTCTAGAGGGAAAAAAGCCTGGCTGATTGTTTCCATGATTTGGTATTTCTTAGTAGAGGCCTATGTCTTATTCATGTTAGTCAATATTTATACTCCTATATCATATGAAGGTTCAGAAGCTATTAGGAACGGAGAATCACTTGTTGTATTTGGTACAGTTTTAGCATTTCTTCTCGTGTGCTTGTTCATCTCATCGATCTTGGTTATAAGAAACTTTAAGTTGGGATTTTATGAGGTTTATTCAAAACAGTACAATTGGTTTCATATACCGAAGAGGGACAAACAAAACGATTCAGAAAATAAATTTGAATTGCAACCACTGACCTCTCCGACGCTAGAAGTTCAGTTTAATAATGAGGATGATTGTAATCAATACCCAAAGAGAAATGGTTCGAACCTTGTAACTGCATTATAATAGCTCTATTCTTTTGTTTGTTTCATTTAGAAGTTTATTATACATTTATCTTAATATACTGTAAATTATTATGACGGCAAAGGCAGAGGGCCAGACTTCTCACGCGCCACAGGGGCATGGCCACATAGCACCTCTACGCGCAGTACGAGCCGCAAATACCTAATCGGGCAATTCGGCTTATTTACGTTTTTCCTTTGTTTACACTTTTTTTTTGACTCTAGTGTTTCATTAGAAATTAGATCAACTTTTTATAGAGGAACTGCCAAAACAGCACCTTCCCAGCTGTATATCTCTTCATAACTATCCATTCCCTTCAGTCAATTACACCTTCTACATCAATGTCATACAATAGTGAGACACCTGCTACAGCCGACGACTGGGTCTGGGTTCCGGACGCTGAAAATACATTTGTGAAAGGTCAAGTGAGCACAGTCTTAGACAACAACAAACAATTTATAGTCAAAATCCCGGAATTACAAAACAAAGTGGTGACGCTGCAATCCAAAGATGTCCATAAGTGCAATCCAGTTCAGTTTGATAAATGTGATGATATGGCTAGTTTGACCCATTTAAATGAGCCTTCTGTTGTGCATAATTTACAACTAAGATATCAACAAGATTTGATTTACACATATTCCGGGCTATTTTTGGTTGCTGTGAATCCTTATAAGAAACTAAATATCTATAATAAGGATTTCATTAGATTATATAAAAATGCCACCGTTATCAGTTCTCAAGATACGAACGAGGATGAACCATTACAAAGATCTTCTAATGTTAAACCTCATATTTTTGCTACTGCTGAAGAAGCCTTCCAAAATTTATTAAGCCTCAAACAAGATCAATCTATCCTAGTTACTGGTGAATCTGGTGCTGGTAAGACTGAAACCACAAAAAAAGTCATTCAATACATCTTACAAGGCGCAAGCTCAGAGTCCAACAAGGCTGCTTCAATTTGTTTCGAAAATCAAATTTTAGAAGCCAATCCAATTTTAGAATCTTTCGGTAATGCTACTACCGTTAGAAATCTAAATTCTTCCAGATTTGGTAAATTTATTAAAATTAATATTCTTCCTTCGACTAAGGAACTAAGTGGGTGCCATATTGACTGGTATCTTTTAGAAAAATCGAGAGTCGTTTTACAAGATTCTAAAGAAAGAAACTATCATGTTTTTTATCAATTTTTGAGAGGAGCTCCAGATTCTCTTTTGAGAGAATTCAATTTGTCTAGATCCATTTACGAATATGGTTACTTAAAAAACACTAATCATACTATACCCGGTATTAATGATCCAAATGAATTTAAAGCTTTAGAAAAAGCATTTAATATTATGAATTTTTCAGATGAAGATAAAAAGAACATTTTTAGAGTTTTAGCTGTTATTTTACATTTGGGTAATATTACGTTTAAGTCTCTATCTGATTCCAATAGACAAGCTTTATTAGCAGACTCTTCAAATAAAACAATTTCAACAATTTCCAAACTTTTTGGTATTTCTGATAATGCATTCAAAGATTCATTCTTAACTTCTAGAGTGAAAGCAGGTAGAGATGTGGTCAAGCAACAGAGAACATCAGCTCAAGCAAAATTTGCAATCGATGCTTTAGCTAAATCATTATATGAAATGTTATTCCAGTATTTAGTAGACAAAATTAATGGTAATTTTGATATTAATGCTGTTCATACGTTTGAACAGTCCAATTCAATTGGTATCTTAGATATTGCAGGTTTTGAAATATTCGAAAAGAACTCTTTCGAACAATTATGTATTAATTACACAAACGAAAAGTTACAGCAATTTTTCAATCATCATATGTTTGTTTTAGAACAAAGTGAATACCTGAAAGAAGGTATAAGTTGGCAATATATTGATTTTGGGCAAGAATTAAAACCAACCATTGAGTTGATTGAAGGTTCAGCAGCTAAAAAGGTTGGTGTTTTCTCCATTTTGGATGAAGAATGTGTTGTTCCTAAAGGTTCTGATAGATCATATTTGGAAAAATTACTTAGAGAGTTAGAGAACAAAGAAAAAGGCGTTGATAAATCTACCCTGAAATTTAAGCCAAATAAAATCAGAGACGGTTTCATTGTTAAACATTATGCTGGTGAAGTTAACTATAACATTGAAGGGTGGCTAGAAAAGAATAAAGATCCGTTGAGTAATACCATTGTCGAATTGTTGTCTCATTCTAATAACCCATTTATTCAAGAATTATTCACTGATGAATCACTGCCAACTATGGCCAATCTATCTGATTCTCCAGTTAAGAATGGTCGTTCAAGTCCTAAGAAATCAGGTATGTTTAGAACAGTCGCACAGCGTCATAAACAGCAATTAAACAATTTAATGACACAATTGGATATGACACAACCTCATTTTGTTAGATGTATTTTACCAAACACTAATAAACGTCCTGGACAATTTGATAAGAAATTGGTTTTAGAACAATTAAGATGTAATGGTGTTCTAGAAGGTATCAGAATTGCTAGATCTGGTTACCCTAATAAAATGGATTTCCAATCTTTTGCTGAATATTATGGTATTCTTTCGAACACATTAGGCACTTTAAATTCATCTCAAAGAACTTCTAAACAAGCTTGTGAATTGATTTTGAAAGAATTGGAGTTAAACCCCGAAGTATACAAAGTTGGTATCACCAAATTATTCTTTAGAAATGGTGTCTTAGCAGTTTTAGAAAAGAAGAGAGATGAAAAATTGGCCATCATTTTCACCGACTTCAAGGCCACTTGTAAAGGTCAATTAGCAAGAAAGAATTTCAGAGCTGCCTTAGCCAAATTGAGAGCTTCTCAATTGATTATTAAGAATATTAAAGCTTACAATGAATGCTCTAAAGATCCTTGGTTTAAAATGATTTCTCAATTGAAGCCTATGGTTGCAAACGACGAATCAACTCAAAACTATTACATGAATCAAGTTAAAACTTTGGAAGATGAGATTGCTACATTAAAGTCAAAGAAATCTGAAGATCAATCCAAGCTATCTGATGAATTAACTATTTTGAAGAAAGAAAATGATGCTAATCATACTTTATTGAAGCAAAAGGAATCTCAATTGGATGACTTTAAGAAGAAGTCTGTTAGACTAGAAAAGAGAGTTGCCGATTTGAAAGAATCCGTGGAGAGAACCGCATCTGAATTGGAAGCCGAACGACAAGAATTAACTGAAAAAGTTAATCAATTGTCTGAACAAAACAAAGAGCACGCCAAGGCTGCTGCTCCACTGAAAGAAGAAGTCAGAGTATTGAAATCTGCTGTTTCTGAAAAGGAACACTCAATATCCAAATTAGAGTCCCAACTAGCTGGTGTTGATCCAGAATTAGAAAAGAAATTAACTGATTCTGTACGTATATGTCATTTTAAAATAAGTGTACGAGAAGGCCCTCCTTACTCTGTTTTTTATTCTTTAACTGCATTACATTAACCAAGCGGTATACTAACAACATTGATTTATTAATTTAGAATATGCAATTGAAAACTTCAAAGGCTGAGGTTGAAAGACTGAAAAACACTTTAGAAAAATCCAATTGTATGGCCGATGAATTTAAGAAGGCTTTGAAAGCTAAAGAGTCTGAATTATCTTCTCTAAATAGAAAAATGTCTGATAATATAATCATGAAATCAACTTTCGAGGATTCCATGAAGAAATTAGAAGCTAAAGAATCTCAAATTTCTCTATTAAACAAACAATTGTCTGAGAATAAAATTACGAAAGCAGATTTAGACGAGATGAAAAAGAAATTGGAAGAAAAAACTGTTATTGCTGATTCAACCGATAAGCTCAAATTGAAATATAAGCAACTGAAACATGATTTCAAAGAAAATAAAGAATTATTAGATTCTAAGATTCGTGAAGAAATTGAATTTGATAAAGGTAAACAGAAACATGAAAAAGAATTAGCTGACTTAAATGAAATTATCAGTGATATGAAGAAAGAACTAGATTTGGAAAAGAGAACTTCCCAAAAACTAAGCGTTCAAGCTAGATCCCTCAAGCTCGATAATGATAAATTAGCTAAATCCAAGAAATCTAATGATGTTAAAATGGCGGAAATGAGTTTCAGAGTTTCAAGAACTGGCCCACTTCCGTTCGATTTACCTTCAGATGCTGCTAAACTAAGAGAAGAACTTGCTTTAATGCAGACTAGATTGGCTTCTGAAGCTTATGAAAATAGACAATTGCGTGCTCAATTGAAGAAACTTGGTGCCACTCCAGAATCTTTATCAAGATCAGGATCCGTCATTGGTAATCCAAGCAATGCTAGTGTTGTTTCAAGAGCTAGTATGCGTGTAATTTCGAATGAACAAAACTCCGAATTAGCCGTTGAAAGGGCTGCTGTTAAGAGATTAGAGAAGCTCAATGTTGAATTGCAAAAAGATTTATTACAACAAAAGAATTCTGTTCGTGAAAGTAGAGGTTCAGTTCCAATGGAGGCTGATTATAAGACTAAGTATCAGTTTGCTGAAATGCAAATCAAGAATTTGGAAGATAAGTTAGTTATGTATTCTAATTCTGCGTTCGGTAATAGTTCTAGAACTCCATTACAAGATTCTACTAGATCAACTAAAAATTTAGAAAATGTTTTAGATAATCCATATTTAGATAAAGATTCCATCTCCATGAAACAAGAAAACTTGAGATTAAGCTCAAGATTAAATGAAGCTCAAACTAGATTAAAGAGAATGCAATTATCAACTGATTCCACATTCATGCAACAAGAACAATTGGTTCAATTAAAGTCTAAGGTTCAAGTTTTAGAAAATAGAAGCTTAACATTACAAGAATCTGTTGAGTTTTACAAGACTAGAGCTGATAATTATTATTCAAAGATTGAAGCTGCTGAAGTTGCCGTTCAAAGTGCTAAACGTGCTGAATTGTTAGTTAAGAACGAATTGGCTAATACTAAAGAAAGGTTAGCCAAAGCTCAAGAAGAATTTAAGAATTCAGATTTGACTGTTGCCAGATTGAACTCTACTATCAGAGAGATTGAAAGAGATTTAGCTGATAAAGTATTTGCATTAAGAAAATTACAGGAACAATATGAAGCGATCAAGAACAAATATGAAAGTGATGAAGAATTTAGAGCATCTGCTTCATCTTCTCAAACCAAATCCAAAAACAGAGAATTAGAAATGTTGAATGAAGAATTGGTTAAATTAATGAATAAAGAAACTGAATTGAATAAAATGGTTAAGAATATCAACTTACAATTAGAAGTCACTAAGAAAGAATCCAGATCATTGAAATTTACCAATTCCAACTTAGTCAAAGAAAAAGATCAAGTGAAGAAGATGTTAGGTGAATGCATGGAGAAGAATGATAGTTTGATTACTGAGAAGCAAGAACATTTAATGAAATTGAATACTTTGAGTAGTCAAGTTAATGCTCTGAAAACAACCAATATTGATTTGGTTAAGGAAAGAGACAGCTTATTAGAATCTAAGAGAGAATTAGAATTAAAGGTTTCTAATATTTCACATGAATTTGAAAAACATTTGGCTAAAGTTAAAGAAGATGCTAGTAATGCGGTTTCAGTTGTTCAATTATCAGGTCAATTGAAAGAATCTAAATCTCAAGTTATGGAATTACAGATAAAAGTTAAAGATTACGAAGAGAAGTTTAATGATTATGATACCAGAATACAAACGATGAGAGAAGATTCGTTAATGGTTATTGAAGAAAATAAGGCTTTAGTCAAATTCAACAAGAACTTGAAGACCAAGATAGAACAAATGGAGGATGATTTCCAAGATGAAAAATCAACTGATTCTAAACATTGGACTAGCAGAATTGAAGATTTAGAAGAAAAATTAATGAGAGCGAATGCAATTAAGAGAGAAGAAGATCAGAAGTTGTACAACTTGAAGAGATCGGTCAAAGATTTGGAAAGTCGTAATGATATCCAAGAGCAAACTGTCCAAAGATATAAGCGTGAAATTCAATCATTAGAAGATACCGTTAATAGATTGGATAGTACAATTCAAGCTTTACAAAAGCAAGATGCTGAGACTCAATTAAAATGTAAGAGAGCTCAAAGAGAAGTTAACACATTTAAGGAACAAAACTTGCTTCTTGAAAAAGAGTTGTTAGACTGGAGAACAGCGGCTTGATTTCACCGCTTTCATTAATTTTGTTTATAATTGTTTGAGTTGATTAAAAATACCTGTTTTTTTATTTGTTTTGTTTTGTTTTGTTTTGTTTTTTTGCTTTACTTTATTTCCGTTTTCCGTTTTCTGACTTCCTTTTATCAGTTATTTAAACTATTCGTTCATTGTTTCGCATTTACCCTTAATGTTTTGATTTCCTTTAGTTCTTGTACACTTGTATACTTGTATACGTTTATCCTATATACTGTTAAACTGTTTTGATATTTACCCATACGAATTGGAGGAGCCGGAGCTACGGCCCGGTCACCGGTGCTGGTTTGAGCCGCTTGTGCGATGAGTCAAACTTCGTCTACTTCAACTTTTTCAATTTTCACTTTCAGTCTCTTTTGAATATGCAAATACTTTTTTCTTACAACAACCACCAAAATGCTCAGAACAGCTACAGGCCTTAGATCAGTGTCCAGACTGGCAATGCCTGCCTCTCTGGTCAGAAAACAGTCTTCCTCCACATCGGCCATCGCCTACAAGGCAATTCACAGAAACAGAAAGAGACCTCCTCTCCCAACACTAGACACTCCAAATTGGTCAGCTGGTTCTGCTGTCTCATCAATTATCTACGAAACTCCAGTCCCATCCACCTCACCAAGAACCAGACATGTGTTAAACTGTTTGGTTCAGAATGAACCGGGTGTTTTGTCTTTAGTTTCTGGTACTTTGGCAGCCAGAGGTTTCAATATTGACTCTTTGGTTGTGTGTAACACTGAAGTCAAGGATTTATCTAGAATGACAATCGTGCTGGACGGACAAGATGCCGTTATTGAACAATGTAGAAGACAAATTGAAGACTTGGTTCCAGTCTATGCCGTTTTAGATTATACCAGATCTGAAATAATCAAGAGAGAACTGTTATTAGCTAGAGTTTCATTATTGGGTCCTGAATATTTCCAAGAATTGATTGCTCATCATAATGAACAAGTTGATGAATTACCAACAGAATTAAAGGAATCGATTTACCATCCAAATAACTTACCTCCATCTCAAGCCTTAAGACAAAAGCATGAGCATTTAGATGCCATTACTAAATTAGTTCACCAATTCGGCGGTAAGGTTGTTGATATCTCTGATAGAAATTGTATTGTTGAGTTATCTGCTAAACCTACTAGAATCTCTGCTTTTATTGCATTAGTTCAACCTTTTGGTATTTTGGAAATTGCTAGATCTGGTATGATGGCTTTACCAAGAACTCCATTGGAAGGTATGCAACAAGAAGGTGTCGATCCAACTAAGGATGCTTCTGATGTTGTTGATGTTTCTCAACTACCTCCAGGTTAGTTTAGTTCAGACTGAATTTAAATATTGTCTCTAGAATTCAAAACAACTTCTATTTATACTATTACTCTACGTATCTTTTATATTATTTGCATGTATATGTGTGTGACGAATACACTTCTTTGTGATTATAAAATCTCTGCTTAATAAGTCCTGTTGTAAAATATATTAAAAAGAAAAGAGGAAAACGTTTTATAAATCCAAACTGAAGAAACCAAATTACCAAAAAAATGATAAATCCAATACCGGGGAGGGGGGGGGGGGGGGGGGGAAAAAAAAAAAAAAAAAAAAAAAAAAAAAAAAAAAAAAAAAAAAAAAAAAAAAAAAAAAAAAAAAAAAAAAAAAAAACAAAAAAAACAAAAAAAAACAAAAAA
>PPKZ03000034.1:0-157754 GCA_003707675.3 Ambrosiozyma philentoma
GACGTCATTTCGTTGCTACAATTATTTATTTTGAATTTTAATTAAATGTTTGGGCTTTTGATTACTTTTGAGGGTTTTATTTTGAGTTTTTCTGTGTATTTAAACTATTTTTCAAAGTTTTTTTGTGTTATATATTCATGGCTGGTTTGTTAAGGTACAGTTAGTTTGCGATCTTGAGGTTTCGCAGAACTTGAGCTTATATATGATTTTTATTTCTTTATTTTTTGGTTTGGTAGATTCAAGGATCTTTATTACTAATTTATAGTATTTCATTACTCTGTGCATAATTTAGTTTCTGAATTTTAGTTCTCTCTTTTGAGGATTTTAGTTTTTACTTGGGTTTTTGGAGTTATATATTCTTTCATTTAAGCTAATTATCATTATACCTACGGAGAATATCATTTCCCCCAACACATAACTGAATCAAAGTTATATGCATTGCAGAAGTAAAAATTTCTATCTGTTTTCGTAAATGTTAAATGAGGGAAGCAAACAAACGATTTTGATTAATTCACGAATCGCACCAAACAAAGCTTCGCTCAGACGTTCATCTGAACAAATTGACTAACCATCTTGTGCACATAACAAAGGAGAAAAATCTCGGTACAGTTTATATAACGACAGTATCATAAACATCATGGAAAAGTTCAGTGACTATAGAGACAAGGGCACAGGCATTTCTCCTTTCATGCCTGCTCCTAATCCTGACCTAGACAAACCACTTTTGAAATTTCTTATCAAACCAATAGTGTTTACAATCAAACTGCCCTTTGCATTAGCATTTATCCCATTGCTAGCTATAACCTCCATAATACCACCATTATATAGAATATTGTTAAATCTATACCTAACTCTATTTTTCAACTTAAACCATATTGAATTTTTAGTTGACGGGGTGAAAAAATCGAATTTAAAAGTTATAAATTCTAAAAGACCAAAGAATAATGAAATTGTGTTCATTAATTTTGCTTCTCCTTTTGATTCTCTTGTTTTGACATTAATTTCGAAATCTAGTAAGAATGTGTTTTTCTATGTTTCTGATCATGGTAGTGCGAAGGAAATTGGTTCGGCCTTAGATTGCTTCAAGTTTGCATTATCAGGCCCAGTTAGATCATCAGAAACAACCACTACACAGACTGAAAACTTGAATTTAAAAAATTACAAAAATAAGACTGTATTTTTAATATCTGAAGGAACGACTTCTAATAACAAATCAGTGTTAAAGTTTCCCAAGAAATTCAATTTGAAATCATTCATAGCTGAAAATAAATTATTGTTTAGATTCAAGGCATTAAGTGTTAAGTCCTACCCAACTTATTTAACCACCACTCCTATTCCAGAATCGTTTTTGTTATTTGTTTATCAAAATATTTCCACCTTAAAATTCAATGTCAATTACAAGCTAAAAATATTTGATGATCTAAACGGTGACTTCACTGAAGATAACGTTAGAGAAAAGTTATCCAATTTTGGTAAATTAAAACTGATCAGTGAGGATTTTGACTATGACAAGAAAACTAGATTCATCAATCGTTACAGATCAGTTAAGAAATGACACTGAATAGAAACAGTTGTATAGATTTGTGTATTTTGTGTATTTTTGGTAAGCATCCAGAAAAGTCGTGGCGCACCCACTAATTTTTCAGCAGAACCAGACACGTCTTACTCTTGCTGAGGTGTTGAAGTGTGATGTTTTAAAACTTAGATTACCTGCAAGTCCCCTTACTACTCACTCTGTGCTTTCCTTTGAGACTACGTACACCACTTATATACAACACATCTATAGACAAATAGGAAGCAAAATGTCAGACCAAGAATATAGTGAGTCTTACAACTCAGAGAACAACTCTAAGTTTACTGGCGAAGATTCGTTTACCTCCAGTCCTCCACAATCAAGTATATCAATTTACACTCCAATTATTTATGTTGGTGTCTTGCTCACGGCCTTGATAATTTTTTCAATCTATTATAGAAAAAAGAAGATTCAAAAATTAACATCGATGAAATCATTATTCACTGAAAACTATGCTAAAGATATGTATTTACAATTGAAATCACAAACTGATCCAAAAGTTAATGATAAAGTTTTAAAAGCAGCATTGATCAGAAGAGGGGCGGAAGCAATTAGAAGAATGATTAAATTAAAAGAAACACAACCTTTTGTTACTGCATTGTACGTTAAGGGTTCAATTGGTGATGATGCTCATGAAAGATTTAAGATTGAAAACAAATTACAACAATTAGAATTGAATGAATTAGGAGCTGAAGCTGAAAGTTTGAAACAAGGTTGGGCACAATTCTTCTTCCCTGTTTGTCAGGAAGTTACTATGAACGAAGCTCTCAGAAGAAGACTAAATTCAATGGGCGATAGAAAAGAAGTGTTAAGTAAAGAATGGATCGATCAAGTTGAAAAAATTGAAAAGAAAGTTATAAAAGCTGCCGCTAAGAAAGAAGGCAAGAAATCTGGTAAAAAATAAACTCCTAGAAGATTTAGACTTCTTTATTTTTTAGTTTTTTCTTTGCTTCCAATTTTAAATATGCATATAGTTGTATGACTCACTAATTATACTGTTTTTTTTGTTCTTGTAAACTAAATAAATTTCAAATGTCAGAAAATTCAGTGAATAACCTTTTCGGCTAGTGTATTACAATCTGCTAGTACATAATTATCTATTTTTTATATATTCTTGCTTTAAATTACGCGCTGATCTTGCAACTTTCCAAAACACTAGATTAAAATTCATTAATAAGTACCTTTACAGAATGCAAGAAAAATACAATGCTATAAAGAGAATAAATATAGATAACTAATTATATTTATTATACATATGAGACTAATACATTATAAGAAAATAAGATTCTAGTTATTCTTTCTCTTATTTTTTTTTGAGACAACTTTAGTAAAAGCCATATCCCAATCATCATCACCATCATTACTGGCATTGTTATTAGCAACCAATGCATCAGACCAACTGAAATATAAACCTTGTTTTTTAACAATATCTTCAACTTTGGTTCTTCTCTTATTAAATTCACTTGCAAATCTACGGCCGTCCATAGTTGAGGAATTCGAGTAAACTGTATCAGCGATAATTTCTAAAGATTCAGTACCTGATGGTAATTGCAACATAATGGATAAAACATCTTCTTTATTAACAGTTGCATATAAACCACCTAATTGAGATCTACACCACGCTAAAAATTCCTTTGATGGGGATAGTGAAGTAGCACTAGATCTAATGATCGGAGCCGGCTTCTTTGGCTCAGTAACAAGAATAGAAGATGATGTTGAGACAGATCTTAATAAATTTGGATTCAAACTAGTAGCAGCAGGAGCTTTGCTGATTCTTTGAGATGAAGGTATAGTAGCAGTTTTGGCTGGCTTTTTAGCAGAAGAAGCAACAACGGTCCAAGCACCACCAGCTACAGAAGTAGCCGAAGCAGCCGAAGCAGCCGAAGCAAATGATTGCTTAGCAATAGTAGCAGCAATGGATTGTTGCTGTTGAGAAGCAGCTTGAGCCCTAGCTTTGGCAGCAGTCTTTTCTTGTTCTTCTCTTTGAATTTCATCCAAACTCTTAAAAGATTGAGCTTTAGTAATTGAACCAGCACCCCATTTGGAGGCGGAAGGTAATTTAACCTGAGATTGTGCATTAGAATGAGATTTAACAACTTTAAACTCTGCCGTTTCTTCTGGCTCATTAGCAGCAGCTTCTTCTAATGCAATTTTAGCAGCCAGTTTTCTATCTTCTTCTTCCATTTTCTTTTGTAAGTTGATTTCCTTTTGTCTCTTAGCAGCTTCTTCTTGTTGAATTTCATCTAAACTCTTAGTTGGCAGAACCTTTGCTTTGGTAGCAGAAGAAGCCCATGGAGCTAATGCCAGTTTAGCGGCTTTTGGTTTTGAAGTTTCTTCAGAGACAACAGAAGCAGCCATAGCAACTGGAACTTTAACTGATTCTGGAGAATTAGAAACTTCTTTTGTAGCAGCAGCTTTGGCCTTCGCTTCTTTCAAAGCTTCAATTGGACTAACATCTGTTTTAGTTGGTGCAGGTTTAGAGATTTCTTCAGTTTTAGCATTCTCCTCAATAGCAGTTGTTGATGCTGTGGAGACTTCTAGGGTTTCGTCTTCGAAGATATCACCAATGACCTTCGACTTAATAGCTTCTAAAGTTGGATCTTCAATAACTTCTTTTGATTCTTGTGTTTCCGTTGTTGACGTAGACGTTTTGACAACTGGAGAAGCTACAGATGCAGTTTGAGAACCTACTAATGAAGAAAAGCCAATATCTGTTTTCAAACTGGTTAAATTAGAATGTTGTAAAAATGGTGAAGACGCATTATATATTGGTTGATTCAAGATATTTGGAGAAGCAGTCCCCCAAGCTGATTGTTGCTGTAAAAACCCAGTGTTTGGATTATTGCTAAAAAATTGAGAGCCACCACTGGTTCCAGCACCTAACACTGAATTAGTGAAACCGCCATTTACGCCAGCACCTCCGAAAAAATTCGAACCAGAACCGAAGTTTTGGAATGAACCTTGATGTTGCAACATAGGCTGAGGGATAAAACCAGTCTGCTGTTGAACCGGTGGTAACTTCACATGGAATGGAGTTGCAAAATCGCCAACTGAAAGAGCAAAGTCATTTAAACTCTTGTATGAAGTTTCACCTTCCCTTCTAATACTTAAAGTTTTATCCAGATACTCACAAGCATACCATTGCTGCATCATGTTACCATTAAATGGGCCTTGCTGAATACCATTTGGATCCAAATAATACCACTGAATTTGCGAAGGATCCATTAAAGGTGCTGATAAGCCTGGAGGGGGTGGAGGACCATTACCTGCACCACCACTTTGAGTACCAGACAGAGGAGTTCCCGATCTGCTAGTATTAAGTTGAGGAGACTGCTTCGCTGAGCCCAACAATGAATTAATTGGCTGCTGTTGCTGACTAGTAGCTGAAGTATCTTGAGATTGTAATCCTGGCTCAGAAGCATATAATGCTGGGGAAGAAATTTCAGAGCCTACTTGAGCAAGGAAAGATTTGTCATGGACAGAATTTGAACCATTTAATGATAAACTTCTGAAGTCAGAAGTAAGTGGGTCAGAAACTGATTGTTGCTTTAATTGCTGGTCATCTATGCCGCCCTGTCTTTGAAGAACCTCAACATGATAAGGAGTTGAAATTGTAGAAGATCTAAAAGGGTCGTTAGAAGAAACAGGAATGAATTGATTATTAGCCGCCATTGATTTGTAAATGTCAAATAACGCATTCATGGAGTAGGTTGTTTCTTCTTTAGAGTCTGAAGTAGTAGCAGACCCAATTGAAGTGATATTGACCGTGTCATTAAGTTTTGGAGTTGCAGGAGAAGGATTTGTCTTCGGGGTAGTTGAATTTGAGTCTGATAGATTCAACAGAGGATTATTTGATAATTGTCTAGATTCATGATCCATCCTGAAACGAAGTTTGAAGTGTGTCAAAATAGTTAGTAAAATGTGTAAAAAGGGGCACGAGAATGGGAAAAAGAGAACCAAACGCCTAAAGAGCGTTTCACGTCGAGAAAAGTCATACATACCAGGAGTTAAAGAATTGTTCGGACATTGTGAGAGAGGGTGGTTATGCTTTGAAGAGTAGTTAGATACTAGTTGTAACTTTGCAGATGAGAAAGCTGTAGATGTGAAAAAGAGGAAATGGGTCTCCTTTGACTGACTTAAGGTTCTCCTGAGTCTCTAAGCGTGTGCTTTTTCAGTTTTCTTGAACTTTGCTCAGTGTTCCTGAAAATTTTTACCTCTCAGAACAGAGCGCATGACAGTCCGCATTCGGTTGGCTTCTACTGCTACATGTTATATAGTTTATCGAATCGTTTACAAACTTAAATCAATATGAATTCTACATACTTTTATCACAATTATAAAACTAACAGTCATATTTCTCTCTAAATACCCATCTTCTTTTCCATCTCACTGTGGAAATCCATAGTATTTTTTCTATCAAAACCTGTATAACAGAAACCCATAAGTTAAAAGCAACAGTTAGTATCAGTCTTCCAAGTTAAAAGGAAATAACGGTTTAAAAAAAGAAATAAAATAAAATACAATCAACATACCTGAATATATATCTTCCCAATCAATTGTAGTATCCTTATTTAATAAAATATCTCTATGTAAATGGGAACTTTCACCTAATAAACTTGGTCTATAATTATCACTCTGCTCAACAATACTTAATTCCATTTCTCTTTTAATTGGATCAGCAGCACCAAATATTCTTCTGTAGTGTTCCATTTGGTTAGCTCTTTCATTGGTTTCCCAATTGGCAATTCTAGATTCTAATGGATGTCTGTTGTTGATTTTAGAAGCAATCGACAGGGGACCTTCGCCTGATCTTAATGTATCTGGTAAACCCGGGGCTGATGGAGCAGGTGTGCTGTATTTGGTAGCTTGGACTGCACTATCTTCTTTATTGTCTGGAACCAATCTTAAAGACTGTATATCAAACCATCAAGAATCACTCGTAGGGTTAGGTGTTAGTAGTTTGAGTTGCTTCAGATGAACCAAATTAAACTTCGTTCTGATCACCAGACTATTTCGAAATCCAATAAATAAATGTACATACCATCTTAATTGAATATGAAATGAAGTTATAGGAGTATGTTTGGTGTAACTAAACAAGCACGCCCTCAACCTAAAATCTCTTAGTTATGCGATTCGCCACTTGGTTGATTAGCCTTCGCTTACCATATCTCATAAACAAATTTGTCGACGTGCGGCGCAAGATAAACGTCGATGGGCTTACCAGCTTAAATTAAATCATTCTAATTATGCACCTTAAACGAATTAATCGTAAATTGCTAACATCAGTATGGTAATGGTACAACTGATTCTATTAATATAAGTTCCTTCTATGCTATTCAATGAATCATTGACATCCAACCACATTGAAGAAATCATCACAAGTCTGGAGAAAGGCGAAAAGCTTCAAAGTCCTACACCAACCTCCTTCTATAGATCGCCATTAATCATCTTCAACTACGATGAATTACAATATGAGAAGTTAATAGAGCAAATACCTAATTCACTCAAAATTGGGATGAGCAGCGACAGACAACGCACAACCATACCACTGGCATTCCTAACGAATCAAATACTCGATTCAGATGTGACAATTTTCGATATCATAGAGATAGGATCTGGGAAAGGTTATTTATCAAGAATTCTCTCCAATCATTTCAATAAAAGATTATTCTGTGTTGATCTAAGTGAAGAACGGTTGACTTCCAGTTTGCGTGTGAATCGACTAATACAGGTTGATACTACCAAGGATACGTTTTCTAGATTTTTAAGTTCTAAGAAAAGTTCAATGCTGGAAGATCGGGTCATGATGTCTTCCAATATGATGATGTTTCCTAAAAGACTAGCGACAGGGGCTGATTTTCTCGAAGTGGTGGAGAAATCAAAGGGGTTTTTCAAAATTGGTGAAAGTAAGGATAAAGTTGATTTCAATGTGGCCCTTGTTGGGCTGCATTTATGTGGGGATTTGATTTACAATACTTTAGATCAAATTCGATGGCTAAGATTACAGAGTGGTGATAGATCAGATCATGTTCATATAAACAAAATTGTCATTATTCCTTGTTGTTTTGATAAGATTTCTAAATTCCCAAGATCAAAAAGATTACAAAGTGTGTTTCAACAGAAGCGTCCGTCAATTGTCCAGAACTCAACAGATCAACAAGGTGAAGTCAGTGTCAAGAGTTCGATTTCCTTGGCTGTTATCGATTTTTGTTGTTATGCTACGGAGATGGGTGTTTCTGAAGTGTCTCTTTATAATATAAATGAAGGAAGGTATGCTGTAGTAGGTCGATACCCTGAGTTGCTTAAATAGACTTTGTATATCTATATATAAGCTAAGGCTAAACTCTAAAATATATGTATTTTCCAACCATGTGTAATTGGATCGATGCCTCGGTGATAAATTGATACAATCCCTACTCCAAGCCTGGGGTAGACGCATAAAGTGACTCATGAGGACTTGTTTCGGTATAACTACTTGGCGGATATGGATTACCGCAGCAGAAAAAGATGGTTTCAATATCGATTACCCCGAGGAGCCCAGAGCGGGAATCTACCGCCACCAAAGTATTTAAATAAGAACAACTACTGTTTTTTCGTTCAAGTGGCCCGTCCGGAGACTCCCATACTACAACAAGCTCTGATCTATTGCAATTGACTCTCCCACACAATGTCCTTATCAGTGTCAACTACAACCAGCCTACCTTCATGCCACAACGAATTCAGAAGTGATACTTTCACTGTTCCTACTCAAGCAATGAAAGAAGCTGTGTTTGTTTCTTCTGACGGTGATGCAGTTTACTGTGAAGATCATGATACAAACGCATTGGAAGCCAAAGTTGCCAAACTGGCTGGTAAAGAATCTGGTTTATTTTGTGTCTCCGGTACCATGTCTAATCAGATTGGCTTGAGAACATTATTAACCCAACCTCCTCATAGTGTGTTATGTGATTACAGAGCTCATGTTTATGTTCATGAAGCTGGTGGACTAGCCACATTATCCCAAGCTATGGTTCGTGCCGTTATTCCTAAGAATGGCTTGTATTTAACTTTGGATGATGTTAAGAGTAATTACGTTCCAGACGATGGTGATGTTCATGGTGCTCCAACTAGAGTTGTTTCATTAGAAAACACAATCCATGGTGTTATCATGCCAATTGAAGAAATTGCAAAGATTTCAGAATGGTGTAAGGAAAAGAATATTAAATTGCATTTAGACGGTGCTAGATTATTCAATGCTGCCGCTGAAACTAAGATTGAGTTAAAAGAATGGTGTAAATACTTTGATTCTGTTTCATTATGTCTTTCCAAATCCTTAGGTGCCCCAATTGGTTCAGTTTTAGTTGGTGATGAGAAATTTACTGTTAAAGCCAACCACTTCAAGAAACAAAACGGTGGTGGTATTAGACAATCTGGTGTTTTGGCAAGAATGGCATCTATTGCAATCGATGAAAACTACCCAAGGTTACCTACTGCCCATGGATATGCCAAAGATTTTGCAAAATTCTGTGAATCTAAAGGCATCCAATTAGATGAACCTCCACACACCAATTTTGTTTTCATTGATGGTAAGAAATCGTTCATAGATCCAGACGTTATGGCTGCGGCAGCTAAGAAGTATGATGTGAAAGCTACAGGCTCTAGAGTTGCTTTCCATTATCAGAATTCTCCAGAAGCCATTGAGAACTTGAAAAAGGCTATTTTGGAAGCTTTTGAACTGTCTAAGCAGATCCCTCATGAAGAAGGAGCACCAGTTTCTAAGTATGGTAGTTTGAAGTCCACCATTATAGAAGGATTTGAAGAGAGAAAAAATGTTTCCACTAAATAGGGCACACTATAGATATATACATATCTAGCTAATTTTTAATAAATATCTATGTAGAAGTGATCTTTACCCCTTTATACATAAGCGATAATACGGGCGAGGCTTGCCTATCCGCGGATAAACTGGATAAACTCTTGATTCTCTCTGGCTTTGTTTTTAATGGGCAGATGAGTGGAAAAATGGGCGGATTACGGGTGTAGGAGCTAAGGTACTGCGATAACCGTGATATCTAGTACATGGGAAGACAGGTGGTGTTAGAGGAGTTAAAACTTAAGTGTCTCAGCCAGGAGTGAAAAGTGGTGACTGAGTGAAGGCCGGGTGGGGAAGAAACACTCGAGTCGAAAGTCGGAAGTCCCTGGAATAAAGTCATCTCTCAGGAGCCAGGAATAAACTCAACCTGCAACTGTTAACCCCCCAGGCTCGTTTAGAAATCCGACTTTCCACTTTCCAACCCTATATAAGTCAGAAGACTCCCGTCATTCGCTGTCGAAGTTGCTCTTCCCTGGGTTGTCCTGTACTGTTCAGTGGAGTGCTATTCTATTTCTAGCCCATGCTTCTTCCTTTCTCTCTTTTACTTCTGGCCTCATTACTGGCTCTGGCTGCTGCTGATTATGCTCCAACTTCAGCTACTTGTCCCGCAAACTCTACTTTCGTTGCGCCAGGTGGGGACTCCAAGGGCTTGTTACGTGATAACGATTTCATCTCGGATGCTGAATATGAGTGGTTACAAGACAGAGACTCAAAGACTAAGACAAACTTGATCAGCTTCTTGAATTCTTTGAACATGTCAGATTATTCAGATTCTGGCTTTGACCAATTCTTTAACGACTCTATTATTGCTCCTAAAGTTGGTCTAGCTTTTTCTGGTGGAGGTTATAGAGCCTTATTAGTCGGAGCTGGTGAAGTTTCTGCTTTAGATTCAAGATCTTCAACTGATGAGCTAGCAGGTTTGTTAGATGCTTCAACTTACATTGCTTCTGTCTCGGGTGGTTCTTTAATGTTGGCTACTTTAATTTTTCAAAATTGGTCAACCGTTGATACAATTGTGGAAAATAATGAAGTTTGGAATATGACTGAATTTCCAATCTCTGCTGATTTAACTGCTATTGAAAGCTTGGTCGCTGAAGTTACCCCAAGAGCCAAAGAAGGTTTTGAAATCTCATTAGTTGATGTCTTTTCTAGAGTTATCTCAGGTGTTATGTTTACCAATTTGCCTGATCAAGGTATAGACTTACTATGGTCTGATATTAGAAAGCTTGATGCATTCTCAAATCATGAAATGCCTTTCCCTATTATGACTTCCGTTGGTGGTGAACACACTAACATGTCTGATTTTATACTAAATGTTTTCGAAATCAATCCATTTGAATTTGGCTCGTGGAGCGATGGTGCTGCAGGTTTTATTGATTTGGAATATTTAGGTACCCCATTGACTGATGGTTCTCCAGAAAACTCATCTTCTTGTTACACCAATTTCGATAATGCTGGCTTGATGGTTGCTTACTCTTCAGATTTTATTGCTGAGTATAGCTCAGTCCTAACTGGTTCTGGTAGTGCCACTGCTTTGTCTGAACTAGGCTTGGACATTTCTCCAACTCTGTTGAGTGTGTTTTTAAGCACTTTAAATAAGGACACTTCCGAAGTGTTATTAGGCTTGGTTCCAAATCTTTACGATGATGACCCATTCGGTGCTGAGAAGACCACATTGACTGACTCTGATATTTTTAGATTGACAGACTCAGGTATAGTTGGTGAAGGTTTACCATTGGACCCATTATTAATCCCATCTAGAGAAATCAGTGTTATTTTTGCATTTGACAATTCAGGCGATACAGAAGATAACTGGCCAAATGGTACTTCATTATACACTACTGAAAAGAGAATCAAAACATGGAGTCCAAATGCTACATTCTACGATTTACCACCTACAATTGATGACTTTGTTGAGGCAGGGTTGAATGAAAAACCATCATTTTTTGGATGTAATGGTTCTTCACTAATTACCGAAACTGATGATTTCTCGATAATGAAGCCATTATTAGTTTATTATCCAAACATTGGCATCTCATCCATTTCTAACACTTCCTCCTTCATTTTGACATACGACGAAAGAGATGAATTAATTGACAATGGTTTCCAAATCCCAACATACTTAATTGATTCAGATCCAGAGTTTGCTCAATGTATCGGATGCGCAATTTTAAGAAGATCCCATGAAAGATCCGGCGTTGAGATCGGTGATCAATGCTCAAGTTGTTTTTCCAAGTATTGTTATGATGGTTGGTCTGATGATGAAAGTGTAGTGAAGGAGGAAAGTAATATTGACGTTTTCAATTCTGGCAGTGGTTCATGGGCTACCTCATCTGTCAGTGGATCTGGTATTGATGATTCAACTGCTACTGCTACTGCTACTGCTACTGCTTCATCCAGTAGCGAGACTGCGAATGGTGCTGTTGTTAATTGCGGATTTGCAGCTTCTAGAAGTTCCCTGTTTGCTACTCTTTTAGCTTTCGTTTACTTATTTGTTTGATCGTTGAAGAGACACCCTTTAAAATGTAATTAATCCGTTTGTATTTACTTCTACTGTAAGAATTTTTGTATTAAACCTTATATATAGCAAGATTTTACTATAATTCTTGAAAAGAAACAGGACATTAAATGATACTTTATTTTAAACTACTTTACATATTGTAAATGACTTTTGAATACAGTTACATAACAGGAGAAAAAAATCAAAAAAACACAAAACAATGAGAGAGATTCACAATTAAAACAAATCATTAACATCGAGAAATAAAAAACATAAAAATAGAAACGGAAATAAGAATAACATTAAATCTGAAAAGAAAAGAAAAAGCAGAACAGAATATATACTTACAATGTCTCCGGCTCAATAATACCGTATGATTCCAAATAATTCATATTATCACCTATTAAATCAGAAACACCACTATTCTTATCATCAAACCTAACTTTAATCTCACTTTCAATCTTCACTCTACCAACTTCTTCCACCAACTTACTTAATGAATCTATCAAACCAGGAGAGAATGAGCAATACCATCTATGATTCCACACGAACAACTTAACAACAAGTTCCAACATACCATCATCTAGGTTCTCAATTGTAACAGGATCCGTAGTCTGATCTCTTTGGTCTTGATAATATTCCAATAATCTCTTGCAAGATCTAACCGAAAATCTATTACTCAAACCCCTTTCGAAACATTTAGCAGCTTCATTAGTATGGCCTAGCCTTTGAGCGACCAATCCGATTAATTCCCATTCTAATGTGCTTTTAGTAATGGCTAATTGTTGTGCTTCGAAATGCATCGACTCGGCCTTGTACATAGTATATGTTCTTAGATCCTCGTATAGTAACATGAATAAATTATCTAACCATCTTTCACACAGCCTCTTCTTCTTAAACTCGTCGGATTCTGTGGTGATTGTGCCATTTCCATTAGGTGCTGTATCACCATTTGCAGCAGGTGCAGGTGCAGCAGTGGTGGCCTCAACATTAGTAGTGCTGGAACTAACTTTATTTATAGTTGAACCAGAAAGTGAAGATCTCTTGCTTCTGAATCCATCTTTTTTGAATTCTTCTTCCATAACAAACACTTTTGTTCTATATTTAAGTAATGCTTCCCAGCCAGTTTTATGAACGATTTCGGTCAATAACACATATGCTTTGGCAAACGTTGATTTTAAATTAGCAGCCGGCAGATTCATTAACCCTTGATCAACCTTATTATGCTCAATAGCAATATCCATTGAATTTAATGTTGTAACTTGATCTAAAGTGACATCCAGAGGTAATGGTAAATGCATGCCATCTGATTTTGGATTGCTGACTCTTTTCAGGTAATATTTATCTTTATGTGTAACCATTGGACAAGAGTTCAAAGTCAATAAAGCATCTTCGAATTTATCTAGTGCAATATAAACCTTAACAAGTAGAGCCCATGGCTTAAAATAGGAAGGGGAGCAATTGACGGCTTTTGTGGCTAATGGTAAGGCCAAGTCCAAACGATTCTTATCCAAACAATATTGGGCTTGTAACATTAATAATTCACCATCCAATGGGTTCTCTTTAATTCCATCATGTAAAACTTGGATAGCTTTGATTTCCTCATCATGGGCCAAGTATAATTTGGCAATTAGATAGGTAGCACTTGAATCAATTTCTTGTAATCTTGTTAATATATCTATACCTTCTTTATATTTTCCAGTCAATTTAATGCTGGTTAGGAATGCATCGATTAAGTAATTATTAGAAGTAGTTGCAATCTGGGCATCGTCAGAACAACCTAATTTATAACCATCAAAGAATAAGTCTTCAAAACCTTTCAAGAATAATTCAGAATTTGTTTTATTCAAAAATGGATTAATCTTTCTGATTTCAACAATTGAAGTGAAGTCAGCGGAATCATTATCCGCCGTAATTAAAGCTCTAACAATACCAGTCATAAAAGTTTCCAGCCATAGTTTATCATCAGCTTGAACTTGATTTCCATAAACATCTAGCATTTGAGCCTCCATTTGACCAGGGAAAGTACATTTGACTCGAACTTCTGTCTTTGAAAATGCATTGTAGGTACAATAAGTAGCCTCAGAAACTTTCCATGGCTTAGCCCTACCAAACCAAGGTTGTGGATTTTCACCTATGATATTAGCTATTGAATTTAATAGCACTGCAATCGTAGCCGAGTTAGAGCAATCAGTTCCTGTATAATAAAAATAAGTTCCAATTGAATGTTTTGATGTAGTGTTTAATTTTGTTAAATGGACTAAATCTGGAGGACCTAAATCGTTTATACTGTCTAAAATAGCAGTACGTTGTTGCAGTGATTCACCAATTGTTGTTTCAACAACTCTGTTTACAGAACAATGAAGAAATTGTAAGTGTTAGTAATGGTGATCCATAAATCATATAATGTTTACGTGTGATCTTTGTAGTCTAATGGGAGAGTTGAATTCAGACCAAAAATGAATCTTTTGAAAGAAGAATACATACTCCGGGATAGATCCCTGGGTAACATAAGTCATGATTGAGTTAACGAGAGACGATTAACCTTGAAATGAACGTAAGTGAAGGGCGCCAGGAATTGAGGTAAACACAGGAACTTGGACTTGAAATTATATAAATTGTTGAAGCTGAAGTGTCTTTTTCAAAATTATGTGGGCGTGGTGCACAGGTGTTTACACTTTTGTCCATCTACAATCTCTGCTTACTAAAATAAGTAACGATATAGATACACTCAGATTAAAATAATATACAAAAATAATATTACGAACCAATGAAAGACAAGAAGTCTTATTTATCACTAGGTTCTTCCTCCTAGATTATTAATGTGTTTGTATTTTAGTTAGTATTTAAACTCCAATATTTCCAATTATAGCTTTTATAAAATATATCAAATAATACTTACATCATGAGACTCTTCTTCACTAAAATCCCAGTCTTTGGCAGTCAAACAATACTTTTCAGGTGGTAATCTAATACCCCAGGAAGGCATGACAGGAGGCAAAGGCTTTTGATTTCTTTCAGAGGCTAGCTTCATCAACAACTTCTTAGGTGGGACAGGCTTAAATTGATAATTTGTTCTAGCAGCTATAGCTAATCTGATGTCTTCATTCGTTAACTGTGAGCCGTATTGACCAGCATTACCAGCATTAGATGAACCAGCATGGGCATGGTCATTATAGATCATCGCATCTTGTAAGACACCCGAAGTGTAACGATAAGCAAAATCCATAAGCTGTAAAGGAACATGGTCTTGGTAACTTTGAATTCCCTGTGTTGCAAAAATTAAGTGAAGTAATCTAACGTCTCTTGGAACTTCTTGTTGTTGTTGCTGTTGTTGTGAAGTTCCATTTTCAGTGGTCGTTGATGGCGCCATTGGTGCCGATGAAGCTGCTTTAGGGGGCTGTTGATCACTCATCGTTATAAGTTATTTTATTTTATAGTTTATTGATAGGTCTGATCGTTCAAATGCAAGTGTGGAGTTACACTTGAATCCAGATTCTAAAGTGGCTTTTGGTGATTTGGTAGCGTTGGTACTTGTGAAATCAAGGGTGATGTTAAGACAAAGATAAGGATGAGGAATAAAGAAGGCCTTAGTGTACTTTCTAAAGGCTGATCTTATAGTAACGATGTCGTACTTGTTTGATATGAATATTGAATGCAAAGTGTGCTGGCTCAACTTCGACTTCCAGTGTGTTACACTTCTAATTTTGTAAGTTTGCTGAGCGTATGCGCGCTCATTTTCTCATATGCCTCATGAATCATGATTGAAAAGTTGAGTGTCACAGTTTACACTCAAAAGTTATAGTTTACAAGCTTAAGCATGCAAGTAATAAGTAACACACTAATCCTAGTAATAATATACATAAAACGTAAAAAATAAATAGATTCCTGAAAAGAATTAAAAAAAGTACAAACCCTATATAGAAAAACACCCAAACTATTTACTCAACTCCAACATAATCTGACGTTGATATTCTTTAACTTGATTCCACTTACCCATAACTTCACTATCAATATTTGTTACTTCACAATAAATTTCCTTATCAGCTCCACTCCCATTAAGAAGAATTTTTTCCAAGTACAAAGCGTCTTTTTCACTTCTTATCTTGAAATATTTCGTCATTACCAGATCAAATTGAATTGCTTTCATTATATAACCTTTATATTTTCCTATTCTCAATTGTATAGAATCAGATTCTTCAAAGTGGACAAATTCAGGAACTTTCATTCTAATTGTATTGATGATTTCATCAGTGACTCCTAGGATGTCTTTTGAAATTGCTCTCCTCACCCTTTTCCTTCTCGGTAGTAGTTGATTAACAGGTCTATGTATTGGAATTTCGGATGGATCTGCATTAACTGAAGCTTTATTACTAAATTCATTTTCATCTTCTTCCAAATCCATTTCATCTTCATCTCTATTATGTTTGGAAGAATTTGATTGTAACTTTGGATCAATTTTCTCACTTCTTTCATTTGAAATAAAGTCTTTCATTGAATCCATATTGAAATTACCATTAGTTTCGGTAAATGGTGGTATTTTAAAGACGTCCTCAAAAGTGAAATGGTCAGACTGCGGTTGTGTTTGTGTTTGTGTTTGTGGCTGTTCTTGTTCTTGTTCTTGTTCTTGTTCTTGTTCTTGTTCTTGTTCTTGTTCTTGTTCTTGTTCTTGTTCTTGTTCTTGTTCTTGTTCTTGTTCTTGTTCTTGTTCTTGTTCTTGTTCTTGTTCTTGCTCTTGCTCTTGTTCTTGTTCTTGTTGTGGTTGCTGTTGTTGTTCTGACTCGGGTGATTTGTTTGGTGGTGGTATAGCATCTTCTTCTTCAGAAAGCTCAATAACTTCTGGTTCTTCTACTATATTGCTATACTTAGCGTTCTTTTCAAACGTTGCAGAAGGGAGTTCTTCATTCAGATCTTGCATATTGTTCAAGCCATCTACCTTCGCCTTTTTTCTGGTACTGTCGTTGGTTTGAGTTTTTCTACGTTTACCACCAGATGCTTCAAACGTAGTTTCTTCAACTGGATCAGTAGATTGGGCTTCAGCTTCAGAGGGTTTACCAGGAGGTTTAGTTGGCTTTGTTGCTGATGGCATTTTCTCAGTTTTCACAGGTGGGGGTGTTTTTTTAGGTGACGATCCCAGAGGATTCCAATATCTAGGATGAGTTTTTGTTGAAGATTGCTTTCTTTTAGTTTTCCTTAATGGGGAGGAACTTTTGAAACCTTCTTCGATATCAACTGGATTTTTTTCCGACCCAGATTCTAATTCGATTGGGTCCTGTTCAGTGCCTAAACCACCGAAGAAAAAGGAGGTAGTCGATCTAGTGTAATGTTGTTTTGGAGCATTCAAGTCTTCCTTATTAGGTGAAGTAGAAGTATTAATTTCATCTTGATGTGTCTCCTTTGGATTGTTATCGACGTTAGAATTATTGGTTGCATCTTGTTGAAACTCATTTGGGTTACCATATACCCCAGTGTAAATGGGGCCATCACTCTCATCAGCAGAAGAATTGGATTGGCCAAAAAATCCTTTGAAACTAGATTCTTCGAAATATGAAGCTTTGTCATCGCCATCATCATTGTCATTGT
This sequence comes from Ambrosiozyma philentoma, assembly GCA_003707675.3. Classification (NCBI taxonomy): domain Eukaryota; kingdom Fungi; phylum Ascomycota; class Pichiomycetes; order Pichiales; family Pichiaceae; genus Ambrosiozyma; species Ambrosiozyma philentoma. Next base: position 17,509 of record PPKZ03000034.1, read on the forward strand.
CATTATCGCTGCTGCTATCTGGATCGTTATCGCCATCAGAATCATCGTTGTCTTCATCTTGAGAATCAACATCATAACCATATTCAAAGCTGAATCCATCAGTCGCACTAAAATTCCGTTGTTTATTATGGCTATATGTGTTTTTTTGATGAGGTGGTCTAACATATGGAGTTCTTCCTGTATATGTTTTCTCTCCAGATTTATAAGAATAAGAATATTTCGACTTGCTCCAACTACCATCGTTGGTACTCTTTATATCAGGTTTAGGGTCCGTAAAACTTGAATTATCTTTTGGAGCTGGGTTAGAGTTTGAATTCGAGCTAGACGTCGGTTTTTGCTGTTGGGTTGTTCTTGGTTTAGTTCTTTCGAAACTTTGATTATTCATACCAGAATGTCTTGTTCCCGTTGATCTATATGTCGAAGAAGGATCAATACCATCTTCATACAAATTGTAATAATAAGGATTGCCACCAGTGTTATCCCAACCATAGGTCTTATTGTGATTCCTACTCTTTGCTCTTTGTTTCGCCTTTTCTTCAGCTTCTCTCTTTGCCCTTTCTTCAGCTTCCCTCCTCTTCCTCTTTGCCTCTTCAGTCCTCGAGTGTGTTTCCTGCTTAAATCCTGTATATGTCTGCCGATAAGTGTCAAAATCGTAAGAAGGTGCTGAATAAGTTGAATAGGTTGCCGTTGTTGTAAATTTGGTGTAAGCTGGCTTGCTGTATATCTGGGTCTTTAACTTTGCATCGTAAGCCAATTTCTTTGTTGGATCTGAAAGAACAGTATAACTTTCACCTATCTTTTTAAATAAATCTTCAGCCCCAAGCTGTTTATTCTTGTCTGGATGGTACTTTAGAGCCAGCTTTCTGTAAGCTTTCTTGATATCTGAGGAAGTGGCGTTTCGGGCCACTCCTAGCATATGATAGTGATCTGCTACCGTGGACATACGCTGTGTATATGAGTTCTGCAAATATTGATATGAAAGCTAGACAATTTAGCTAGATTATAGAATGAAAAGCTTTGCGTGGTACGCTGTTGAAATGTTCAAAATAAATGACAGGTCGAACAGTAAATAAAAATACCCTCATTTTCGTTTTCACGTTCTGCACTGAGATTCTGAGAAATATCAGAATGATCCATGGAGTTCTTGTAGATTCTTCAAAGCCCAATTTTAAACGTTCTACCTACAAGCAATGTCTTTCAAAATCTTTTTTTACAAGTTCCCGGTTACATCTCAGGTGTTTTACAAAACCAAGTACACGTACGCTCTGGTCAACCTTAAACCCATTGTCCCTGGCCATGTTTTAATCGTTCCTTTACGTAATGTTCCACGTTTAAAAGACTTAACAGCTGAAGAATCATTAGATTATATGCAAAGTATACAACTGATCCATAGATTCATAGAACATGTTTATAAAGCTGATTCCTTAAATATTGCTATGCAAGATGGTACTGCTGCTGGGCAATCAGTTCCTCATGTTCACACCCATATTATTCCTAGATATTTAAATGATGGATTTGGAGATGGTATTTATGACTTACTGGAGAAGCACGAAGAGAACTTGAACGGGTTTTTCCAAATGGTCTTGAAGAAAATGGACATTCCTAATGACGACGATAGAAAACCTAGAACGATGGAGGTTATGGAGAAAGAAGCTAAATGGTTAGCAGAAGAGTTAGAAAAATACCAAAAAGAATTTGAAAAGAATTCCGAGGACAAGAAAAAAACTAAAATATATACAGAGTTATAGTGGGATCTACATTAATTTATTATTTATTATTTGATACGATTATCATTCCATAAATACGGGAAGAATATTATTCATTAAAATCTATGTACAATTAACTATAAAGAGTTCATTCTATGTAAACGAGGCGAAAGTGGAATTATATAGATAATTTAACTTATTTCTGCTTTTGCTCAAGTTTTTTATGTAATTTATTCCATTGCTTCTTTTGCACGATTTCTTGAGTGTGAGCTTTTCTGTACGCTTTTTGTAATTGAGCTTGTTTAATTCTTTCTAAGATGATCTTTTGAGCGGTGTAAATTTTGAACTTTCTTTCACCACCATTTTTCTTGACAGGTAGCTTGTATTCCTCTAAAGGAATGCCATTCTTAAATTTTTGTTGCCAATCTAAAATGTATTTTCTTGAACGAACATCCATACCTGAATCTTTCATTTGTTTGGAAGTCATGCTGAAAAACTTTGACCAGTCATTTTCAAAAATACCTAAATGTTCGGTGGAGTTACGTCCAATTTTAGTTAAGAATGTTTCAACGTCTGGGATTTCTGTTGTTGGTTGTGGAACACCTAGACGTATATGTTTCATTGAAGGTATTATGGAAGATGAAAATGGTCTATATAATGGTTGTTGTGAAACAAATGGTCTAGCCATTTGAATTGGCTTGAGACGTAAAAAAAGACTCATTTTTTAGTTATATAGTACAGGGTAAGTTTTTTCCGGAAAAGGGATTAAGGTGTTTTGCTCCATGTTGAACTAACAGCCTACAAAAGTTGAAGAAAAGTTGGAGGTTGGGAAAATCAAAATTTTAGGAACGGTGCACGGGTGCGTGTTTGTTATTGGTGTTTTAATTCCATTAGATAGTTACGTTAGCTTTTTTGATTATTCACTGATGTCTCTTAGAGAATACGGCAGCCTCACTCTCAATTTGAAATAACAAATCATCATACATAATCCATGACATCCAAAGAAACAAAGCTCGATGAACTTCAATGGAGATCTCCGGAATGGGTTAACGCATTTGGGCTACGAACAGACAACGTCTTGGAATACTTTTCGCAGTCTCCATTCTTTGACAGAACATCAAACAACCAAGTTTTAAAAATGCAAAATCAATTCACGGATACGAACTATATGAATAGATCATATGATATGGTGCTGCAGGATTTGAAGAAAATGAAAGGATTGGAATTCATAATAGCTATGGTTAGAGAGCCTGATTTTTGGATTATAAGAAAACAAAATAGATTTAGTGAAACCAAGACAGAATCATTGGCTGATTATTATATTATTGGTTCAAGTGTTTATATGGCTCCTTTGATTCATTCTATATTGTCAAGTAGGCTGTTAAGTACAGTTTTGAATCTGAGAAATGCAGTTACTTCACTTCAAGAGATTACAACACTAAACAATACATCGATTGGGTCATCAACTGTAACTATTAAAAGTACTGCAAACAACAATAATAAATTAGCAGAAACACAAAATTCTGAAGTCCCTTCTATACCCGATAGTTCTGTGAATGCATTTAATAATCTTCTAAATTTGTCATTACAGAACAATTCAGTTTACTTAGATGATATGCCTGACACTGGAATAACAGAGTCTGCTATAGCTGCAGCTCATGCTCAAGCTCAGCATGAACAGATGCTGATACAGCAAGCTCAATTACAAGCTGAAAAGCAGCAACAGCAACAACAGCAAGTACAACAGGGACCTTCTCTTCCCCCTCCTCTTCCCCAACCAACATTTGGTCTGACTCCATTAGATGGCAGCAAGAAATAATATAGTGATGTGTTTCTCTGTATATTAGATTTAATTTAATTTAGTTAATATTAAAAAGTTGAAATAAGATATAAAGTAGCTCCCTCTCTCTACAGTGAATGTGGCTTGCCAGGTGGGGCGCAGTATTTATTAGCCTCAATTCTCACCAGAGTGAAGCGAAATTGAAAAGAGGGGAACCTAAGTTATCTTATTCACCAGATAGAACCACATACTCAACAGTACCCATCCAACTTATTCAGCAATAGCATAATACAAAATGAAAGCTTACAGAGTGTTAAGACAAGCCCAAGAAGTGTTGGTTAAAGCCGGTAAAGGAAATCCTACAGGTTTAAGTGGGTTATACCAACATCCTAATCCAAGACCAGCGTTAATCAAACTATATGAAAGAACATTAACCAAGCTAGATGAAAAATTTCCAAAGGATTCTATTTACAGACAATCTGTTGAGAATTTGACCAAGTCTAGATTACAAATTGTTCAAGAAAATGAGGTTATTGAAAAAATTGAAAATAAAGTTGGTTGTGGGTTAATTGAAGAACTACTTGTTCAAGCCAATGATGAATATCAGTTACTGCACAAAATGGCAGAATGGAAAGCCTGGGAACCATTAGAAGATAAGCCTTTGGAAGATCAATGGGTTTACTGGGGTAAGAAGGTTTAATTTAAAATGATCTGTTTTTAAAACCATTCTTTTATACATATTCACAGTTTCCAGTTTTCTTGATTTAGACTTATTCAATTTATTTATTTATTTATCGTTTTACTCGTTTTTTTATGTATTTATTCTAGTATTTTAAACAGTTTATGAATTAACTCTCAAGATTAAGTAAATATAAGAGGTCAATAATTCAATGGAAATACCGCGCCGTGGCAAACTGCTGTGCCACGGGCTGTGTAACTTTTCAATTTTGATGTCGAGTTCGTCTTAAAAACGGTATAACCATAAGGCAAACTATAGCATTTTAACGTCTCAAGTCCTGATTCAATTGAAAATAGATATTCAACCTCAAAAAAGGAACAACAAATTCATATCAGTGGTGTGGGATGCTTCGAATACGGAAAATTTCCAAATGTGGTAGACTTATACCCATATCACACTCACAAATACAATTCAAAAGATTCAACTCTTCAAAATCATTCTTTCCAAAATCAACACTTTATTCAGAAACCAACACCAACATCAACCTAAACAATCCCGAGACCAAACTTCAAAGACGGCAATATGAACTTGAATACAAATTAAAAAAATTGGTTGAAGTATCTCAAAGGACGAAATTAAACGATTCACATTTTGAAATAACTTTACCAAGCACAGAGAAATTAAAACAATTGCAAGAACTAATTGAAAATTCAGAAACTGATGAGATTCACGACTCGGCATTAATTATGCTTTTAGAAAAACTAGACCCCTCGCAAGTTGCATTGGTTTTTAATAAATTGATTTTGAAAAAATATAGATTTGAAAACACCGACACTGATAATAACATTGGATTGCGGTACTTGAAGAAGCTCTTCAGGGGAACTGATTTCAGTCTAAAGGCCTTTTTAAAATGTGGGTTATTGAATGATAATAATAATTCAAGTTCAAGTGCAACCACCAACATGGCTGATGTGTTTTTGTTTCAATACAATAATCAAATGAAAGAGTACACTATCCGTAGGTTAATTTCAATGAAGTTATACACAGCTGCAAACTTATTCCTAAAGATTTTCAAAATATACTTAAAAGAGCAAGAGAGATCACAGAAAAGTTCTCCTGATTATTTGAACATGCTTGAGAACAAATATGAGAACTTGTTATGTAGGTTAACTTTATCATTAAATAAAACCCCAGTTTTGAGTGAAAAGAATCTACAAGCTAATATAATTCCAATTTTACATTATTCATTGAATAAGCAGGAGGAAAGCCACTCTGATAGTTTGACCGATTACTTATTAATCTTGAATAAATTTCTACAAATCACAAATTTTCGGAATGGTGATGACGTTAAAGAAAACAACTACATCTTTCTTCGATATTTATCTGAGACCGACAACATCAATTTTCAAATACTAGCCAGTTACTTGATCAAGCAATTTCCCAATTCCTTAGAATGTCTAAGGAACACGGGGATATTAAGCATGGGTTTTAATAACAAATATCAAATGGCGACAACTGAACTAGACACCAAACTGTTGAAGCCGAACATTAGAGAAGAATTAATATTAAAAGATGATTATCCAACCATGGGAACTGTAGCATTATTATATTCAATTTTCTTAAAAGATTCACCAGACTTAAAAAGAATTGATTTTAAATTCCTACGAGATGAATACTTCAAAGAAGTTTTGAAAATACAAGCATTAGAAAAACAACTAAGCAAGGATCCCAAGGACTCCCAGAAACTAAAGGACCTACAGCATAAACACCCATTTTCATCAATAAACCACAATACAGAAATAGTGCACACATTAATCACAAAATCGCTAGCAGACAAAAGGCCAGGTCGGGCAATCGCATTAGTCAAGCACTTCATACAACGAATTGGGTTCAAAGACCTACATGGACCACAGCTGGAATATTATTTATCAAAGACAATATCACGTTTAAGTTACATCAACCTAGAAGACTCTGCCAAAATGGCGAATTATTTGACATATCATGTTAGGTTGAATTATAAAGCGTTTGAAGGAATAATTGATAGTTTATTAAAAATCAGCGGGAAGGGTTGGGCAAAGAGTTATTACGATTACGTTACTGGCAATGAAAGGTTGGTTCAGCAAGTGACTGATGATTTGGCTAATGAGTCGAATTTGATCGTTAATGTGGCTTATAAGTTTAATTGGGATGTTCCTGATTTTAAGAAGATTGAAGAAGAGAATAAGAATGTGGGTGATGGACATATTGAGCAGTTTGAAGCTTTGGATAAGTTTGATGTTTCGAAGGTTGTTGAGTTTTTAGATGAGTTGATTGAACTGAGCAAAATCGAGAATGAGCAATTACAAGGCCAAGACCAAGACCAAGAACAAAAAGATGGAAATGAAGACGAATTTTTGTTTGAAGATCAAGATCAAGAATCAGAGAAAGAAAAGGTTTAATTTTTGTTTTTGTTTGGTGTAAAATAGATATAGACTTAACGACATTTTTTCACGATATATTTTTTTTTAATTCTCTGTTTTTTGTGTAGCACTATTACATAATTCAATTCTTGTAAATATAGCATGAGATTTATATAAAAATATAAAACAAAGAGAATTGTTGTAGAGTGTATGTATAAATTAAAACAAGTAAAGAGTAAACACGATGATGATAACAAAAAGAATAAGGATGATATAAAATATTAAACTAAAAACCCTAAAGAAAAAAGACTAAACAAACAATTTTTAAACCGATATAGAGCAGCAGAACAAAAAAAAAAACAACTAAGAAAAAAATAGGACTAATGTAAACATTTTCAAGAATGGAAAGAAATAAAAGCACGCAAAAAATAAAAAAATAAAATAACCTTTTTTATGACAAAATCAAACCAAATCAAAACAAAATAAATAAGTGTGCAAGTGAGATATACTGTCTGTTTTTAAATTAAATATCTTCACCAAAAGAATCTATAGTGATAACTTGACCTGGCTTGAAAGCAGGTAAACCTAAGAAAGGGCACCCATCACATCTGAAAGCATCACCTAAAGCACAAGAACCACAACCACCAGTTTTACCTTCAATTGTGAAATCAATTTCAGCTAACTCACCTTCCGTAAATCTCACAATCCTAGTTTGACCAGAGGCTTTCTTTTTCTTTTCTTGTCTTTCTTTAGCTCTAATTCTTTTTTCAATTTCCAATGCTTCTTCGTTTGCAGATCTAGCCATTTGAGATAACATCGAATTCTGAAGTGATCTTTGTTTGGCGTCTTCAGCCTCTTCTTGTTCTTTCAGACCACAAGTACAATCTTTACAAGCCTTTCTTCTCTTCTTACCTGATGTTGCGCATTTGATAGGTATTATAACTGGAGTTGACAAGTCTTTGAAATTTAGTAACTCATTTTCATCAATTATATCATCAGTACCTAAAGCATCATCATCATCATCGTCATCTGAATCTTCAAAGAAAGTAAGTTTGGTTTCTTTTAATTTTAATTGTTCAGCATCTGATAGGTCATCATCGTCAGAGCCAGAAGAAGAGTCAGTTAACATTGGAGGTGGTGTAGAAGTTGCTCTTTTGAATGTTGGAAGCTTTCTAGGCGTCGTCGTGGTACCGTTGGCAGTTGTACTTTTCTTGAAGGTTGGTAGCTTTTTAACGGTTCCACTTGAAGATCTCTTTTTCTTCAGGATTGAAACAGAAGAATTATTTAAATTTGGCTTGAACCAAGAAGTTTCATCTTCACTCAGAGTGAAACCAGCCATGATTGCCTGTAAATTACAATCATCAGGTATTAGACCAGTGAAAGATCCACCTTGTTTCAAAGATTTGTATAATTTATTAATGAATTTTGAATTGAATTTGTTGATCTTGGCTTCAGGAGGTGCTAGATAGTGTATTAGAGTGAATTCATTTGATGGGATGTCCTGTTGGTCTAAAGCAACTCTATCTATTATATGTTGAGTCAAATCAGCGTCAGGGTGAGTCAATATTAGTTTTTGCTTGGTCGATTCAACCAATTCAGGGTTGGTCACAACAGTAGGGTGTAGCAATAGTAAAACAGATGTCATTTCTATGATGTCTAGTGAACGAGTTGTACTTATTATAGGCGAGTGGGTAAAGAGGAAGTTAAGTTGAAGTAGTTGTAAATTGTAGAAAGTGGTGACTTCGTTCTTTTTGTCGGGATTTGAATTTTTTTATTGCTTGGTTTAATTCAGGTGGGCCGGTGCGAAAACCTCAAAGGGAAAAGAGAAACGAGAAAAATTTGTAAGCTGACTAAGTATCGGGACTGGGAGACAGTGTTGTGCGGTTTGGATTAAATTGAACTGTGAGCAGCGGAATTTAACCTTGGATAGATATTGTGGTACTCAAGAAGAAAAGGATAAAGGGAGCTTTATATACAAGTTGTGGAAGATAGCTGTGCAACCGAAAAGAGCAAAAAACAGCGCAAAAATCCGGCGAAGGAGAGAGAAAAAGAGTTGCCGCATTGGGTCAGCTCTAGATGGATTAGATAATTTCCTCTGGCAGGCGGCGGTGATTACTTTTTCCGCTGGTGATTGGCTACGGCTGGTGGTGGAGAATAGACTTACTTAGTAATCGTAAGTAATGCTATCTCACTACAACTCAATTGGCTGTACTTGGTTACCTACTAACCGTTTAGCCGGTTCATCACAAGATCCATATGATGATCAAATGATTCAGTTCAGATTGACTTTTGTATTAGAGTGCTTAAGAGATTCACCCTGGCCGGCAACGGTCTCATGTGTACATAACAAGTTTGAGCCAAGTCTTAAATATACCAGTAAACTCTGAAAGTTTTATAGGCAATGAACACAGTAAATCTGATCAGGCTAAATTAGAAGAATTATGAACAACTATACCTATTCTTGTAAGAATGCCTTCCATTTAGGAACGGAACATTAAGAGTAGCCTCTCGTTTTTTTATAAATATTTGTTCATTCTTCCCCTAATTAAGGGTGGGGGAATCAATTTTTTTAGCTAGGATTTGAAAATCGAAAATTTATTATACTTATACCTTAAGATTGGAATTTATAAGTATTAAGTATGCATACGAAATAGGATAAGCACATTCTTTAGAAATGGAGATGTGTTTTCCATATATCTTTAGTATTTACGCATTCGGTTTATTTAAAATACTTCTTGGGAATCATATATTAAAGCTTAACTAAACATTTAAAATGGAAGACACAACTCTATATCTAAAGTTTTGATTTAACAGGAGAAGCAAACTTCAATAACTTTTCAATATAAGCAGCTTTCATAACATTACCTTTAATTTTCAATTTACCAGTCATGAATAACTTCTGAGCACTTGATTTACCATTAATTAATTTCTTCAAATCTAAATCTGAAATTTTAATTTTAATAGCAATTGAATCATCATTCGAAGGAGGTGCTTGGGATAAGTGTTTTAAATCGCCTTCTTTTTCAGCATCTAATAACCAATATTGAGAAGTTCTAGATTTCTTATTGGTGACTTCAAAGGACACTTTGGAGGTTAAAGCATGAACTGCTTCTTTTCTTAACGAGACGTTAGAAGATAAAGTGCTGGATAAGTTTTCGAGTAATGGGGTAGATTTGAATTCTGACATGACTATATATACGTAATTCAGTTGAGTTAATTGCTTTCGTAAAAAAAACTAGTAGAGAGAAATTGTCAAACCATGTTGATTTTAATTCATTTGTTTTGTTTCACAATTAGTAGTTAGGGATTGCATGTGCTCTTCATACTGTAGTATTGAATGTGGGGGAACTGGTTAAGAAGCTGCTGTGCATCGCTATCATCCCCATGTGAATGTGAATTTTGATTAGCACGCCAATGGAAATGGCAGAAATACAGAGCCGGTCGACGCTTAAGTCAGCTGAGCGACGCATCTGAAACAAGCCAATCAGCGCACGGAAAAATAGACGCGCTCCCCCACGCAGCGCAGCTCCAGATTTCAAAACAAAACAACAACACACAAAACCGCACAGAACCGCACATAGCACGCTGTCTCGTAGTTGTGCTACCAATCGGTTGCGTCTAGTCCAAAGCGACCTGTCAACTTGTCAGATTCAGCACAAACACATAGATAAGATTAGAACTGAGCTGACCAAGCTAAATCCCATTTTCATACAGTAGTGCCTAGTACGGTCCAATCAGAAGCGACCTGCATCGACGGGACGAATCACGCGCCAGATTTAAATGAATTTAATTGAGCGCGCAGCTGCCAGAAATCTTTAAAAACACATCGTTTTCCTGATGTTGTGCTTGTTTCCCTCTTGCTCCTTTCTTATTATTTCTTCTCCAAAACATCCTCTGTTTCCTCAATTCTCTCATATATATCCGCCTATCTACAATGGTCGACGCTAAAACTGCTAAGAAATCATACAAAGGTATGTTTTCTCTTCTTTTAACACCGATACTGAAGGTCATTGTTGTTGTGTTTTTTGATTGCTTTCGACTTGTAACCTGATGTTAATTGTGCTCATTTACTTTACACACTCGTCTTTAGTTTTATCATGATACTAACTCTATTCTCTTTATTATCTCTAGATTTAATTATTGGTGCTATCACTACTTTAAAAGAAAGAAACGGTTCAAGGTACGTCCCGTTTTCCCTGTCATACCCCCCTTTGTTTATTACTTTGAGGGTATTCGCCTCCCAAATAATTAACCCTTTTCTTTCACATACTAACTAACTTTTCCTTTAATATAGTCGTCAAGCTCTTAAGAAGTACATTCAAGCTAATGCTGACGTTAACAACACCAACTTTGATGGTCAATTTAATTTAGCCATTAAGAGAGGTGTTGCTGCTGGTTACTTCGTTCAACCAAAAGGTCCTTCCGGTCCAATTAAATTAGACAAGACCCACAAGATTGTCACTGAAGTTGCCAAGAAGCCAGTTGCTGCTAAGAAGGCGCCTGCTCCAAAGAAAGCTGCTGCTACTAAGAAGGCACCAAAGAAGGTTGCTGGTACTAAGGCTGCTACTGCTAAGAAGGTTGCTCCAAAAAAGGTTGCTCCAAAGAAAGTTGCTCCAGTTGCTAAGAAGGCCGCTCCAAAGAAAGCTGCCACTGTTAAGAAGGCTGCCCCAAAGAAGGCTACCACTAAGGCTAAGACCGCTCCTAAGAAGAGAGGTGCTCCAAAGAAGAAATAATTTAGTCATTATGTTTTGAAAGATATGATTTAAAGGTACTTCCACCATTTGAGCGTTTTTGTGTTATTAGTATTTTGTTCTGTGTATATTAAAACGGTGTCTTTTTGTTGACTCTTTAACCCATCTTTTCTGATATCTTTTTTACCTGCTTTAGTTTTTTGTCAGCTGTTTTCTTTCTTTTATTTCGTTAATGTTTTGTTGATTTCAAGTGATACCAATTATCTTCTTTTTTATTAACCCTCCAATTGTTTTCAGTTTTCTTTTACTATTTTGTGTTTGTGTTTATTATTTTTTGTTGTACTATTTCACTCCTCCCATCCCAATCATCTGTTATATTATTAAACTAGATTTGTTTAAATACATTATGTACTATAAAGTAAAGTGATGTCAATTAATTTTTGATAATAGTTTTAAGCTATGGAGTATTGGTAAACAGAAGACAAGAGTGTGTCGATCGACTTGTATCAGTAAACTTCGGCGTCTGTGGTGCGCCCCAACAAGATTATGGCTAATTAGATGTGGCGAGTGAGACTACTCCCAATCGGGCAGTGGGTAAACAGAGGCCTGTGAGAAATGTAAACATCAAATGTTCCAGGTCAAGTGCTTTTGTATACATATAAACCTGCGTTTCTGCTTAATTCCCTCTTTCAGATACTTCCCACATATCCATTGAGCTTGGTTCATCACCATCATCCCATTGATACTCACTACCATTAAACCCTCCGAGTCGTCGTTGTAAGCTGGTCCTTTCTTAACAAGAACAACAACAACAAAAGGAATCAAATATTTCTCTGCTCTTCAACCCTGAACAAGCAACAACAACATCAACAACAGACTTCTGTTTCCATAACTCATTCCCTATCCTTTAAACTTTTACAATTACAACATCATGAATACAGGTAGAGCGTTGCAAACACTTAACCATGCTCAGTTGAACACAAAATCCACTCATCCAAATGCTGCTGGTATGCTGAAAACCCCAGTTAAAACTGGTGCCGTCTCAAAACCTGACAATAAACACAAGAAGAAGAAAGAAAAGTTAAGTGCATTATGTAAGACACCTCCAAGTATCGTTAAGACTAGATCTGGTAGAGGTTATAGAAGAGGTTCGTTCTTAGGTGAAGGTGGTTTTGCTAGATGTTTTCAAATGAAAGATGAAAGTGGTAAAGTTTTTGCTGCTAAAACTGTTGCTAAGGCTTCTATTAAGAATGAAAAAACTAAGACCAAGTTGTTAAGTGAAATCAAGATTCACAAAAGTATGTCACATCCAAACATTGTTCAATTTGTTGACTGTTTTGAAGATGAAGTTAACGTTTACATCTTGTTAGAAATTTGTCCTAATCAGTCTTTGATGGAATTATTGAAAAATAGAAAATTATTAAGTGAACCTGAAGTTAGATTCTTTATGGTGCAGATTATTGGTGCTATTAAATATTTACATAGAAGAAGAGTTGTTCATAGAGATTTAAAACTTGGTAATATTTTCTTTGATCCAGAAATGAACTTAAAAATTGGTGATTTTGGTCTAGCTACAATTATTAGCAGTGCTGATAAGAAAAGATATACTATCTGTGGTACTCCGAATTATATCGCCCCAGAAGTTTTAGGTGGTAAGACTGTTGGTCACAGTTTTGAAGTTGATCTTTGGGCTGTTGGTATTATGATGTATGCTTTATTATTTGGTAAGCCACCTTTTCAAGCTAAAGATGTTCAAGTTATCTATGATAGAATCAAGCATAATGAATATCAATTCCCTGCTGATTCTAAAGTTTCGGAGGAAGCTAGAGTTTTAATTAGAGATATACTTGCAACAGATCCTAAACAAAGACCTTCATTAGATGAAATCTTAGAATACGATTGGTTCACTTCCGGTCCTTTCCCAAGAAGTATTTCTCTCGACACTTTAACTGAAAAGCCAAGACACTTCACTTATATTACTAAAGAAGAATCTAACATTAACTTTAACTTATGTAAACAGCAAGTGGGTATTAATGAAGCTCCAAAGAATCCAGTTGAAATATTGAAAACTGATCTTGAAAGTGAAAAACCAAAGGCTTTACTACCAAATTCTTTATCTCCAAATAATACCAAGAGCAAATACAGAGAAATTAATGCTACCAAATATAAGAATAAAATTGGTAACAAATTAGCCACTGCTCACCAGGAAAACAGAATGATTGCTATTTTAGATGATGCTTTATCAACAACTCTAGAGAATATTAAGCTGGTTGAATCTGGTGACTCTACAAAAACTACAGACGCTATTGAAAAACCAATTCTGATCAGTAAATGGGTTGATTATTCAAATAAACATGGCTTCTCTTATCAGCTGTCCACTGGTTGCACTGGTTTCCTTTTCAACAATGGCCAATCTTTATTAAAGGTTCAAGATGTTAAAGAATTCTGTCATATTCTGGCAGATACCCAAAATGGTTGGTCTGCTGGCCAATTTTCAGGTTATAATGCTGCGTTAAGTAAAGAAATTGATATTGTTGAATTCTTTGAAAAATATATGAGTAAGCATCTATCTGATGTTTCATCTGCTAATAAAAAGAACAACAAAGATAGAGAAGTGTTTTTAAGAAGATATACACGTGAAGAAAATTATCTGATGTTTGAATTAAGTAATGGAAGTTACCAATTTAATTTCAAGGATCATCATAAAATTGTTTTATCTCAATATGGTCAGTTTATTACTCATATTACTCCGAACAAAGATATTGAAATTTTACCATTAAGTTATGTCTTGGAAAATGGTAACTTTTATGAATACCCAGATGAATTCTTTGAAGTTAAATATGATTTCATGAAGCATGCTTTGAGACAAAAATTAACTGTTTAATTGTTTTTTAAATCAACTTTAGTATTATTATCATAGGATTTCAATTACTTTTTCTTTTCATTTTTATCTTCATGTCTACATTAGCTGGTGTACAATTATTCTAATAGAGCTGAATTTTAAAGTTTCGTCTTTCCCTCACTCCTCTCTATTCAGTCTTCATTCGATTATATCCCATACTTTTTTTATTCCGTTTCTTTCGTTCTTCCGATTCGTGCCTTTTTTTCCTCTTGGAAACCATCTTCTTTTTATTTTGTTTCTCTTATTTTTGTTTTTAATATTTTTCCATTTTATCGTTTTTGTTTCTTGAATTTCTAGCTTCTGCATGCTTGCTTTGCATATGTTTTGGTTTGCGTTGATGTCAGTATTTTTTATTTAATTTCATAGCATTTTCTTTAATTTTTTTCTATTTTACTTCTTTTTTTTTAATTTTCTTCCAAATTGGGAAAATGCTGCAGAGATCTTTCATCATCATCTATCATTTTATTCTTCAACAAAAATATCAAATGGGTTTCTCTCGTCTCTGCATTTTGTACTACATATATATATAGAAAGCTTTTTTATAGTTTTTAATTGATTTTGATACCTAGAAAATATGATTTGTAAAATAAATTGAAGAGTTATTATGATCGTAAGTAGTTTTTTCCACTCTAAGTTGAGCTATATATAAAAGAAAACATTTTTAAAAGAAAAATCAGAGTGAGCTATTGTACATAAAAATAAAGTAAGATAAAATAAAATAGAATTAAGAAAAGAAAACAAAAAGTATTTGACGAGGTAGTTGTTATTTGTTATGGGGGGTGGGGTGGGAGAAATAAAATAAAATAGTTAATGATTAATCATTCATAACATCATCATCATTACTTAATAAAGCCTTCAATTCCCATTCTCTTTTAAACTTATCGTTCAGTAAACCTAACTTTGAGATCAATCTAGTACATGCATTTTTCAAAGCCATTCTGGGTTTATAACCTTCTTCTGTTTGTAATCTCATTATGAAATTAGCAAATAATGGATGTTCAATTTTATATGCAACGAATAAAACTTGTGGATCGTTGATTAATTCTTGTCTTAATAGATTACCCAAAGTGTGGTCTTCTCTTTCAAATTTAATTAGAATACAATTTGGAACTCTTGAATCTGGCGTTATTTGTAATCTGTGGTAAGTGAGAATGTGTTAGTTAGTATATTGGGTATTCCATGAAATTTCTTTGAGCAATTTGTGGTCGATGTTACTGAAAAATCTATAAAATAGGACATACTTTGGGACACCATCTGGCAATATGAAGAGTTCAAAACGATCTGGAGCATTCATTTCAGTGTTGTGATAGTGGTTATATAGTGGGTTAGAGACTATTTAGCCCTGTGCAAACACATCTCTGTCTTGATACCTCCCAGCTTAATCATCAAATTCGATCAACCAAAGATGTATAATCGGTGCACGGGTGTATTATATCACAACGACCGACGCGACTGCAATCTGTAGGCATTACCCGGCCCTGCCTATCAGAATCAAGCGATCTCTGTTCCGGTGAGACTCAGTACAGTAAAGTACACTATATGTCTAAACAACGATCAACTTCTCCTGGCTTTGTCATCCCAAGCTCTGGTGTCCTTAGGAAACTACTTCCATCTTCTCACACCTCATCTCCATCCCCTACTCAACTCTTGTCTTACCATCTGGTCCCGTTCCTGACAATTTTTATTTCGTTCTTATCCAGCTACAACTGATTGTTATTCAAGTTTCAACCTTTGGTACTGTTATCAACGACCTCATCCACTTTTAAGTTTTCGCCAGTTTTAACACCTATCCAGCATTAATGGCCACTCAAGGTAGTTGGAACTCTAAAGAAGCTGTCGATTCCGATTTACAATCTCATCCGTACGTTCTTACTTGATATCAAATTTTCAGAACCCCCGATTCACCTTATCGTCCATGTTCTTTTTCGTTTCTAAATTCGATCGTTCCACCATACTAACTCTCCACCTTGTCAATATAGCCTTCAACAACAATCTGGAACTGTTCTACCTCCTATCAACAACATGGAAAACGGTATGTCATTTTCAGTTCTCGAACAGCATGGTCAGCAGCATCCACCACCACAACCCTCAACTCCTCTTACTAACTTTACAGCCAATAATATAGGCCAACCTGTCTACTCACTTCCTTCAATATCAGGAATCAACAACATGGGAAGATATCCTATGGATAATGTTCATCAGGTATGTTAATTTTTTTTATTACACCGTATCTGCATTTTGTGAATCACCATATCTCAGTTATACTAACCAAGATCTCTCACCTTTCCCCCTGTCATTTCATTCAGACACCTTCTGACAACGTTTCATTACCTCCTGCCAATCAAATAGTCAATGCTGCTGCTCATCAGCAACAACAACAACAACAACAGCAACAGCAGCAGCAGCAGCAGCAGCAAATGCTACAGGACCAACAACAGGTCAGCGCAGCAGCAGCAGCAGCAGCTTACAGACCTTTAAACGTCAAGGATGCCCTTTCCTACTTGGATCAAGTCAAGATTCAGTTCCGTAACCAATCAGACGTCTACAACAACTTTCTAGACATCATGAAGGACTTCAAGTCTCAAAAGTACGTATTCTCCTTCCTGCACAGCCAGCGCTTTTTTCGGTTCCTCGAAGAGCTCTTGAACATGAAAGTTTCTGTAAGAACTCAATACTAACTACTCTCAACTATTTATACAGCATCGACACCCCAGGCGTCATTGAACGTGTCTCTACTCTTTTCAGAGGTCACCCAAAACTCATTGACGGATTCAACACTTTTTTGCCCCAAGGTTTCTCTATCGAGTGTTCTTCTGCTGATCCAAACACCATCATCGTCACTACTCCAGTTGGAAAGACTATCAGACAAGATCCAGGTCCTGTTCCTTACGAATCTGCCCATTTCCAACAACATCCAGAGCAACACAACATGGATCCTTATGCTTTCAACCAGCAACAGCAACAGCAGCAACAACAACAACAGCAGCAACAGCAATTTCAAATGATGGCCAATGGCGTGCCAACTCAACAGCAATTCTACCCAGGTTCAACCTCACAACCTCCAATGCAACAACA
This sequence comes from Ambrosiozyma philentoma, assembly GCA_003707675.3. Classification (NCBI taxonomy): domain Eukaryota; kingdom Fungi; phylum Ascomycota; class Pichiomycetes; order Pichiales; family Pichiaceae; genus Ambrosiozyma; species Ambrosiozyma philentoma. The sequence goes on from PPKZ03000034.1 coordinate 34,741, forward strand.
ACAACAACAACAGCAACAACAACAGCAGCAAGAGGCTAAACAAGGTTCCCCAGCTGAATTTGATCAAGCTATTAATTATGTTAATAAGATTAAGCAACGGTACGCAAACGAACCCGATATCTATAAACATTTCTTAGAAAATCTTCAGATGTATCAAAAAGGTATCAAGCCTATAGAAGAAGTCTATAGGGAAATATCTGTGTTATTTAGAGATGCTCCAGATTTATTGGAAGATTTTAAACTGTTCATGCCAGATTCAAATATCGTTAGACCTCCTGATTATCCTTATGGCCAGCCTGGTTATGGTAATCAGCAACAACTGCCCCCTGTTGGTAACTTTCAACCTCCAACTTTTGGTCAAGCTCCAATTAAAGAGAAGAAGAAGAAGAATTCTGTTAATCAAATTATACAAGCTCAAGGTATGATCCAGCCGTATGAAGAACCTCCTGTTTCTAACATTCGTGGTGCTCCCTTGGTTCAAAGAAAAAGAAAGGAAGAAAATCCATCTTTGCTACCCGGTGTTCCTGAACCTGTTTATTCTACTTCTCTTGATACTGATTTAACAGATGAAATTTCGTTTTTTGATAAAGTTAAAAAAGCAATTGGTAATAAACAAACTTATAATGAATTCTTGAAATTCCTGAGATTATACTCTAGTGATGTTTTAGATAAAAATACGTTAGTTGAAAAAGTTGAAGGCTTTATTGGAGGTTTCCCAGAATTATTTGATTGGTTTAAGAATTTTGTTGGTTATGATGATACTCCACTTCATATTGAAAATATTGCTATTAAGAAACAGCAGTTAGATCTAATGATGTGTAAAGCTTGTGGCCCTTCTTATAGGCTGTTACCAAAATCTCAAACTCATATGCCTTGTTCTGGTAGAGATGAAATGTGTTGGGAAGTTTTAAATGATGAATGGGCTGGCCACCCTGTTTGGGCTTCTGAAGAATCGGGTTTTATTGCCCATCGTAAGAATCAATATGAAGAAATTTTATTCAGAATTGAAGATGAAAGACATGAATATGATTTTTATATGGAAGCAAACTTAAGAACGATTCAAAGTTTAGAAACTATTGCTAATAGATTGGCGAATATGTCTCCTGAAGAAAAGGCGAAATTTAAATTGCCTCCTGGTTTAGGACATACTTCAACTACTATCTATAAGAAGGTGATAAGAAAGGTTTACGATAAGGATAGAGGTTTTGAAGTTATCGATGCATTGCATGAGAATCCAGCTATTGCCGTTCCTATTGTTTTGAAAAGATTAAAGCAAAAGGATGAAGAATGGAAAAGAGCTCATAGAGAATGGAATAAAGTTTGGAGGGAAGCTGAACAAAAAGCATTCTATAAATCCTTGGATCATCTGGGTTTGACATTTAAGCAAATTGATAAGAAACTGTTGACTAATAAACAACTTGTTAGTGAAATCTCAACAATTAAACAAGAACAAACTCAAAAGAAATTACATCCTTTAATGCCTAGACCAAAGTCTCAAATAGATTGCAAATATAAGAATTTCAGTATTTTCATGGATGTTTTAAAGTTGGTTCATGTGTTTTTAAATCATAATCAAACTTATTCGAATTATGATAAAGATAAAATGGCTGAATTCATGAAATCATTCCTGATCAAATTTTTCTTTTTAGATTCCAAATATATTGATGATGAACTGAAAAAGAGACACATCACTGAAGAGGAAATTCCAGAAACCAAAGAAATCGATGAAAAGGATTCGACTCCTGCTTCTCCAACCTTATCTCAATCTAAGAAGAGACCAAGAGAATATGATTTATTAAAAGATGTTTTAAAGAGATCTAAAAGATCTAAGAGAGTTTCTTCTGATATTGAAGAGGAAGACACTAATGGTCAAGAGTTCCACAGGGAGGATCCAATCCCTGAAGAGGTTGAAAGAGCCCAGGCTAATTGGATCACTAAAGATGATAAATCCAATGAAACATTAGGTGATGATAGAGCTGAATTCAATTTGTTCTGTAACACTCAAATTTATGTCTTTTACAGATATTTAGATACTATCTATTCAAGGCTTTTAGAAATTAAGGAACTGTCTTCAGATGTGTCTAAAGAAATCAAATCTAGGAAAGAAACTGTTTTTGCTAAGGATTTAGGATTGATTGATCATCAATTAGAAGATATGCACGTTAATATTAAAGGCGATAGCCCTTATCAGGAAGCTCTAGATTTAAGTATTAAATTAATTGAAGGTAATGTGGAACAAAACGTTTTTGAAGAAACTTTACGTCAAGGTTTTAGAAATAAAGCATTTAAAATATTTACAATTGATAAAGTGGTTCAAGGTTTAATTAAGCATTGTCACACTGTTGTTTCTGATTCTAAGTGTGCTGAAATTTTCTTGTTAATGGAGAAAGATCGTAATAGTTTAAGAACTTCTGCCAAAGATCAAATTCTTTATAGAATGCAAGTTAGAAATCTAATGAGTGCTGAAGAACATATGTTTAAGATTATTTACAACAGACAAAAGTGTCAAACAAGTATTACATTCTTAGCTCTGGAAGACTTGACTATCAAAGAGGGTAGTAAGACGGATGAAGAAAAATGGAACTATTACTTAACAAGTTATGCTATGTCGCACCCAACTGAAGGTATTGATTCATCCAAATTGCAATTACCATTCTTGAAGTCCACGTTAGAGGAAGAAGAGGAAGATGAGGATGAAATTGAAGGTTTGTCTGATTCTAAGTTGAAGGTTAAAATTGATGAAAATACTTATAGACTTGTATTTGAACCTGGTTCCTATGATTTGTTTTCAAGAAATTCTGTTTATCAAACTGAACCAGCTAAGAAATCTTCTAAGCCTTTATCTACTTTAGAAGAGGTTATTAGTAGTGAGCATGGTTTATTAAAGGACTTGGAAGAAGAAAAGGTTGAACAATTAAAGGCTAAATTTAATTCATTGGTTGAAAATGGATCAGAATCTTATGCTAGATTTGATGAACAACAACAAAAAGCTCAAGTTGCTTCTTCTTCAAGTCAACAAGCTTCTATGCCTTCTACTGCTAACAATGATATTTCTATGGCATCTACTGCTACCACTTCTGCTACCACTTCTGCTACCACTTCTGCTACCACTGGTGGTGCTGCTGATTTACCTTATACGGAAACTTTGAGTAATCCAAAAACTGAGACAAACGAAGGCGATTCCACTCTACCGCAAGATGAGACCAGTGATAAGGTTGTGATTCAAGAGGAAAAGAAAGATTAAGTAATATATTCTTTTTTCTTTTATGTGTTTTTAGTATGAATTGTTTTATTATTATTATTAGTTTCGTTTTTTTATATTTTACTTTATTATTAATTCTTTCATTTTTTTTTTGTTATTTTTATTATTTTTATTCTGTTTTTTTGATGTGATTTATTAAATTAGTTCCACGTTTTATCTCTTTGATTTTATGATTTTTGTTTTCCTGATTGTTAAAAAATTACTAGGGAATTTAGATATTTCTTAGGTTTTGTATATTTTGCTGCTCTGACACTTTTTTTTGATTTTTTCCCAAATTTAAATTTTATTTCCTTAAAATTATTTGTTCACCTTATACTTTTTGCTGTTTTTGTTAAAAAAAAACATTTTACATGTTCGTTAGTATTGCTACAATAATTATAAATTTTATTTTGTTTTCATGAATTTACAAAATATATATATATTCTTCAGCAGAATGAAAAATAAAATTAAAACTTATATAGCAAAATTCACAAAATAAATTAAGATTCTCTATTTATTTACGTTTATAATTCTCAAGATGTTCTGTTTCTAGGTCCACGCCAAAATCATTTAACGATTCACCAAGTCCATTAACCCAGGAATTCTTCACAACATCTTCATTATCAACTGTGCTATTAGAACTAAAATCAGTATCTAGAAGAGGCTCAAAATCGGATCCATCTGCAGGAAAGGGTAACTTTAATTGATCTTCATCTTCAGGATCTTTAGTAAAACTTAAGCCATCACCTTTTGGACCACCCCAAGGCCACATCCATTGATAGAGTGGACCCATACAATTAACCATATTTGTAAAGGCATATGTGGAATCATAAGGAAAAATTAAATCATCAAATGAAAAATCATATGGAACAATTGAACCTTCAGATAATTTTTCTCTGTAATGTAATTTCCAGGAACTTAATTTTGGAAACTTTGAATCTGGATGAATTTTGGAGTAATTCGATCTAACTTTAGTCCAGAATTTTTCGGTGTAAAATTGATGTTCTAGTCTTTCTAATTCCCATGATTCGATCATTGTTTTGTCGTTAACCATACTGAAAAATATTCTTATTGTTAATATTCCAACTGTTAAAAACACGAATAATGATAAAAGACCATTAACTATCATAAAAGACATTTCAGTCATTGATATTAAATAAGAAGGCATATTTCTTAATGAATAATAATGGCCTAATCTTTTAAAAACAAAAACCAAATTTTGAGATATTGAAATCATGACCCACCATAAAAATCTTTGAAAATGTGGGAAGTTGTTATAACCAACACAATTCATAGTCCAAGGGCAATGGTGATCCATCTTTAAAACACAAGTTCTACAGGTTTTACAATGATGAGATCTTTCAGGTTTGTAAGCTTTACATTTAACACAGTATTTATACCACATTGTTTTAGGTGTTTCTGATTTATCGATCATAAAATTCGGTGGTGGTGAACCAGGTTTCGTTGTTATTGCAAGATAATATGAAAACCATAGCATTGCATAAGAAAATTGAACAACCGTTCTCGGTATGAATGAATAATTGACCTTATACATATATGGAATTGAAGAAGCACCTAGAAATCCGATTAATACCGTTGGAAGCTAATGAATTTGCAAAAAGTTGTTAGTATATTTTTATCAGATAAACTCTTAAATAATTGGAAGAAATGCACTTACAAAAACACCCATCCAAGGCAATTTGAACTGAGCAGCCATTTTTGATGATGTTATAGCTTGCTAAGCGGTGTTATAACATTAGATGGAGTTGATAGCTCTGATCTGGGCTGGAAGAAGGTTGAAGGCTGATAGCATTACCAACACAGACCACACACCTCATTGAAAAAGCGATCGCCTCGCTTTTTACTTTACTAATTAAATTACAGTCATTTTTATTAAAACCCAAGTTAAACGCATTTTTAAAGAACAAGCACTGTACAGAAAACAAAAGAAGACAAGATATGAATAATATGAAAATTAAAAGATTTACTCTTCCAAAGGCAAGCCCAAAGCTTCTCTTTGAGACTTCGAGTTAGGATCAAAATATGGGACTTCTGCCAAGGAAGTAACTCTTGTACCATGTCTTGCATCTTTGCCTTCATGATCCCAGGTAGTTCTATGTTGAGCAACTCTGTTATCCCAGATGGCAGAAACACCATAACCTGGCTTTTGTGGGCCCCATTTGAATCTGACTTGAATATCAGCATTCTTTTCATAAACATCAAATAAGTAATTCAAGATAACATCAGATTCAACTGGTGATAAACCAACAATTCTTCTAGTCATAGCTCTGTTAACAAATAAAGATTTCCAGCCAGTAGCAGGGTGAGTTCTGACCAATGGATGAGTTCTTTCAATTCTTTTAGGACCGCCAAATGGATCATTTCTATCTAAATAAGAATGAGCAGAAAAGACAACAACTTCTTTACCGTCTAAAAATCTCTTCATTTCTTCGGACAGTTTATCATAAGCAGCATAACCAGATGCCCATAAGGTATCACCACCTTCACTTGGAATAGTATCTAAATGTAAATGTGTAATACCAGCAGGTTGATGTTCATGGACTAAGTCAGCATGCCAAACTTGATTACCGGAAGAACCATGTTTCCAAGCATCCCAGTTACCTATATTAGTGTTCTTATAAGTCATATTCAAACCATTTTGTCTTCTGTAATCAACCCAAATAACGGTTGTTCCAGGTAAAGATGGAACTTGAGTAGTTTGAATATGTTTTTCAACTTGACCCCAATAATCACCTAATGCTAGTTGTTTTTGATGAGATAATTTTTGATCTCTGAAGAAAACAACGACTCTTTCAGCAATTAATAAAGCTAATTCGTCTTTTTGTTTATCATTTAAATCTGCTAATTGTAAACCAACAATTTCAGTACCAATATGTTTAGTCAAATCATTAACTTCTTTGGCGGCACCAAATAATGCCTTTTTTTCTGGATCAGCATTTTTACCTCTTTCGATATAAGGGTAGTCTTCATTTCTAATGGCATATGCTTCATCTAAGTAAACTGGAACTTTGGATCTGTCTGGTCTTTCAGGATAACCTTTTGAAATATCAATACCAGATTCAATTAATCTTTGACGGGCTTGTTCAGGTAAGATTTTTAAACCCTCAGGATCTGGACCATAATGTAGACCTTCAGAAGTAGATTTAATTGAAATATTTTTAGATTCTCTAATAATATGTTCAATTTCTTGATCAATTGGAACATTTCCTTGTAACTTTAACGTTGCTGTTTTAGATGGCATTTTTTGTTGTGTTTTAATGAATAATAAGTTGCTGAAAAGATTTTTTTAACACGGTGTTTCAAGGATTGAAAAGGAAAGGGAATCGCCCTCTATTTATCTTTCTAGAGATCATGGTCATTAACCTTGTCTCCAATTCGAGTTGTATGTGCTTTGATCGTGTTCAAGTGTGGCTTCTTCAACTGTGGATCTGAGCGAGCGGAGCTTTACCTCTCCGCTTGTTTAGCGCCACCGGTCTGAGTATGGATAATTTGAGCATGTATATGTGTGTATTCGTAAAATTGTATAGGTCACTATGTATGTATAAAGAACGTAGAAAAAAAGTGATGACGGAAAACAGGGAATTAAAAAGAAGTAAAAAATTTTAATATAGTACAGAAAGAAGGAAAAAAACTATTGGTTTTTAGAAAGACCTTTTAACGGAACAGGAGGACCGACAATCTTCTTGTATTGTGGTTTGACTTCTTCAAACACAAACAGCTTATGATATAAATCAAAATAAACGATAACAGCAACTATCACCAAAACAATGACTAAAAGGAAAGCACTTAGCTTTAATTTGGAATCAGTAGTAGAACTTTCTAGTTGTTGTTTAACCCATTGTAATTGGGTTTGGTTAGCAACATCAAATCTTTTTTGGTTTCTAATTTGAATGATGTCTCTTTCAGTATGCTTTAAATGATCAACAAAAGTAGGTAAACCTAAAGGACCGGCAACTTCAATCAAACCGTCTAATAATAATTTATAAGGTTTTATAATACTTTCAGTAGAATCTAATCTGTCAGCGCTACCATCACAATCAATTCTTGCAATATCAGTGTTTAATTCAGTTGAAATTTTTGTGATTTCTTGAACTAATTTGGTAAGTAAGTCTTTATTGTTTTCTTTAACGTTGATTGTAAATTCATTTGATTTTTCCTTCATAACCGATAATTGTTTCTTAATATCTAAAGTTTGTAAATAATGTTGTTCTGATAAAGGTTGTAATTCTAATTCACTAATACTAAAATGTCTAGCAGAAGCTTTTAAAGCATTAATTAATGAGTTAGCTCTAGATGGAACTCTTAAGTTATTTCTAGTTTTTGGCTAAAATAATTATGGTAGTAATAGTAGTTAGTATCACTATAAACATAGTGAGTAAAATCAAGTAGTCAAGACATCACATACCATTTTTAAGGTTATATATAGTTTTATTCGTTGTAGTTGTTGATGACGAATGAAGCAAATTTATCTTTAATATGTTCTCACAATCAGCTTGGGGATTGAGTTCCTTTTATAATAAGATTTGCTCCACTTTGAACTCATTTATATATGCAGTGTTCTGTACATGTGCAATTGTATTAATTGAATAAGTGTTTAATTTGGACATTTTTGATTGAGATCATCCGATTCTGTCAGGCCATCGTGAAAGAGAATATTTAATTACTAGCTAAAAAAAAGAAATGTGGAAGCGAGCGATGTCGCGTGTTCTGTGCATCAATACGCTGCGAGATTGCGTTGAGTCATGACAGATCCAAAATGTCTGCCGCGCTGCTGTTTTTTCTGGAGTCGCGGAACTAATTCGCAAATGAGCGCTCGGGGAGCAAGAAGTTCTTATATATCCCAAACTATCTATATATTCTTTCGACTCAGGCTTCTCAACATCTTCAAATGACATATAGTTAGCAGAGAAATATCTTTAAGTTTATAGTATATACAGCTAACTGGCATTAGATATACTGCAAGTGAAATAGTGCTTGGGATAAACTAGACTTAATGAGTTCTAGAAAGCTGGTTTCTTGCATACAAGTCTTTGGAACGTAGAGCCATATGTATATGCAATTAATTGAATAGATAAAACGAGCAAATTTTAAGATATATATATACCTTATCGATATCGATTGGGATAGATCTAGATAGTTTTGTATATATGTATTAAATTAATGCCCATCGTGGGAAATGGATCACGATGACTTTAATTGTTGGACTTTCTATTCAATTCTAATGACCATATACCTAATATACGGTACTTTCTGTTGAATTAATTCATTGTCATGTCCACCTAAGTGTATGTGTACCCCACTCTTGTAATTATTTCCATCAATTAAAAAGGTTATAATAAATGTACGTGTGTGTAGAAAGTTAATTTTAGGTAGGATTGTATACGTGATCGAGTGGCTACATAAATAATAAATATATATATATGATGAAATTAATGGTATGGGGAAACATCTGAGTAGACATAGACCAGCATGCAGCTATACTTATGGTAGAGTCATTAACATACTAACCTCATCTGCTCATCTGTGAATAGTCTTCAATATTCCAATCACTCCCCATCCATTATATTATTCCCTTTTATTATTTTATAGGAACTAATATCTTACTAATTAATATATGTTCTAGATATTTAATTTGCATAAACTAGGCAGGATAATATTCAAATTCTAGCTTAATTAAGTATATAATTCCTTATAACTGAATGAATTCAATTTACATGTATATCCTTGGCTATAGGTAGAGCACCTTACCGTGGCTTTGGAATAGCATCCGATTCATTCCCGAGGCATTGGTAAAAAACAGAAATAACCCAGATAGGGGCTCTCTATAGGGTTCAAGGGGTGCTTGGGTGTGTGGTGTTTGTCTTGTTTTTAACGGTAGAGTCATTTTCCAAGATTCTAATGTTGTAGCTATACCTTGGCTAATAGAGGAAAATCATTGGTCTTTCATAGATATAGATGGTTACCGGAAGAGAGGAAAGAGAAAGAGACATGTGTACGTAAAAGCCGAGTTGGCTGACGTAAGACGTAAAGCCCAAGCGAGACGTGATTAGTGCCTTCAGTTGTCCTCCCGCGTCGTTTTCTGCTTCACAAGAGTTCAACAAATTGTAAGCTATAGTGAAGATTCAAAACTCTTCCTTTTCTTATTTTGCTTAAATATACTTACCACCATCTTTCAGAATACCACAAAAGTTGTGAATCGTTTCAACGTTTCTTTGCTTTTTTAGTCATCTTATTCCGTCTGTTTCTTTTAGTCTCTTTAATTAGTTTCTTTTACTACCACTTAGAAGTCGCCACACATACATGTTCTAGGTATATCAATTTCAGATATTGCCCTCCTTTTTTTAATTTACTTCATATATACACTACTGTAGTGTTAGAATTTACTCTTATTTAACTTATTGTCGGCTATTTTCAATATGGCTGATACACCAATTCAAGGTCAAAGTCCTGTTCCTAGTACAACACCTAAAGTTCTTAAAAGCGAAAACACACAACAACAACAACATCAACATCAACATGATCTCAGTAAACAAATCCAAGAAGTTGAACAACAATCTACAAACGAATTTTTATTACGTTCATTGAATGAAGTTGTCATTGGTTCGATCTCAGGTGCTATTGGTAAAGTTGTTGAGTTCCCAATGGATACAATGAAGGTTAGATTACAATATTCTCGTTCGCTACCTGAGCCTTTATTTACTTCAACCTTTGATTGTATCAGAAAAACATATTTAAGAGAAGGGCTTTACAATGGGTTTTATAAAGGTCTATTTGCTCCTATGATTGGTGCCTCCTTTGAAATTTCAACTTTATTCTTTGGTTATAAATTAGGTCAAGATTTAATTAATTTATATAATGGTGATAGAATGGGTACTGATCTAACTGTGGGTGGCAGAGTTTTATCCGGTGGGTTTGCTGGTATTTTAACCAGTTTTGTCTTAACTCCTATTGAATTAGTTAAAGTTAAATATCAAGTTGAAAATTTAAAAAACACCAATCCAAAAAAATCAATTAATCCAGTAGTTTTAATTAAATCAATCTTACATCAAGAAGGTGTTCGTGGTATGTGGAGGGGTTTAACTATGACTTTGTTTAAAGAATCCGGTGGTGGTGCTGCTTGGTTTGGTATTTATGAAAAAGTGTTAGATTTTTATAAATCAAGAAAGCATGATCCAAAACAAGAAAATAAAGCCTGGGAAGTCATGTCTGCTGGTGCGTTGGCTGGTATTGGTTACCATTGCTTAATGTTTCCTGCTGATACTGTTAAGAATATCATTCAATCAAATGATGGTAAGAAGCCTAATATTAAAGACGTTATTGCAAAAGTGTATGCTAAAGGTGGTCTAAGAGGTTTTTATTCCGGTTTTGGCATTACTGTTTTTAAAACAATTCCTTCAAGTGGTATTTTATTCTTTTCGCATGAAGAATTAAAAAAATACATTAAGTTCTATTGATTTGCTTTTGGTAACTCCCATTCCAATTGAATAATTAATTGGGCATTTTCAATTATAAGTGTGCTAACTTTCCTACCACATTCTTAAAGGCTGCGCATATTTCAATATTTTATCACTTAATTTTTTTACACTCTTGAATGCATTTTTTTTTGTTTTTTTTTCTTTTATTTATTTTGTTTATGCATTTCATTATCCAGTTTATATATATATATTCAGTTCTAAATTAAGGTCCTTTTTTGTTCTTCTATTTTTCTTGGGGATTTTTTACTTGTGTTTTCTGTTTTCCTTTTTTGTTTTTAGTTTTCATGTTCCCTTTAAGTTATCCTGTTTGTTGAACACCACTTTTTGTTTCAATAATCTATGATGTTTTAATTTGGGTTTCAGGAGTTTCTCATCCTTTTTTTTTGTTCATGTTTGTTTTTTTTCACTTTTACTTCTTATACATACTTCTTTTTTTCTTAGACGTTTGTTCCTTTTAGGAAAGGAATGACTTATACATACATATATATAATTACATTAATTTTGATACTCTGTTTTTGAAATGAAGATATTTTTCTTCTTAAACATATATTATTATTAATTAAAAGATTTATCTAAAATAATGGCTTCTTGTTTCATGTTTTTTTTCTCTTTTTTTTTGATTTAGACAATTTAATAGAACATTTTATAGAAATATGCTTCTTAAATTGATATGGATAATAGAATTGTAGTAAATACTCTTTATACTTATAATTATTTAGTTACACAAAAAATTGAAGAAGTTTCATGCGTGTAGGAGGGGGCGAAGGAGATAAGAAACAAAAACAGAATAAAGAATTTTTCATCTTGAATAGATGATGAACTAAATAGATAGCCAATAGTAATGTTGTGAAATTCTTTTCCCCTAAAAGTTAAATAAACTCTTGTGATATCTAAAAAACTTCTCGTAAGGTTAATAATCATATGTAGACTAAGAAATAATACCACTTGTCATTAAAAAAAGAAAAAAACACATGAATTTTGTAACCACAATTAATATCTATGGAGAAAGCCCCCACCTTTACTTCTATTTATAACAGTAATAGTTGGGAAAACAGAAAACTAAAGGACTCGTGAAAAGGAAGAAATCAAAGCTAACAAATAATTCTTTTAGGTTCCATAATAAGTTGAAATTCCTACACCAAATAGTACAATAAAAATACCAATATAAACAAGTAAGACTGGGTGGCCAAGCTGGTTAAGGCGTGCGACTGTTAATCGCAAGATCGAGAGTTCAATCCTCTCCCTGGTCGCTTTGCTTTAATGAAACTTCTCCTCCGGTTAGGAGAGGGTTTTGTTTTTTTTCTTTCTAGAACACTATTTTTAAAGCCCCATGAACGTATTTTGACATTGTGCTCAATTAAAGAAGTAAGCATATTGTTCATCATGCCACATTTATCATCGTATCCTTGAGGGTTTCTTCGTTTCTATCATTCGGTCATGTTTACAAACACACGCCCGCCTATATAGCCAACACAGGCATATTTTTTTTATGACAGATCTCTCTATATATAGATAGGATCAAGGGAAATGAAATACTTAGTAGAGCAGCACATGGGGCCATCCAATCCCACCCAAATTGAAAAAAAAAATGGTTGCAAAAATTTGTAGGGCTTACTTGCTTATTAAATCGCACTGAAACGTCTGCCCTGATAAAAGTAAGCAGCCATCCATATCTTGATACTAATCAATATTGACTTCGTACGGAGGTTTAAGGGAATTTTGACTTCAACAAATTAATATCCGGGTTGGTTAGGCGACTATTATCTATTATGCCAGCCAGCCAGCCAGCTCGAAAGGCCTTCGAAGATAAACTTATATAAGAGAGCAAAGGCATAGTATAAGCGTGTGTACATATATACAAGCACAAGCATGATAGCGGTAGCGCCATATAGAGGTTTATCTCTATCCTTTATCTGCACCTATAGCTGTAATCGGAGGAGGATTGAGCGATTGAGCCCTAGTGTTAGCCTCAGATCACACAACATCTAGGAGTGAAAATTCTAGGAAGTGTATACCGACGTCTATCAGAGAAATAAAACCCCCGTAGTACAATACATCCCACCAGCCACTTAATAATTAAACTGCTGCTCCAAATATGAGTTCCGGGAAAATCCAATGTTACACTAATCACATGGGTCTAATATCTTCCTAATGGATACGTACTAGTATTCACACTGAAGTTTGAAAGGTTTAGCCATATAGCCCTGCCTGTCTCTCCAAAGAAGGGTCTTTTCTTTTAACTTCATACATATATCCTAACTGTAATTCAAATTTTCTTATCTTAGCGCTTAACTATTAGGCCGTCCACCGTTTACGTAATTGTTTATGTTATCCAATATTTATCAAATCCTGTATCTGTTATTGTTGCTTTGTTGGGGGAGCTGGAGTCAGCGGCTTACGCCATCGTATGGCTGGAGAAGATAATTGGCTGGTTGGGCCCTGGCTAGCTGCCGATCGATCCGGACAAGAGGGACTTCAGTGTGAGCACGTTGCATCAGAAATTTTGTATGGCTGGCAGCTCAGTAGTGGCAGACCGGCCTATCACAAGAAATTAAATTGGCAGCGTTGGTACAAGGTCTGTAAGGAATTCATGCCATGTACTACCGTCCTATGTAGTACGTACACATTCACATACTGAGCAATTAATATGGGATCCATATCATGATATCATAAATTTGGTTTACATTAATGAACTACTATTACTACTGCACTGAGCTATATGGAAAAAAAAAGGGTAGACCCTTGAAACCGGCAGTTACGTAGTTAGATACACAGCCCAATCGACCAATCAACTGGACTTTTTTTTTCTTTGTTATTCGATCTTATATATATATATATATATATATATATATCTTCTTCACAATTGCACTTTCAAAGACTCTGGAGTATACATAAACTATACAATACCAACTCCGCAAACCAAGGAAACCTACCCACACCCACACCCACACCCAGCGTTTCGGGTGGACGATATTCCCAAGCCGCCGATTGGACTATCTTGGAGGCCGTCGGCATATCTCTATATATAGCCTTAATAGCGTACACATAAAGGAACGAGCGGCTTGCGCGAGCGAATGAATGGATTCGGAGAGTTTGGACCCTGAGAGTCGAATTGACTGAGGAGATCGGATCCGGATTGGTGTACGGGTGTTCTTATCAATGCTTCGTTGGGACAGCTTGTCCGGGTTTCATTAATTAAGTTGTAGACTGTAACCTGTCCGCCCATGTGGGAGTTTAGGCCATTTGAAATTTAACTTTTTATTTCAGCCTGTGTGCCTCACATACATGCAATTGATATGTCCATATATATATATATATATATATATATACAAATAGATATATATATACATCAGTAATATGGCATTTATACTGATAGAATAGCTATCTCGGTATACGGTCGGATCTCAGTAATGGGGATTGTCCATTGCCCATTGGCCAAGTCATTTTTCATTTTCTACTCGATTAATTATCCAATTGCGTGAATTTTGGTATTGTATCTGAAAATCCGGTGATTACGTAAGGTGCTGGTCGGGAAATTGCTTAAACTAGAAAAAGAAAACAGAGAGCTAGTAAGACTACGTGGCCTGTTATGCAGGGTGTGACGCAGCTGGCCAAAAGAAGGGCGGCCAGTTTCCGTATTGGGGTAGGGCAAGCACAACAACCTGACACAACAGGACGGGTCCATGCGTGGTTGTCCAGGGCCCAGCCCAGTGCGTAGCGAGCGAAAGGGAACAGGCCAAAAAGAAAACAGAGAAATAAATTGTTTGTTTAATTTTTGGCTGCTCCGTTTGTTATTCGTCGAGTGGGAGGATTGTGTTTATTTAAGCTGTTTTCCTGTTTTCCTCTTTTTTGCTCTTTTCCTCTTCCTTTCTCTTTTTCTTACTTTTCTACCTAACGTTCATTCTTTGAGTCTTTAATACCCCTTACACCTTATTAAAAACTAATTGAATAAGCTTAAGGATGTCTGCAACTGAACCTACCAAGGAAAAGGCTCCTCTTGCCCAAGAAGATGACGACGACGAATTGGAAGATATCGACCAATTGGTTATGGAATTACAATCCCACCATGGTGGTGTTGAAGGTGCGGAAGACGGTGAAGACGAAGAAGATGCCGCTTCTTTCAAAGTTGTCCCTGAAGAATTATTACAAACAGACCCATCTACTGGTTTAACTGACGATGAAGTTTCCAGAAGAAGAAAGAAGTACGGTCTGAATCAAATGGCTGAAGAAAAAGAAAACATGATTCTGAAGTTCTGTATGTTCTTCGTTGGTCCAATTCAATTCGTTATGGAAGCTGCCGCTGTCTTAGCTGCTGGTTTAGAAGATTGGGTTGATTTTGGTGTTATCTGTGCTTTGTTATTATTAAATGCTTTCGTTGGTTTCATCCAAGAATACCAAGCTGGTTCCATTGTTGAAGAATTGAAGAAAACTTTAGCTAACTCTGCAATTGTCATCAGAAATGGTGCTCCAATTGAAGTTGGTGCTGCTGACGTTGTTCCAGGTGATATCTTACAATTAGAAGATGGTGTTGTCATTCCTGCCGATGGTAGATTAGTTTCTGAAGAATGTTTCTTACAAGTCGATCAATCCGCCATTACTGGTGAATCTTTAGCTGTTGACAAGCATTCTGGTGATCCAACTTTCTCTTCCTCTACTGTTAAGAGAGGTGAAGCTTTGATGATTGTTACCGCTACTGGTGATTCTACTTTCGTTGGTAGAGCTGCTGCTTTAGTTAACAAGGCTGCTGGTGGTTCTGGTCATTTCACTGAAGTTTTAAACGGTATCGGTACTATTTTATTAGTTTTAGTTATTCTTACTTTATTAGTTGTTTGGACTGCCGGTTTCTACAGAACTGCCAAGATTGTTAGATTGTTGAGATACACTTTAGCCATTACCATTATTGGTGTTCCAGTTGGTTTACCAGCTGTTGTTACCACTACTATGGCTGTCGGTGCTGCTTACTTAGCTAAGAAGCAAGCTATTGTTCAAAAATTATCCGCTATCGAATCCTTAGCTGGTGTCGAAATTCTTTGTTCCGATAAAACTGGTACTTTAACCAAGAACAAGTTATCTTTACACGAACCATACACTGTCGATGGTGTTGAAGCTGATGATTTAATGTTAACTGCTTGTTTAGCCGCTTCTAGAAAGAAGAAGGGTTTAGATGCTATTGATAAGGCTTTCTTAAAATCTTTGATCTCCTACCCAAGAGCCAGAGCTGCTTTACCAAAGTACAAGGTTTTGGAATTCCAACCTTTCGATCCTGTTTCCAAGAAGGTTAGTGCTTTTGTTGAATCTCCAGATGGAGAAAGATCTATTTGTGTTAAAGGTGCCCCATTATTCGTTTTAAAGACTGTTCAAGAAGATCACCCAATTCCAGAAGAAATTTTAGAAAACTATGAAAACAAGGTTGCTGATTTTGCTTCTAGAGGTTTCAGATCTTTAGGTGTTGCTAGAAAGATTGGTGACGGTCACTGGGAAATTTTAGGTATTATGCCATGTATGGATCCACCAAGAGATGATACTGCCAAGACTGTTAACGAAGCTAGACAATTAGGTTTAAGAGTTAAGATGTTAACTGGTGATGCCGTTGGTATCGCTAAGGAAACTTGTAGACAATTAGGTTTAGGTACCAACATTTACGATGCTGAAAGATTAGGTTTAGGCGGTGGTGGTGACATGGTTGGTTCTGAATTATATGATTTCGTTGAAAATGCTGATGGTTTCGCTGAAGTTTTCCCACAACATAAATATAATGTTGTTGAAATCTTACAACAAAGAGGTTACTTAGTTGCCATGACTGGTGATGGTGTTAACGATGCTCCTTCCTTAAAGAAGGCTGATACCGGTATTGCTGTCGAAGGTGCTTCCGATGCTGCTAGATCTGCTGCTGATATCGTTTTCTTAGCTCCTGGTTTATCTGCTATTATTGATGCTTTAAAGACTTCTAGACAAATTTTCCACAGAATGTACGCTTATGTTGTTTACAGAATTGCCTTATCTTTACATTTAGAATTATTCTTAGGTTTATGGATGACTATCTTAAATGACTCCTTAAACATTGATTTAGTTGTTTTCATTGCTATTTTCGCTGATGTTGCTACTTTAGCCATTGCTTACGATAACGCTCCTTTCGACATGAAGCCAGTTAAATGGAACTTACCAAGATTATGGGGTATGTCTATTGTTTTAGGTGTTATTTTAGCCGTCGCTACTTGGATTACTTTAACTACTATGTTCTTACCAAAGGGTGGTATCATTCAAAACTTTGGTTCTATTGATGGTGTCTTATTCTTACAAATTTCTTTAACTGAAAATTGGTTGATTTTCATCACTAGAGCTACTGGTCCATTCTGGTCTTCAGTTCCATCATGGCAATTATCTGGTGCTGTCTTATGTGTTGATATCATTGCTACTATGTTCACTTTATTCGGTTGGTGGTCTCAAAACTGGAACGATATTGTTACAGTTACCAGAGTCTGGATTTGGTCTTTCGGTACTTTCTGTGTCTTAGGTGGTGCTTACTACTTAATGTCTTCTTCTGACAAATTCGACAGATTTATGAACGGTAAACCAATGAAGGAACAACCAAAACAAAGATCTATTGAAGATTTCTTGGTTGCTATGAGAAGAGTCTCCACTTCTCACGAAAAGTCATCCTAATTTGCTTAATTCTTTGACACTCTTTTTAGCTTTTTGATTTTTTAGTTTACCTTTACTTTCGTTCATTCGTATTTTTTTCCTTATTCCCCATTCTACTTTTACACTAATTTTACCCCTTTTTATTTGTTTGATAAGTTTACTTTCCATTTATTATCATTTACATTATTTTTGTTGAATTCAATTGATTTGAAAAAAAGTGGTTTTATCTCTCTTTTTTTAGCCACTATCATTGCCTCATTATTCATATTATATATCCTATACATTATTCTTGACTTATCTTTATAGTTTTCAAAAGGATTCCCGTTAATTATTTATCATATATTTATATCTTCTTTAGTAGTTGTAACTTGAGCAAAATCAAAATAAATTAAGCGAGCCCGGTGTGCGTTCGGCAATCAACAGGACGATCAACACCTGTGACCGAATTGAACAAGCAAGGCCTTTGACTTACTTGCTCCTGTTTTCGACCAGCACTCCACTCACACCCGTCACCACCGTTTGCGACTTAAATCCAGCCTCTGCTAGATATTCCGGACATCCCTGCTACAACTCCATCTCATTCCACAAGAAACACCCCAAGACACGTCCATGACCGATAACGAAGAGTTCACAAACACGACCACTTCAGCTTTGCACTTCCACTTTGAAAGAAACGCCAGCTATGCCATCCAGCTCTCTTTGAACCAGCATAGGCCATTGCTAATGCTAATCCAGGACCAATCTGACGACAGTACAGACTGGATCTTGAATCACTTCCAGGAGAACCTTTCTCATTTCTCCACAGAACTATTAAACACAAAGTTCATTAATTTGGATATGATTCATGGCTCTAATGATTTTCAACTTTTTTTAC
Organism: Ambrosiozyma philentoma; assembly: GCA_003707675.3. Classification (NCBI taxonomy): domain Eukaryota; kingdom Fungi; phylum Ascomycota; class Pichiomycetes; order Pichiales; family Pichiaceae; genus Ambrosiozyma; species Ambrosiozyma philentoma. The sequence continues at coordinate 52,994 of PPKZ03000034.1, forward strand.
AGATTTTCCCTCAGTTTAGTAATGTCCAGGTTCCATGTGTTATTATCGTTTATTCTGGGAAAATTATCGATATTATCGATTCTAAAGTGTCCCCTGATGAGTTCGATTTACGATTAAAAGAGGTTGATAATAACTTGAAGAATGTGGATGGAGCAGTCACAAGTTCACAGCAGCAACAACAACAATATAATCAACCTAGAACAACCACCGGTAACACCGTCCAACAACCACAAATTCAATCACAGAACCAAAACCAAAATCAACAGCAGATTCTACCAACAGCACAACAATCATCCACTCCAGTATCTCCGGCTTCCCATTCTTCTACACCAACTCCTTCTTCATCGCAACGTGCAACACCTACTCCTACGTCCACACCGCCACCTGTTTCCAATAAAGAAAACAAATCTAACAAGGCAAGACGTTATAGTTCTTTGAAAGAGCAGGCTGCTGAATTGGCTGCTAAGAAATATCGTGAAAGTTTAGTTAAACAGCAACGACAAGATCAACAAGAAAGAGAGCGTATATTGCAACTGTTGAAAGCAGATAGAGAGGAGAGAAGAGGACGTGAACAAAATGAAAAATCAGGTAATAATAATGCCACTGAAATGTTACCCCCTGCTAAACCAGTCCATGAAAATATACATAATAAGAAGTTGGAAGATTCGACTGATTACATGTTACAGATCAAATTATTTGATGGGCATTCATTCAGAGCTAAATTCAATAAAACGGAGACTTTGTATGCTGTTAGAGAATACGTTTGGGCTCATTATACTGAATATCAACAGTTACCATTTTTCTTTTTCAAGACTATCGATAGAGTTACATTTACCGATGCTGATGAAGATAAAACTCTAGGCGAGCTAAATCTAAATAGAGCAACGTTAATCATGAAACCATTGGACCCATATGCCAAAAGTTCAGGATTGGAAAAGAACACAGAAGTTAATAAAGCTACTGCGGTCTCATCATTTTCTTGGTTGAAGAATAAATTTGTTGGTTATTTATGGGGCAGTGGTGAACAGCTTGATCCTGATGTAGGATCTCCATCATCAGCATCAGCATCAGCAACTGCAATCACATCTTCAGCTCAAAGAAATTCAACCTCTCCTTCACAAACTGGATCATCTGCATCTTCATCATCAATCCACCAACGTCCATATCATGATTATGTCGATGAAAGTGAACCTGAATCTGTATATCATTCCCCTGAGTTCAGAGCAAGATCAAATTCCCCTTTACCTGTTATGACAGGATCATCAAATTTCAATCTATACGGCCCAATAACCGGATCAGGTCACTCAGGAAGTGGGTTCAATTTAAACAATCTGAATCAATCAACTACGAACAACAGTGGTGCCTCCTCTAATATTGTGAATGATGCAGCATTACAACAACAGCAGCAGCATCCACCATTAACTAACACTATATCATCTGCTTCCACTGCGACTTCAACATCAACGAATAATTCACAGTATGGCGGTTCGACGAGAATTAAAGTTATACACACGGTTGAAGATTTAAATAATGGTGCTGGTGTTAATAGGGAGGTTTATAATGGTAATGCTTTAGATTTAGAAGATAACAATAACAAAAATAAGAAGAAAGATGCCTCTTCGTCGTCATCTAAGACCACGGCAGGCACTAAGGCTAAGAACGATGCTGGAAATACAACAGGTTCAAGCAGTAGTGCTGATGCGAAGAAACAAGATAAGTCAAGTAAGTGATTGTACTACATTTTTTCTGTTGTAATAGTGGGACTTTGTTCTTGGAAAATATTATTGTGATTGTGAAGTGATGATTATGGTAATAGACCAGGTAGTCTAAAAAAAACTAAGTGATTAATGGTATCGTTTCGGTATCAGAGCAAAGAGGGATCGTTAAAAGGGTTCTTGTTTAGTTTTCAGTTGGTACAGCTTGGTAATATACGTAACGACTTGATTATTATATCGTGTCTGTTTCGTTGCTACTATTTTGTTTGTTTGCTCTATATGGCTTTCTGTTGTTTTTGTTTGTTTTTTTGCTTTCCTTTTTTCTTAAACAATAAATACACTGATGTTTGTTTGTGTTTTTTCTGTTTATTTTCATATGTTTTTATTTTTTTTTTGTTTGAATATACTTACTTACTGGTTTATATGTCCTTTTTTCTTCTATTTCAACACATCTTTTTCTTACACATTTAATTACTATTTATTTAATAATAAAGCATATTTATTTGGATAAGCATTAGGATGATATCGTAATCCAACGTAAAGAGATTGTAATTAAAAGAAAAATGTAAGTAATATTTATCTGGTAGTAAGCATTCTACAGCTAAATGAATATGAGACTGTAAACTTGTAACGTAAAACTTGGGTATCGAATTTATCATTCAAAGTGTAGTAAGTTGATTATTTAATTTATAGTAAGTAATGTATAATGTAATAAGTAATAGAAGAACAGTTTAAAAAAATCAAAAGCATATAAACTAAAGAAACATCAAGAATATAAAAAACAGAACATAAAATGCGAAAGAAACAGCTTGTAAAAACTAATGAATGAAACCATAAAGAGTAGTAATGAAAGAAAGTAATAGTAGTAATAATAAAATTCTATCTTTTTTGAAGAGAGCTCCTGCAGTTAATGTTTTAAAAAAATAATGTAAATGATAATAATGTAATGTAATGTAACGTTAGTGTAATTATAATGTAAAAGGAAAGAAATTTGTTTAATATGAATAGTAATTAAGAAAGCACCCAAAAAAGAAAACAAAGAAAACAAAGAAAAAGCTATGTATAACTCAGAAGAGATAGAAAAACTATTTCTTCAGCAACAAAAACAAAAGCAAAAACAAGAGTGTAGTGTGGCAGTAAACTGTAAATTCAAACAAAAAAAACAAAAGCAAAAACAATGAGGACAATATATGACAAGTGGAAAAAACAACAAAGATAAAAAAAACCTTCAAAAAATGGCCGACACACCATTAATGAAAACTAACAAAAATAAAGAAAGCAGTAAAAAAGGAATTTATTTAACAAGTAGTAAGAAAGTAGCTGGAAAGAGAAAAAAAAAGATCGTTCTAAAATAAAATATAAAAGCATAAATAGAGAAATAAGGCAAAAAAATCTAATTCACCAAATGGAAAAAAAAACTGTAGTAAAATGAAAGAAAAAAAGCGTTAAAAAATTAAAACAAGGAAAGAGGGAACAAAAAGACTTTAAAGACTATGAAACAAAAAGAAAGGAGAAAAATCATGAGATTGCAGAAAAAAATCAGTTCAAACTAAAATCAAATTGAAAAAGAAAAAAAATGGATATCTAAAATTGAATAAACTTAGACCTTAACATTCAACAACAACAAAAGAAAAAAATTGATCTAGCAGTACCAGGAGAAGAAGAACTATGTATAAGAATCAAAGAAGAGTATCACTATGAGCATCACGGTAAATTGGTATAAGTAGTTTGGGAATTGACTTTGATATTGGTACAACAGCATCAAAAACAACAACAAAAAAAGGCAACAAAGAAAAAAATAACCAAAAAAGCCAATTGTTTTTTTCATTTATTATTAGAAACCCCAAAAAGAACACCATTTTATTTCATTTCAAAATTTACAACAACAACTATTTTTTTTAACAACAATTAATTGACAACGAGAAAAGAACAACAACAAAAAAAACAAAGAAAAATAATAATTCATGTAGCATATATATTTCATTAAAAAAACAAAGAGAGAGGGAAGGAGAGAGATCATTCATATCATATTAATTATTTATGTAGCAACAATAACAACAAAAAAAATTCTTTCATTAAAAAACTAATAGTTCATGTATCGAACACTAGTAACATATCATATCATAAAAACAACAACAAAAAATGGAACAAAAAAGGTATTTTAATTGCCGACACCAAAAGCCATAGGATCAGTAAACTCATCAAATATCAAAGAATATATGTCATTCAACAACTCATTCTTTTCACCATTATTACCATTCTTACCACTACCAACATTGCTACCGTTGACACCGCCACCGCTGACACCGGTAGCAGCCGCATTCAAATCCAAATCCATATCCACATCATCTTCACTTTTAATCACCTTATCTTTCTGCATAGCATGAATACTATTAATCAATTCCAGAGAGATCTGATTAGCCAGTTTCTCACCACCATCATCATGCATTGCATCATTACCGCCTGTGGAAGTAGCTCTAGTCGAAGAAGGATTAATCGTGGTCGTATTGTTGTGATTATTGTAGTTAGAATTAGACAAGGACATGAGCACAGGGGAGTTTGTCACCGATGTTTCATTTTCTTGGATTAGATCGTAGAATAATGTACCTTGTTGTTGTTGATTACCGTGCTGCTGAGCGGTGGAATGTGGAAGTTGGGAAGCACCTTGGAAACTTTGGGAGGATGAAGAGGATGGGTTGCCTAGCTGGCTGAAATTTGGTTTTTGCTTGTTGATTTCATCTAATAGAGCAAATGGGTCTACCGAGGAGTACTTTGATTCTTCGTAATGCTTTGGTTCAACGGCAAATGATTTCGATTTCGATTGGAAGTTCAATGAGGATTTACCAGCTGTGGGGGTTGTGGTGGTGTTCACTGGGGATGCAAAACTGAACGATTTGGTGATTCCGTTTAACTTAGATAAATTCGAAGTCGAAGAACGTCCGTTAATAGCACCATTACCGCCATAATGACCAAACAAAGATGTCGTTGAAGAAGGAAGGCCATTTCTCAAAGCGAATTCCTTATCATAATTATGCACATTAATATCAACCATTGAGCCGGATTTAGAGTTCATTGAAATTTGGTTTAATAAGCGTTCAATCAACTTAATAAACTTCAGGCAGAGTGAGTTGTACTTTGACATAATCAGTAGAGTCTTCTTAGCTCTTTGGATATCATCTAACCATTCAATGGAATGATGGGATTGAGAGTCAGAACAAAGACAGGCAATTGGGATCAACACAGCTTGGAATAAAAAATAGGTAGCATACCAAACGGCAATGATGGACAATCTAGTTTCATTATCATGGACAAATTTATCAATTGACTGAATTGTTTCAGAAGCAGCATTAAGACAAATTCTTCTACCTTCTTTAGCCTCTTCAGTTTTAACTGTGTCCATGAATGATTTATCAGACACGGCAACGATACGTTGCCAGATAAACGGTCTGAATAAAACAATTTGTAAGTTTTTATATCTCCAGATCAATCTTGCTCTTGATAAGTTGAACCATTCAGGCAATCTTGATTCATCCATCGTGTACATGTTTTTAGGAACCAATTTAAAGAAATGGAATTTAGCCAATTCATCATCTTCATTGAAATAAGGAGGTAATTCAGATTTAAAAGTTAATAATTTGTTATTGAATGATAAACATTCGTCAATAGTTGGTGGTGGCTTGGCCATCAGTTTTGAATAAAATGGGGTAGTTAATAAGGTCAATTTAGTTTGATGAATCATTGCAGAGTACAAAGTTGGATATGGCTTGTTTAACATTGAATCAGTCAATATTGAAATATTTGGATCATTGATTAAATTATTCAATTCATTATCATTAATATTGTTCATTAATTTAATATCAATCACTTCATTTGGTGGTAAACTGATTGGTCTACCAAACGTAATCGAAGCACCAACATCAAATATATAGAGACCCCACCATAGTTTTCTTTTAATTTCTAAATTCAAAATATCCTTCTTATCGATCAATGTATCGGTTGTTTCTTGATTATGATCATGTTCTAAATCATTCAATTTCTTATTTATATTTCCATGGAATTCTTTATACAAACCAAGAGACATTGCCATTCTAACACCTAAACCTAAATAGTTCCAGCCTGTATTTGGCTTGTTTCTCTTTTGAGCATAATTACTCAATAAAATCAAAGAGGACAATAAAGTAATGTTACCAGTTTCAAACACGTTTGAAGCAATTTTTAAATAATATTTAGCTAATTGATAATATGATAGATCCAGATTTGAAGATTCACCGTGAAGACACCAACAACCTAAAGCTAAGACAGTATTTAATAGAGCTTTCCAATTGTTTTCATTCTTCATAGGAATTGTATTGTTGAAATGTTTCACGAAATTTTCTTTGTTAATGAAAGGATAAGAAGTATGATAGTATTTGAAATAAGCAGTTAAATAACGTTCTTGAACCGATCTATCATTTAATGATTCTAAATCTAACTCTGAAGGTTGCTTAGTAGTCGAGGAAGAAGTGGTGGTGGATTCGTTATCTAATTTAAAATCATCATCCATCATAACATCATCATCAATAGTTTTCTTTGCTGAAGTGATTGAAGCAGGATCACAACATTCATCATCATCATCTTCATCAACTTCATTAATTTTCATAACCCTTAAAAATGAAGACGAAGAACCAACACCCAGGAATCCAGATTTATTTGAAGAGACACCCATACCATCTAAAGTAGCATGGGAAGGGATAGTTGCTTGTAAATAAGGAGACGAATTGATAGATGAATTGTTCGTTTTCGTTTTATAAATTGCTGCAGGAGTGTTATTTGCTGTAGTGGTATCTAAAGCAGCTAAAGAAATCAATGAATTTTTCTTTGACTCTCTCAAGGAGGAGGAAATTGAAGTCGGAGGGGAATTCTTACCTGTAGTTGAAGCACCTCCTGCATTACCGTTAACTAAGGAGTTTCTAGTTGTTGTTTGAGTTATTGGTTGGAAAGCTTCTGGCTCATCATCATCTTCGGACCAATCGTAATTTATATTATTTGATAATTCAGCATTTAAATACTCATCAGGCAGTTGAGGAATTGTATGACTGTTACTATGACTATGACGGCGATGATTGTGTTTGCTGTTTGACGTAGTTGAGCCATTTGAAGATTTCGGAGAATTATTTAAAGAATTATTTGTTGAATTCGCAGCGGTATGAGTCAACGAATCAATTGATTTTTCACCATTCAACAAAGAAGCCAGGTCTTCAGAGGGTAGTAGTTTTTTAAACAAGGATTCTAATTCCTTGACTCTATTTTCAACCTTAGTAAGGTGTGCCCTAGTTAATGGCGATCTAACGGTTCTTGGAGAGTAGGAGCAGTCCCAACCATGATCTATGCATTTTGAGCATTTTGGAAATTCTTTCGAACATTTCAATTTCCTCTTACGACAAGAATCACAGGCTTGTTCTATATGAGGAGACATGTCGTCGTTTGTAGTGGCAGATGATTCGTCAATTGAAAGAAAAGAAGGTTCTTTTTTCAAAGCTTGTTTCTGTATATATTGATTACGATGCTGATGGTGAGCTAGATGCTGAGGCCCGTGACCTGATGATGAATGCTGTCTATGAACGTAAGAAGACGTTCTTGATATTGGTTTCAGAGCAGCCGGATTAGGAGAAGGAGTAGTAAAAGTAGAGTTTGAGGTGGTCAAGTTGAGGTTGATGTTGTTCGGGGAGTCGGAGTCGGAGGGAGAGGCAGAGGAGGGTATGGACTGAGTGTCTGTGATGGGAGACACCATGGCAGTGTGTATACTAGTATACTTGTTGGATATGAGTATCGAAGTAGGAATATGAGAAGAAAAAGAGATAACGGGAAGAAAAGGGCAACAAGAAAAGGGAAAGTGCCAGTTGTTGAGATTACCAGCTCAAGCTGAGAGGCAGCAGATTCGAATATTACGGTACTGGAAACAAATAAATAAACCCAGAACGTGATCCCCTTGACTCGACCGCTACTACTGAGCCGTGAGCCGTGAGCCTTCTCTCCCACAAGCCCACCCTTATCTCACTTGACACATGACTCCCTTCCCTAACCTAATCTTGCTAGTGCCAGTATGATACAGTCTGGCACCACTTGAGATCATTCTGTGAAAACTTTTCACTCTATTGGATCCTGTTCTCTCCTATTAGAGTTGGTGGGCGAGAACTCCTCTCTATTGTGAGCACCGGGTGCTCATGTATTGTAAAAAGAGGAGTTGTCTACGAGCTGCCTACACCCTGTGTTAAGCAAATTGTGAGCCTGGCTTGCGTATCGGACTCGACGGAGTTTGACCCTTTCTTTTCTTGACAAGAAATAGATTACTCAACAATTCTTACTTATATATCAAACGCTATTCTACACAACAATATACAGCAGGCACAGCAGGCCCAGCAGGCCTAGAAAGTGGTGTGGTATGCTGCCATACAACCCATAACTCATCACCTGACCCTTACAAACTCCGCAGAACCCGGATCAACCGCAGACGCCGGATAAACCATGTCAATCATCCCACTTTCGGGTATACCGTCCTTTATCCATATCCCACTCCGTGCCCCTTTCTTTTGTGCTGTGATGGCCAGTTAATCCACCAAGGAGCTGACGTATTTGGCAAGACCTAAGCTGCTAGTCAATCCAGGAGACTCAATCCCCAACAGATTCACAAACCCTTTCAACTCCGGCTGGTGTATAATTTCGAAGTCTTGAAATTTTTGTTCGTCGGGGCCTATCAACTTGGGTCTTATTCCTGAATAAACTCCGACTAAGTGTTCCTTGGTGTTGACTATCGGCAAGTATTTAGAGATTTCAGCCAACGCTTTTTCTAAGTTGTTCTCATTGACTTTATAATCTACTTGGTCGATCCATTCTAAGTCTGGTCCGAATTTCACCTGTCCTGCTAAGTCTATTGTCAAATGCGTTCCTAACGACTTCACATTGTCCGTTTCAGGAACTGGATAAACCAATCTGTGAATGTGCAAGTTACCCACTCCGACCAATCCAAAATAATTACCTTTAGCAAAATAGGTCTTTCTGGGTTTTGTTGGCATTAACATGTTGTATATATCAGTAGCACCCAACCCAGCACAGTTAATCAAATTGTTACAACTAATTGAAACCTCTTCCCCATCTACATCAGCAGTGTTAACTTCATAAACTTGATCATGCTGATCATAACTCAATCCAACAACCTCAGTTCCATAAATAATCTCTCCTTCTCCTTCCTGGGAGTCAATCTGCGAAATCAACCAATTCATCAATGAATGTGAGTCAACTATCCCTGTTGAACTGCTTTCCAAAATTCCATACTCTGCATGTATCAAAGGCTCTTTCTCCAACCCTTCGCTCAAACTCACAAATCTAGTAGGAATATCCAAACTTTTAGCCTTGTCGTGCATCTTTTCCAATGTCTCAAACTGTTTGGGTGTTTGGGCAACTAACCACTTCCCACATTGGTTCAACTTGATCAAGTCCGGGTACTGTTTGTTCAATGCGTATAGTTCATTCTTACCTTCAATGCAAAACCGGGTCTTTAGTGAGTCTGCAGGGTAATATAACCCTGCATGGATCACTTCACTGTTCCGACTCGACGTTTCTTGTCCAAATGTGTCGTGTTTCTCAATGATTAATACCCTGTTGCTGGCTCTGTGGGTGAGCTCTTTTCCAATGGCTAGGCCAACTACCCCGGCTCCTATTATTACGTGTGTGAAATCTACTGATGAGAGAGTTCTTGGTGTGGTGTGGAGTAATCGTGTGCTTGTTGTAACAATTGCATTCTTGAACATTTGTTTAATATATGCTATGATTAAGAAATTATAGACTATAAAGAGAAGAAACAGGCAATATAAAAGAGTAAACAAAAAAGAAGTTACGAACTATCCGTGCGCAATGACTCCTACCAGACGTAGTACCCCGGGCTCGCTCACTCGCTCACTCACTAGAATCCATAACTGATGCTGATACGGAGACTGAATCATATCCACCCACAAATCGAGCTATTAGCCACGGATGTTGCAACGCTCCATCCACATCCAACCGCTTCGTAGGTTCCACTACTAGCAACTTGATAATCAAGTCCAAGATCAAATCGTCAATGTCGTCCCAATATGGAGAGTAGAACGCAAACTTTCCCTGTAAGATCTGTTGTTTCATGTTTGGTGGTGATAACTCATCACTGAATGGTGGGAACCCACAGATGCAAACGTAAAGCAACACGCCGATTGACCACAAGTCGCATTTCTGATCGTAACCTGTAGTGGAAGAGTCATTTGCTAGGATCTCAGGAGCTACGTAGAGAGGTGTTCCACAGAAAGTGGTTGTCATTTGAATGTTTTTGAGGTTTTTGGCTAGGCCGAAATCGGCGATTTTGACTTTCACTTCTAGTTCTCCTTGATCCCATGGAGGGGTGGTTGTGGTGGTGGCAGTGGTGGAACTGGAGTCTGCTGGCGTTATTTCTAGCAGAATGTTTTCAGGCTTTAGGTCCCTGTGGACTATGTTGTTCGAATGGAGGTATTTCAATCCGTTTAGTAGTTGTTTTAAAATTGAGTGGGTCTCATCTTGTCTTAGTTTCCCCTTCTTAATAATTCTGTTGAATAATTCACCACCATTAACTTTCTCTAGTACTAGGTATGTTGTAATTGAGTCTAAATTATATGGTTCTAAGAAAAATTCATAACATTTAACGATATTATCATGATTTAAGGACATCAAGATTTCCAACTCTCTGTTGAAATTCTTTTCGTTGATTTTCGTAGGATTGAAGATTTTAACAGCCAAATTGTTCTCGTGTGTTTTTTTATTAGTGATTTCTTTAACTTGTGAATAATGTCCGTATCCTAATAACTTCCCAATCTCGTATTTTTCATGAAATTTCGAGAAGATAAAGTCAGAGTTTAATTTGATTATAAAATGCAATGAATTGGCAAATGAGATTTTGTCGTTGTTGTTGATTATCGCTGTATTGTTTGAACCTATTAATTTTCCATTAATGAAAACACCATTCATGCTCAAATCTTTAACTGAAATGATTGTGATGTCTTTTAAAGAATTAATCATAATTTCACAGTGTGTGGTGGAGCAATCAGGTTTTTCCAACACTACATCATTCTTGGTCTTGGATCTACCCAACCTGATCAATTTCTGGTTGGGTATATGAATATTTTTGTAATTGTTTGGCTCTAATGAATAAAAAGTAGCAATTGAAATCAACTGATGTTTCTTCTTAGGCTTGCCTAACGAAACCACTGACGATGATGATAGAGTCGGGAATGCGGGTGGCGGCATCGATGAATCAGGATATGGGATCAAGTTACTGTTCAGTTGTTGCTCCTGCTCCTGCTTTTCTGACTCGGATGATGATGCTATGGACATCAAAGAGGATATGGAGACCGATGAACGGACTCTTTTTCTGGATAGCATGGTGTTGTGTCTAGTGAGAGTGCTCTTCTATTGCGATGTATTTAATGCAGAGCCAGAGTCATAGGAATGATAAATAAGACAGGTCAAAAGTGGCAAATCAAAGGGATTGTTATGATTAAGGTGATTAAGGCTGACTGGCTCTCTGAAAAAGAATAACGCGTTGTTTACTGGGTCGATTGGTCTATGGTCTACGGTGTCAAGGCGTGTGCTGACTGCTGACCGACTGGAGGTGGTCCGGGAACGGTGCAGTTCAGAGTTCAGATTGGGAGGATGATCACTATAGTATTGAGTCTTGCGGTGACAGCTGGTCTGATAACCGATTGGAGGTTTCATGTTATGGTCCGTTGTGGTGCCCTAGTAAGTTGTTAGTCAGACCTAGTGACACGCGCCATAAATGGCAGCATATTAGGTAATCACTGACTATACTTAAGTTGATTAATCAGTATACTCTTGATTCTCCGGTTCCCACAACATTCTTCTAATCAACCACAGACAACACAAACACACACAATGGCAGTTAAAGGACTAGGACAAGTTGACCAGATTTACAATGGCTCAGACCTTAAAGTGGGTATCCTCCACGCCAGATGGAACAAGGAGATCATTGAAGGTCTAGTCAGTGGTGCTCATAAAAAACTACTAGAACTGAACGTCAAACCAGAAAACATTATAATTGAATCCGTTCCTGGCTCTTACGAATTGCCATTTGCTTCTAAAGCTATGATCAAGAAGTACAACTTGGACGTTATCATTCCAATTGGTGTTTTGATCAAGGGTTCCACCATGCACTTCGAGTACATCTGCGATTCCGTCACCAAGGCTTTGATGAACCTCCAGTTCGAAGTGGGTGTTCCTGTCATTTTCGGTGTCTTGACCTGTCTTACTGAGCGCCAGGCACAAGCCAGAGCCGGTTTGATCGAAGGAGAGATGCACAACCACGGTGAAGACTGGGGGGCCTGTGCTGTGGAAGTGGCCATCAAGTGGGCTCCTCATGTTGAAAGAACTTGAACTTAGCGACCGCTCAAATTTTTTTTATTTTTATTTTGTATGCGTAGTTAGCTCATTTTATACATATACCTTTAATATACCTTTAATTACAGTACCCTTCCCTATAATATACCATAAGAACAGTTATGTCAAGTGATAGTGAAAATGACTATTTGTCCGATGACGAGGAATTAAACTTGGTGCACAAGGCACCTTTGAAAAAGCAGAAGATTGACAAGTTCAACACTCAAGATTCAGACTCAGATTCAGATGCAGAAGTAGATGAAATAGATGATATCAGTGATAAGGAAGAAAAAGAAGATGGCGAAGAGCAAGAACAAGAGGAAGAATATGAAGGTAACTTACATGATGATTTAAACGACATGCTAGATGAAATTTCCAAAAAAAATGCAAATAAAAAATTATCACCAGAACAGATTAAGAAACAACAAGATAAAATCAAAAACAGTGGTGTTATATACTTCTCATCAATCCCACCTTATATGAAACCGGCTAAGCTAAGATCAATCTTAACTAGATTTGGTAAAGTTGGTAGAATATACTTAAAGCCAGAATCCGATCAGAATTATAAAAGAAGAGTTAAAACTGGTGGTAATAAGAAAAAGAAGTTTGATGAAGGTTGGGCTGAATTTATAAACAAGAAAGATGCCAAATTATGTGCTACGACCTTGAATGGCAATAAACTAGGCGGTAACAAGCGTAATTTCTATTACGATGATATAATGAACATTAAATACTTGAAAGGTTTTAAATGGTTTGATTTGACCGATTCGATCAATAGAGAAATTCAAGCAAGAGAATCGAAATTCCAGATGGAATTATCTCAACAACACAAAATTAATAAGGCTTTTATTCAAAATGTTGAGACTAGTAAGATGATTCAAAATATCAAAAACACAAAGAAACAAAAGAGAAAAGCTGATGTTGATACTGATGATGAAAAGAATGAAAAGGTTGATGTCAAGAGAACTTTCAAACAGAGGAATGTCACGACAAATAGGGCTGATGCTGACGATAGTATTAAGAACCAAAATAAAGATAAAAAGAAATTGGAAAGTGTTCTAAACAGTGTTTTTTAGTGTACATTTTATAAATTAACAGTAATAAATAGATAAAAAAAAGAATGCCTCCAATGGCGTAATAAAGGCTCACGCGGCGTGGAGGCTTGTTGAGGTTGAAAAAAAGATTTATAATTCCAAATACCGAAAAACTTTTAGAGATCTATTTGTTTTTGTTTAAATTAAGTCAACTCCAACACAACTACAGAACCATAATACAGTAATTCTTGCCCAATAATGTTGTCTAGGGCTACTGCATATAGGTCTGCAGTTTCGCTGAAGAAGAAGGCCCTTCAAAATACTATCAATGTTAGATTCATTTCATCAGCTCCAATATTATTCAGACAAGCTACAAGACCAAAGAATAAAAAAATGATTAAAAATGATCTTCGAAAAGTTATCAAAACTCCCGAAGATTTGCTAAAAGAAGCATCCAATGCAGATTTAAATAAAATTAAGAAAGATTATGAGTTAAGAAAAACTTATAGATACATCAAACCAAATCAATATTGGCTAGGTCACCATTTATTTGATGTTACTGATAATGTTAAATATAATGAAGAAAACATGGAAGAAACGTTAAGAAATGTTACCATTAAATTGATGACTAAATATGGTAAAATGAGCTATCATTCAAGTTTTACAGATATTCAATACAGTGAATTAAACGTTGGTGATGTTGTTGATTTATCAAGCACTTTAGATAAAAACGATTTAGCTGTCGTTGCTGAACTACCAAAGACTCCAGAAGATCCAAGATATACTTTAATTAATCAATTTGGTGAAATAGAATTTGTTTCGAGTTTTCAAATGGGTTTGCGTATACCAGGAGTATTTCCAAAAAGATGGTTTAACAATTGCATTCTAAAAGAATCAGATTTCCTTAAAGAAGTGCCTGAAAACGCTGATATTATTCCAATTGGTAAACCACGTTACAAGATTGAGGATGATGTTGAAAGAAATAGATTATTCGATGGTGTCATGGCAAAAAATGCAAGCAGTTCAGAAGTTGAAACTTATATTTTACCTTCATTATTCTCATCAATCATTTCACATGCATTAACCAAAATTATTAATAGTGCTTGGGATAAATTACCTGAAATCAATTTAAAATTAGAAGTTTTGCACAACATTCTCCAAAGTAACGAATCTCCTATACAGTTAAGTTTCTATCAACTTTATAAAGCAACTCAAATTACAAACTTAGAAGAATTAGCTAAGGGTTTAACATCGAGTGATCCAGATGAAATTAATAAAGCTTATAAAGATTTATTAAACAAATTATCCCATAAGTTATCAGTTGATAATCAATTTGATGCTGTTACATTAGGTAGATCAATTAATGGAACTGTTGACTTAGATGGTAAAATTCTTATTGATGAGTATTATGCTTTTGTGTTAAGTCTTAGAAAAAATAATCAAATCTTTCAGTATTCAGTTGCTGAATCAGCCCCAAGCTTTGTCACCGTTGTTCCATTAAATAGAATTGTTAAATTTAATAAAATGGTCAAGTTTTTCAAAGCTAATCCTGTGAATTATGATGTTGTTTCAACTTATATTAATAAAAAATTAGAGCTCGTAGCTGCTGAGCCAGAAAATACTAATAGTAAAGCATTACAATCTTTTGAAAAACCAGAATATTATGATGAAGTGATTGAATCACTTAAATTATATTGTGCTGCTTCTTTCCGTGATGACATTTTAGAATCATTTTTATTAAAAATCATAAGAAATGTCACACCTTATAGAGACATAGATATTACTAGAACTGGTATTTATGAGTTGTTATTAAACTTGAAAGAAATTACAAATAGTGAAGATCCTTCTAAATGGTGGTATAATTCTCTGATTCCGGGTTCTGATTTATCATCTAAAGCTGATTTAGAACAACAATTTTATGATTCTATTACTCCCGAAAATTTATCAAGTTTCATTGATATGAAAAAAGATTTACAAACGGAAAGACAAACCTTTGATGACGTGATATATTGTATTGATTCGGTTGATCCATTAGAAATTGATGATGGTATTTCAATTAAACAGTTAAATAAAGATGAATATCAAATAAGTTCATTCATTGCTGATCCTTCATCTTATCTAAGTTCAGATTCAACAATTTCTAAAATCGCTTTTGAAAGAGGTTTAACTTTGTATTTACCAAATTTGGATAACGCGCAAGCAATTACTATGTTACCAACCGCTTTTTCAAAAGAGATTCAACTAGGCTATTTTGATAAAGATACCAGAGTCATTAAGATTAGTTTTATACTCAATATGAAGACAAATAATATTAGACCTGTCGAAAATAATGGTGATATTGAATTCGGTACTGCTAAGAAATTTATCAAGATTGATTACGGATCGGTTGATGAAGTTTTAAATGACACTCTTGAATCTAAAAAGGTCCTCTATAACATTTCAGAACAGACTAAAATCGAATCTGAAATAATAAAAGATGATTTAGATAAATTATACGAAGTTTCTGCTAGATTAAGTTCATTAGCTAAAAAGAACGGTAGATCAAACATTTTCAATCATTTTAATTTCCGTAAAGAAATTACAGACATTACAGAAGATGAAAGCAAAAAGCTCCAACTAACGTTTAAAGAAGTTGGCGATAAATCCAAATTGCCTGAAAATTCATCTGATTTAAGGCAAACCAGATCTGAATTATTGGTCTCTGAAATCATGGTGGAATCTAATCATATATTTGGTGAATTTTTACAGAGAAATAAAATTCCAGGTATATTTAAAGGACAAGGAAAGTTGCCATGCTCCAAGGAAGTTGAAGTAGCACTGTCTCATTTACTTGGTGGACCAATGGAACCAACATTCAAGGATTTGTCGTTGTTACAGAATTATATGACTAAGTCAAATATTACTTCATTTCCAACAAAGCATGAATCATTGAACTTGAGCTGTTATTCTACTGCTACTTCACCATTAAGAAGATTCTCAGATTTAATTAATCATTGGCAATTACATTCCTTTAAATCCGGAAAGGAATTAATGTTTAACAAACAAAATACAGCGTTTATGGCCACTCAATTGAAATTCAAAACCGAGTTAAATAACAAGATATCTAAAAAGATGACTGGTTTTTTCACTTTCAAAGTTTTGAAACAATTACAAAAAGCTAGTGAAAATGAAAAGCTGTACTTTAAATGCATTGTTTCCCAGAAACCTACCGATGATGGTCTAATTGAAGTTATAATGTTAGACTATGGTGTTAAATCGATTTTAAGAACTAGTTGGTATGCATTAAGTGGGCAAACAGAATCAAAAGAAAAACAAAATCAAAAGAATTTGTTGAGTGATCTTGAAATTGGTGATTTGATTGAAGATGCTATCATTGAAGATGTTGACTTATTAGATGGTTCTATTGTGTTGACTAGCGAAACATATTGAGTTTGGAATCCTGTAATATAGTTCGATATACGTTTTTCCTTGTCATTTTTTAGTTTATATACTGTAAATAGAGTTAAATATCAAAGGAATGCGTTGAATAGACAACGGAAATCCTCGGAGATGGATCAATGTGAAGAACTTAGGGTCACGTTGAAGTTAAATGTAAACTATAGAAAACAAAAGACAGAAAAGCATAAACAAACTAACAAACTAGTAAACTGACATCGCTGCAAAACAACTTTCGTAATTCAATTAAAGTGTAATATTATATCCACGATCTCCCAATTCTTTTACTGCCCAAACCCACCATTCGTTAGCATAATCTTCATTTTGAGCAATTTTTGAAGGATCAATTTCATCGCCTAACACTGTATAGTATTTACCATTATCTTTTTCTCTAGTCAAATTCTGATCCAGAGAGGTTTTCAAAGTTGAATAAGAACCTTGTTCAGGATTTACACCAAAATGTCTACCCAAAGGTAAAAGAGTCAATTTACTTATAAAACTAATAACTGTATTTTTGGTAAATGTGTCATATAATCTAGTATCCACGACAAAACCAGGATGGGCAGAAACAGATAAAATATTTGGATATCTTTTAGCTAAGATTTTGGCAATATAAATATCAGTCAACTTAGTGTTCCCGTATCTCAACCAAGTATAATAGAGATTATCTGGAAATCCTGTCACAAGATTATCAGGTTTAGCATGGTACCAAACAAACTGATGCCCAATTGAGGATAAAAATATGATTCTTGGATCTTTCACTTCAGGTTGGTAAATTAGCGAAAATAATTTATCAGTTAATAACAATGGCGAAACACAATTGGTTTGCATTTGAACTTCAAATTTATCCTTTGATATTTCAAAAGGGACACCCATAATACCAGCATTATGGATCAACAAATTCAAATAAGTTTCTTTCTCTTTGAATTCGGTAGCAGCCTTATCAACAGAACTTAAGTCCAACAAATCAATTGATAAGTAATGTAATTCACCTAATGGTCTATCATCAATTTGGTTGTCTGAGTATTTAGAAACTCTTTCTGTAGCTTCCTTCTTAATGGATTCGATCGCAGTTAGGACTCTTTCTTGATTTCTTCCTCCAATGTAAACGATAAAACCATGTAAATATAAATGTAGAGCCGAGTAAAAACCAATACCACTATTGCCTCCAGTGATTAAAGCCACTCTTCTATCCTTGGCTGGGTTGTAATAAGGTTCGTTTTCAGGCTTGAAACTTGACATTATCTATGCTGCTTTGAAATTCAGCTGATCAAGGGTTAATAAGAATGGTTAATTATTCAACGGGATCATCACGTTGGTATAGAAATTAACAGCCGGAAGATCTGAGTTTTTTCGGAAGCAACTCATAATCCTAAAGTGTCATTTAGAAAATCACCATGTCGGAGTATTTGTTGTTAAATACTCAGCCAACCATAAGGTGATTACCTAAGCTGGGATCATGTGATGGTTATATAAGAGCGTGCACTTTCCAGCTCATTGAGAGCAGGTCAAAGAATCTGATCGACGTGCGACGAATAGACGATCTAATTAATTTTTTGAATTTTTATCTTTTAAATGATTTAGCTAGTGAAAAACTAAGAAAGTGCCATTTAAACACACAAACAGGACTCTCTCAGATTCAATAACTTTAAGTAATCCACATGAATAGACTATTTAGAATTATCCCTGTGAGGTTCTATGCTACAGCATCGAGATCTAAATCATATGGATCTAAATCTTATGGCCAAACGAAGGGAAAAACTCTTCAAGTTCCAAAACACTCCAAACCACAATTCAAATCACAGTCACAGTACAAATCCAAATCAAATGTTTATAATAAATCCAAACCATCAGATAATCATCATAAATCATCCACATCAGATGCAAACTTACCGTACAAGTTCGGTAGTTATTCCGGATTGAAATTGCCTGAAGAAAACAGAAGAAAAAGACTAGAGAATTTAATTGCAAAAATTACAGACTTTAATGAACTTAAATTGCTACCTGAAGTTCGTGATGTTTTGATCAACGAGATTAAAAAATCAACTGTTTTAAGAACGCAGAATAATGTTGATCCAACCAAGAAGGTGAAAACAGAATCTGAATTAAATGGTCTTATTATTAGACCAACTCCAATCCAAACTGCCTCAATTAAACTTCTCAACTCAGGAAAAGGTTACAATGATATGCTAAAAGTATACACATTAGCTGCTGAAACCGGTTCAGGAAAAACCTGGGCTTATTTAGCTCCTATGTTACATTTATTGAAAGAAACAGAAGTGGAAGCACAAGAGAGTGGAGAGAGAGTTAAGGCTGGTATTAAAAACATTATTTTTGTTCCTACGCATGAATTAGTCGATCAAGTGTATAAGACCCTAGAGAACATTTCAGAAAATTTGAATTTGAAAATCTACAAGTGGGACACCGATACCAATTTCTTACACTTTATCGAACATTTCAAGCAATCAATAGATGTCATGGTTACTACTCCTGGTAAATTGCTTTCATTAACGAAATACGACTCCATCGCAAATCCCAAGGCATTATTAAACAAAGTCAAATTCTGTGTCGTTGACGAGGCAGATACATTAATGGATAAATCTTTCATGTCTGAAACCTATTCAGTGTTGAGACACATGACCAATCTCTCCAACTTAGTTTTCGTTTCAGCTACTTTCCCTTCTGAATTTAACAAATCGATTGAAAAACTATTTCCTGATTCAACTCCAATCTCTACTCCTTCGCTACATAAATTACCTAAATCGATTGAATTCAGAGTTATCAACGCCAGTGTTGCTCCATATAAAGGATCAAAAATGAAGGCCATGGCTCAAGCATTGTATGCTATTCATTGTGATGGTACAGAACGTGGATTTGAAAAAAGGGTCATTGTCTTTGTTAATTTGAAAGAGGATGCACCAAAAGTTGCAAAAAGATTACAAGAAAAGTACAATCATAACGTTACATTCATAAGTAGTGATGATACAGCCGAAGAAAGAAAAGAAAAGATTAAAGATTTCATTGAACCACCTAAGCCAGTGGAAGATCCAACCAGACCTATTTTGAAAGTGTTGGTGTGTACCGATTTGGTCAGTCGTGGTATCAATTTCAGCGGT
The DNA here is from genome assembly GCA_003707675.3 of Ambrosiozyma philentoma. Taxonomy (NCBI): domain Eukaryota; kingdom Fungi; phylum Ascomycota; class Pichiomycetes; order Pichiales; family Pichiaceae; genus Ambrosiozyma; species Ambrosiozyma philentoma. The sequence continues at coordinate 72,725 of PPKZ03000034.1, forward strand.
ATTAGAAATGTTATCCTGTTGGATGTTCCTAAGACTTCAATTGATTTGGTCCATAGGGCAGGTAGAACAGGTAGAATGAATCAATCCGGTAGAGTGTTTTTAATTATGACTGATCAAGATAAAAGCCATGTTAAAGGTTTGCCTAAAGTTATCAGAAATAATAGAAGATTAGCATAGTATTTTTAGTAGCAATTATGTGTACATATTTATAGGATTTCGTTTTGTATCAATAGGGTAAACGTGTATATAGTACAGATTCGAAAGCAAAGAATTAAAATGAGAATGTGTTTTTGAGTTTTAGTTGTTTCCCATGAGTTCTCTCCAACCGACTCTATTTTTGATCATCCAAGGATGTATTAAAACTTCGTGTAAACCAATTCTTTTATCAGGATCATATCTGAGTAACTTTTTAATTAAATCTGCAGCTTCAGGACTAACATAATTTGGAATTTTTAAATCCACATTTGCAATTCTTTTATATGTCATTTTGGAATTTTCTTCTTCAAAAGGAGGTTTGCCTACTAAAAACTCATACATTAAAATACCTAACGCCCAAATATCAACTTTTTCATCATGTTTCTTAGCCTCGACCATTTCAGGAGGCAAATAATCCAAGGTACCACACATAGTTGTTCTTCTAACATTAGGAGAATATACAGACCACCCAAAATCCGATAATTTGATCTGATTATTAAAATGAAGTAAAATATTCTCAGGTTTTAAATCTCTATGAATTATGTTTTTCGAATGCAAATGAATCAAAGCTTTGGTAACCTGATAAATATAACAAGAAGCCTTAATATCATTAAACCGTTTCTGTTTCTTCAACAACTGATACAATTCACCATCACTAGCATACTCAAGAATCAAATACACGTTATCATCATCGTAAAACCATCCGTATAATCGTAAACAATTAATATGACGAACATTAGCCTGGATTTCGATCTCTCTAACGAGTTGCCTTTCAACTTTATACGAAATCAACTCTTTCTTATCCATAACTTTCAAAGCACACACAAATCCAGACTGTTTCTCTTTAACACAGTAAACTCGTCCAAATTTCCCCTTACCCAATTTTCTTCCCAGTTCGAAATCATTAATTCTCCATTTTTTAGGCCCGTTTTTGGACTGGTTGCTTGGGGTTTGTAAAGGAGCTGTGGACTTCCTCACACTTAGTCTATTAAACACAGTTTCTCGTTTAGATGGTGGAGATTTAGGCAGGATGGTTGGTTTAGATATTCTTGATTTCTCCATCGCTTTTATACTTGTTGTTGTTGTTGTTGTTGTTGTTGGTTTGCCATTAACGCGTAGATTCGTGAGAGGGTTTCTCGTAGAGGTGGTGTTTAACGGCATGTGAGACTTGTTAGTTGAATGGCATATGATCCTAATTGTATGTGGACAAAATGAGTCAAGGCAAGGCAAACCGTTACACACCGTTGGAGAAGCATTTAGGTGTGAAACCCGGTACCAACTCCAACCCAAACTCAAAATGCCTGCGATATCTCAACTGTAAACAAGCAAAAAAGTAATGCGAGTATATTACGTAAATGTGGTCGATGGACGCGTCGCTAAGAAAAACCGCCGAATTAACCTCCGATTTGGCGGCGGCGGATGCTCTCCGCCGTCCAGGCCTGCTGCCAGGCCCCGACTTTCAGGTCCGCTAATTACCGACGGTTGGCCCGGCCGTTATTAGCAAAAGCCTTGTTAGATGCTCTCAGGCGTTTGCTCCCTAGCCTAAAAGGATTTGACGATGGTCTTCGTATAATCCATACAGCCAGGTACTGTTTACTATTACAGTTTCACCGGAGTTGTATACTATATATGACGAGTGCTATACCCTAATATATGGTGTGGTTGTATTAATACAGGGACATTCATACATCGGACAAGTACTTAATTATACATGTTCTTAGTCGATGAATATAACGCATGCCAATCATGGACCATCGATTAAGGCAGCTGATCCTTCTGGAGAAAGACACAATATATACCCGATGGCTGATCATCTATTTGCGAGCGTCTATATACCAAATTACAGCGCATGTGGCAACAATTAAATACGTCATAATATGATTAGAAAAGGTCTTATCTTATGCTGTTCTAGTATGGGTGTGTACCTAGCTATAAGTGTGGTTCCTTAACCTCAGCATATATGGGTGAACATGTGCAAGTTTTGACATATACGTACAAGATCGATCCCGATCTGGATGTAGATAGATGGAGATACGCATATGTATAAATTAAAGCTTAATAGTTAAATTCTCGAGGACAGCAAGACTGGTTACGGTACGTACCTACTTTCGAATTGTGTTCCAACCTGTCTGCAGTCTTTTTAATTGGTCTATGTAGCATAGAACTGAAAATGTCCCAAAGCTAGATCGATCGTTAATCGAGATTCAGATTCAGAATAGACACGCAACTTCTTATTCATTTATGTGTGTAAATCGGGGGCTTAATTACCATATTTTTTTCCTAAATTAAGTGTATTTACATATGTAAGTGTAACGCAATTGAAACATTGAGTACATATATATATGGATAACGGATAGTACAGATAATGGATCATGTTCTCGGGAGATTTAAGATCTGATTACATAGCTATATAATTAGTGCTCCAACTCCCAATTAAGGGATTCGTACCTACATTCTATATATAGTATGTTTACTGTAGCCTGTTATTAGGTGTATACAAATTTCTCGGTATAAATTTAAGTACTCCAGGGTTGATCCCAGATCTAGACGTATAGATTTTCACTTAATAATTTACATATTTATCTCACCCGGCCGAAGAAGAATTAATCCCATATTAAGTAGACTATATAAGTTTAAGGACACGTTCCTGTTCTACCTTTTAAACTGCATATCAGCAGGTATATTAAAGTTGTGGCCGGTATGGAGTTAAAAGGACGTCAAGATTGATTCAGCGTCTAGCATTACGCTCGGTGATATAACATTGGGGCTTAAGGTCTATTTACCAACAGGTTGAGTATTTGGTGTTATAACATACAGGCCCAACACTATGACCATGTCATGGACTTCTAACACCGGGTGATACAACAGCTTGGCCCAGCAAAGTCTGTACCTGTACCAGTAGTACCAGCTCGTCAACTGAAAGTTGATAACCTGGTGAAATCTTGAACCGCAGGTGATGCGTTGAGTGAATAGGATTGCCGAGTCCGCAGCTGCGGATCGCGCATCCCATCAGACGCCTTAATGAGCAAAACCGTTTTAACGCTGAGTACCCGTCACCCAAGCTCAGAAGGTTTCATTGGCTGTCATACCAGAGACCAGGCCAGAGACCATAGCTTAATACTGTATGCTGAATGCTTAATTGGTTCCTGTCGGAGCCAGAGATCTGGGTCTCCACCGGATCTAGCATGTTTCCAACTCTACATATCTGAAACGCACACTTTGAATCCGTGCTAACTCTAACTCGACGTACGTTAACAGTAATAGCTGCTGATCTGAGGAACGGAGAAGGTTAAATGGCACTAGCATCCAACAATCTGAATCAGCGTTCGTTGATCGCCAACTCCCACTTTCATTTCCAGAATAGTTCATTCCCCTTAGCTTATCATCGATACCAACCACAATCCATGTAGAGCAGATCCTCCATCACATCGATCATATCACACTTCGTCAAAAGCGTTCGTGAGCGTATAATGTGGATAGGATCTTGCCCACCCAATCCGACCCTTAATCCTCGATCAGAGCAGAAGGCCTTTCATTGTCCTTGCATGTCGATCTTTGGTACCCATAATGCTCTATTCAGACATACCCCCTTACAACGATCCCGCTTATAACAAGGCGACCAGATATTATAACATTGTACCGCTAGCTCTTTCTACATCGATATATAAATCAACTCGCAATTCCCGTCTGCTGGTACCCCCAGACTCAATCATACCTCCGTTAGAACTCTTCTTGAAATCCCTCGATCCACCTTACATTACAACAGTCACAATAATTATGCTTCAGGATATGTTTCCACAGTCTATCTCCATAACTCCATCAGACCCCAAGCTTCGAAGCGAAGACACTCTGGGAGGTGAAACCTTCAAGAACTCCCCTACTCAGTCCCAGGTCAGCAACATCACCGACCTGACCTCCAACAACTCCAGGTCCAACGTCAACACCTCTCCTCCACACACACCCAGTAACCATCCTCAACAGTTCCCAGATGAAATGCTGGACTATTTCGACTTCATGCAAAATGAGGTTCCGTTATCTCTCAGTTCCCAAGAGGGTCACAACATCCTCCCTTCTTTCTACCTAGACAGATCTGCATCCGTTGCCAACAGGAGTCTAAGCGACAAGGACATCAAAGACAGACTCGAAACCATCTCTTCTCACAATTCGCATACTCTCACATCTTCGCCTGTCTCTCATAGTAAGACTGTTCTTTCCTCTCCATCATCTCATCATGCCGCTACTGCTAGCCCAGTGTCTCATAAAATTGTTACAAACCCTCCTCGTGGAATCGTTCCTTCTTCTTCCTCTCATCGCATAGATTCAAATTCCACTCCTCAGCCTATGCCTAATCCTAATCCTAATTCTAATCATAATCCTAATCATAATCATAATTCTAACCCAGTTACTAAGAAAGTTTCTCCTCCTCAGGCACATACTGTCTCTGGCCCAATTTCAGTGAAGAAAATACCAGTTCATTTTCAATCACAGTTACCTTCATTGCCATCTCAAGCTCCAGCTCCAGCTCCAACTCCAACTCCTCTACCACAATTACAAGCTCAAAAGAGCCGTTATCCAACCAAAAACAATACCAGAACAGATCAAGCTTCAACTATGACCGCTTCGACTACTTCTTCAGATGACAAATTAGTGAACAGTTTAAACAGACTCAGAAGATTGAATTCCTCAATTGCAATTGAAGTTACCTTGACTAAAGATTATCCTGAATTTGGCCAACCAATGAATAAAGAAAGTTTATTACATGAATATCATCCTGGTGAGACGATCGCAGGTTCGATTCAAATCCAAAACACTTCCAATAGACCAGTCAAATATGAATTAGTGATAGGAACATTTGAAGGTTATGTTACAATACCAGTTAGAAACAATAGACACTCGAAAGAAATAATCAAAAGACAATTTTTAAGAATCGTTGATCCTGGCGCTTCTTCTCATCAATATCACGTGCCAACTCCTAATGTTAAAACACCGTCAATTTCAAGTTACGATGAATCAGACGGTACTGAATATGGTTTAACTGACGATAAAATTTTAGAGCCAGGTAAGAAGTACAAGCAATTTTTTAAATTCAAAATCCCTGAACAATTATTTGAAGATTCATGTAGTCATGCATTAACCGAACATAAAAACAAATTGCCTCCTTCATTAGGCCTGGATTCAAAAGCCGCTGTTAATGGTGATATTGCTTCTGATGAAGTTTTCCTCAATAAAGCTTTAGGTTATGGAAGATGCGAACTGCCAGGTTCTCCAATTATGATGAATGATCAAGCTCATAAAGGTTATTCTATTAGTTACTGTATGCATATTTCCGTTATCTCGATTGAAAAGTATTCTGATTTGAACCCTGGTTATAATATTCTACCATCCAAGAACCAAGAGTATTGTATGCTGAATGACAAGAAGTACTATATACGGTGTGTTACCACTAATAAGGATTACATCTTCCCTTCACTTTTAGGTGCAAATGAACAAGCCACTGGATTACAGTTAAAAGAACTTGAAAATAAATGTATTAAAGAGAAAGAGAAATTAAGAATAGGCAATTCGAGAAAATTTGCAGCTTCTCGTGAAAACTCTGAAGTTCTTCCTCGTGAAAATTCAGAGTTGATTGATTTAACTAGTGATTTGGTTGATCTTGATAATTATTCTTCAATTACTAGTACCTCCGATGGTGATTCAAGAAATATGTCTAAGTTACGTGATGAAATCTCATCATCTGATGAGGATTCTACAAGAATGTTTGATATTAAAAGTACTGCAAATGAATTCCAAAGTGAAATGGTTGTTCCTTTAAAACCAAAGAAGAAGCTGATTAAATTCGGTTCAAGCAAACTTGCCAGTAGAGTTGGAACATTGGGTGTGAAATGTACCATTGCTAAAGATGCCAGAATTCCTTATGTTATCCCAAGGACCTTAAGAAAATTCGCTTCTGATAAATCATTGGAAGAACAATCACAATTATATGATTCGGTTTGTACTAAAACAGTCAAGCTATCCTTGTTATTTAAGCCATATTCCGGTCAAACCAAACCTCCTGAAACCATCACCATTAAACCACTACTGAAATCCATCTTACTATCATCACCATTCCCAATCCCTATCACTTTCAATTCAAAGAGTTTAACAAGAGGTGGTGAATTTACTAAGCCTAGACTACTGTCAATACAAGGAACCTTCCTCCAACATTTACGTGACATGAAGGCCATCTCCAACAGAACAAAACGAGGAGTGGACAAGCAAACATTCTACGATGCCAATTCCATAGCCCACATTAAACGATCCGACGACAAGCTACCAGTTTTCCAGTTCCAGACACTGAAACCACACTGGAAGCAATACCAATCCTCGGCAGATTTACACACCGGTATAAACAAAGTTAATTATGTCACCACAGTGGAGATTCCATTGGAATTTAACGAGTTGATCACAAAGAATTTGACCGTTTTACCTAATTTCGACAGTTGTTATTTCGTCAAGAGATACTTCTTGAGTTTTGGGTTTGATCTAAAAGGGTATTCTGTGGGTCGTGGTGTTGACTTGACCAATAGCCATGGTGGTAGCGTTAATGGTGATGGACTTGGGTTTACTGATAAGGATGCATTGGACGTTCCTATTAATGTTATTGCTTTGTAAAGAAGGCTTTTGAAGTTTAGAGTAAATGAAGAAGTTTCTGTCATTTTTATTTTGTTTTTGCCATTTTTTCGATTTTTCGTTTCTTTTAAGGGTAATTATTCTCTTTGATAATACTTTTGTTTACTTTTTTTAATACTGTTTTGTTTATGTATTTTCTTGCTTGTGTTTTTATGCGTTTTTATGTCTTTGTTGATTCTTCTTTACACTTTTATTAAAGTTTTACTTAGTTTAATTTTTTTATATAGATTTTGTAGTAACTCTGTTCATCTGTTCTTTTATACCTTTTTCTTTCTCTTGATATTATATATTTTACTCTGTTGTTTGTTTGTCTGTCTGTCTGTTTGTTTGTTTGTGTATTTTCCTTTTTTTATGCTTATGTTTTTTAATGATACGATTGTTTTCAGTTCTTTGTTCCCATTCAAAAAAGGTTTTCGTACTCATTTCAGACTGTATACTTATAAGCCATCTTATACTCTTTCTATAGATATCACTCCCACTTCAATACATAATCACCTGGACTATCTACCCGGGACATTGCCATGTGTATACGTATACTATTAGTTAAGATACATGCATATCTAGATTGTTGTCGTAAACATGCCCATTAGACTGATGGCGGCACGTAACCCAGTAACAGGAATAATAGACGTAGATACATCGAGGATTTTAAGGTGGCCTGAAAACAGCCGAGAATAGTCAGAAATAGAAGCTTGGAACAACAACAACAACAACAACAACATTAACGCTTATGAAACCGTTGAAGAATCTTTATCCCGAATTTTGATGAATTGATATAGAAATTCTGAGATTCAAAAAGAACTTTAACGTGTTTTTCTGAATTTTTCTGATTTTTGAGCCTTTATGTATGTGGTTTTGCCAGGATCTTCTTAATTCTTTTGATTGTTTGGCACGTTCTAGAAAACGTATCATGGTACGTAGTCAAAATTTAAAAGCCACGAGGCTGCCATCTTACAAACCACCGGTTCGTTCGTTGGAGCTGCAAGTTTAGCAGATACAGACTTCTTTTTGTCTCTTGGAGTAGTCTGTGGACTTTGGTAAACAACTTAAATGCATTTTCTTTAACTTAGGCAGCAAAACCAGCGAGAATCTACTGCATTACGTAATCCATTGCATAAATGTTGCACCCGTACACCTAATTAAGCTGGAATAGGCAAAAAGTCAAGATTAGCATGACGTGATGAGGTACGTGGAACAATACCTCTTAAGCTTATTCGGAAGTGGGTTAAAGACCGAGAGTGGCCGGCCAAGCAACAACAAAGGCAATTAAGCTGTTTGGGGATACTGCATTCAGAATCATATATATCCCAGGAGTAAGCCAGTTGACTTCTAAAGTTGTCAAATATAGTTGGACATACTCTGCCGGCTGAGAAAAAGCTTAAACAAAGAGACGTAATGTAGGAGGGTCTTCGTTGTTCTTGTAGACCAGCTAGGCCAGTTAAACTCCGAACATACAAAAAAATACTAGAAAATGGCAACTGGTGCAAACGACACTTAATCTTTTCACTAACCTTACTTCCACTGGAAATCGAGGAGAAATACAGAGAAACGCAAAAGATCTCCTTCTTTATACTGTAATTTCATGAAAAGCAATAGTGAAAAAAAACAAAGGAGCAAACAAAGAAATGACTCGTTTTTAGCTTTAAGCGTTAGCGGAATGCTCGGACTAAACACAACATAACTCAACCCAACTTACACCTTGCTTTTCGGAGGTCATCGTTCGTTAAGTAGATGAATTAGTAATTTAACAAAAGTAAAAGGGGGCCTCGAAGTGAAAACGAAAGGGGCACTTAAGAGCCCAACCATCATCATTCAGGTTGGAGGCTCGTAAGTGACACTGAGCCCTTTTAGTGGCTTCTTCCCTCAGAAAGGTATGTTCTGCAAGTCCCTCGTACAGGCACCACAAACTACAACGCACCTCTACTTTCAGCCCGGCACATGAAAGCAGTCTAGCTCTAAATAATTCTTCACTAATATAATTGCCTGGACTAGGGGATAGGATGAAACTGTCTGGCAGCAGTTGAAGAGTCAGGAGAGAGACCGACGATCGACTCAGTCCAGGCTGTGCTTACTAGCTGCGTCCAAAAGGGGAAATACGACAACACAAAAAAGAGGCAGTTCCAGCTGGAAAGGAAAGGCTCATCCAGCGCCGCTGTATATATAAAAACACTGTTTTCCCAGGTGCTCTAACCTAACCTGGCTGGCACTTCTTCTTCCTCTTTTATCCACCGTACGCTCCATAGTACTACTTATAAACTACTACTACATTCACAATGGCTTTATCTTTAGGTGACATTTCCACTAGAGGGGTTCAATTCTTACTTTTAGTCATCGTCTTAGGTCTTACTGGTTCTTTGGCCGCCACTACCAACACTCAGCACAATCCACAAGTTAACTTCTGTGTCTTTACTGCTGCTTGGGGTTTACTTACCTGTGTGTTCTACGGTGTCTTAGCTTGGTTCATCTCCTTCTTAGCTGCTCCTTTATTCTTAGCAATCTTTGACTTCTTAAACCTTGTTTTCACATTTGCTGGTGCTACTGCTTTAGCTACTGCTATCAGATGTCACTCATGTTCCAACGACAGTTATGTTTCTGGTAATAAAGTTGCTCAAGGTTCCAGTGGCAGATGCAGAAAAGCTCAAGCTTCTGTTGCTTTCTTATACTTCTCCTTCTTCATCTTCTTGTTCTCATTAGTGATGTCTTCCCTGTCCATTCTGAAGAATGGTTTATTCGGTTACACTTCTGGCCCTAAGGTTGCAAGAACTGGTGTTCCAACAATGTCCCAAGTTTAAATTTAAAATAAAGCAAATTAAAATTGATATCCCTCCCTCTCTGCAATTATGCCTATATATCGCACTTATTCATTACTTCCTTTACTTGTATTGATTGAAAAAATATTTCAAAAACGTCCATTTAACTGAGATTTGAAAAGGGTGGTATCCTTTCCCAACATCAACATTCTAATTTGTTTTATAGTTTTGTTTTTGTTTTCTATTTGTTATTTTCATACCGTTCAACTTTTTACTCTCGTTTTTCCTTTACAACTCTTATATGTATTCTTTTATGCTTCTTTTGCCTTTCTGCCCGTTTTTTGCGATGATTAATATCTTTTTATCCTTAATATAATTTTGGAGTCTTATATATACATAATTCACACTGAAATTTTATCGCTTCGCTCGCATTGCTAAAGTGCTTGAGCCGAGCCGAACAGGCCGAACAAGCCGTGGTTTTCTCTCCGGTCGCCCACCGTATGACGACAATCACAACCTACAGACAGACCACCCATGATGTTATACCATCAGGACTAACAACTCATGACCCATGACTCATAAGAGCAAAGAATGAAGAATCAATCGCAGATATAAATTCGAAAGCATTAAGTTCGGCGCTACTTCTGATAAGAATTATCGAGGACCCCACACTCCAAAGTTATACAGGGCTCATAGATATACGATAAAATGGTTCAAAGTTTATATTATACATTAGTTTTTAGGGAGTAATTTTTATATATGGTAGACTTATACAATTCGAATAACTTATGGCAAGTAACAAAAACAATACAGAAAGAGAGAGAGGCAGACACCAAGAGAGATACAGAGACAGATATGGATAATCATATCATGCACTTATTGGCTCATTTATAGCCTTTAGTAGCCATAAACTTCTCTAAGGACTCCCAGAAAAATTCTGAAATTTGTCTATCTCTAAATCTTTGATTTCTATCAATTTCTATAACCTGAACGTTCCAACCCTTGACAGACGTGGGAACAATATCACCATGGTATCCAATATAATAACCTTTGATTTTTTGAAATAAAACATTTGGAATGCTCCATTTATAGTTCTTAAATTGCCATTCTTGACCAGTCGTGAAAACTGCAACTACTCTATCCCAATGTTCTGGCTTTGTGAAGAATTTGTCAACGTTATTAACAACTAAAAACTTCATTGGCCTGTTAAATGTTTTGGACAAACGATTGAGCTGTAGCATGTCTGTTGATGATAATGGTAATTGAGTTGAGTCTTGAAATTTACCTTCTTGTAAGAAAGATTTGACATTGGACATTGTAAGTAATGCTGAGGCTGATGGTGATAAAATAATAATTGGATCTTTAGGTTTAGCTGAGCCATTACGTGAAGATGATTTTAAAGAAGAGGAGGAAGCTTTGGAACGTGATGTTGATGTTGATGCAGATGTTCTTGAAACTGATGATGGTGTGGCAGTGGATTTACTTTTTGAAGCTTTGATAATTTTATGTTCACATTCTCTTGCAACTGATGAAAAATCAACTATTTTAGAACCTCTTAAGGCTTTATTATGATCGATAATATCTCTTTCGTGACTTAAAATCTCTTTTAAGAATGGATCTTCATCTACAAGTTTTCTTTTTTTTCCAGTTTTATTTTCTTCAGCTTTATCAATTTTGGCGGATGCAGAAGCAGTTGATTTGTCATTGGTTTTGGATTTCAATAGAGACTGATCAATTTTCAAATATTCACAGGTTTCAGATGATCCATTTAAAAATGAAAGTAAATCGGTTCTTTCCATAAAAGAAATAACTGGGATTTTTTTATCCTCACAATCTGATAAATAATCAGTATGTGTAGATTCATTATGCAACCAACATTGATATATAGCCCTTAATGTATGGTTGGTGTTGTCTTTACTTATAAATTGTGTTGTTTCATTCAAAGAATATGGTTTGGAATCAATGGATAAATTGTTAGCTTTTGAAATGTCAGCATCTGATGGATCTAAGGAGACTGGCTTATTGTCCTTGATTGCTTGCCTGAGCACAATGACAGCAGAGTCAGACATTTCTGAGACTAATCGAAAGGTATAATATTAGTAGGGGGGTGTTGAGAACTTTGTCACTGAAATGAATACAGACTGGTTTGTCGTTGGCAGGTTGAAAATCAGAGAGCTGGTCGGTCGTGGTCGTGGCCGCTCAGAGGAAAAGTTACCCGGGGCGAGCCCAAACACAGGCCTCGATAAGATAAGAAGGCACCACTGTTTCTTTATTTCCCTGTTTTCTTTGCAACTTATAATTCACCAACAGATGCTCTTCTTTAGACATCATTACTCTATTGCTATTTTCTACTCCACGCACATTTGCTGAATCATTTCAACTGACTGCTTATTGACCAAATAGCACAAACTATCCCTTCCTCACTGTACTTCAATTGCCTTCAAAGGCTTGTTTTGAATCATGTCTGAATCTGGGGATTTTAACAAAAATACGTTCCTTTCGAGAGTTTTTGGAATGAATTCTACTTACAACCCAGCCAATTCTAATCCTTTGTTAAATGATGATAACAATGATATCCAATTCAGTATACACAACCTACAAAACAATTTCGAGGATGAAGAAGATGATGAGCTGGGACAAGATGACCACCATCACAATCAAACCCATCGTGATGACGTTATGGATATAAGGTATTCAAAAGATAGCGATAGTTTTTTCAAGAAATATCAAACTGAATCTCAATTAGAATCGACTTTGCAATTACCAACACAACAACAACAGTCCCAATATTCTAAACGATCCTCCACTAAGAAGAATAAGTACCCTTCTCATGTTTCCGTTAACGTTCATTCTGAAAATGAAGATTCTTCCGATGATGATGAAGTTGATCACTCATCCTCTGATGAAGAAAGCTCTTCTTCTCATCCTTCAAATTTAGGTAGTAAAAGTGAATTATTATATAATGAAAAACAAAAGATTAAAGATGAACTGCAACGACAATATGAAGATGAAGCCTTTGATACCGTTCCTCAAAGTCTACTGCTAGAAGGCAAAGTTGGAAGTTCACATAAGAGACCCACAGGTTCTAGCAGTAATAATCACACACGTTTGAACATGAAATCTAGATTGAACAATTCAACCATGGCTAGCAAAACTTATGATAATCCATTCATGGAACGAATTTCAGAAGCTGAAAAAAGCTTATCTCCAAGTATAATCCAATTTGGTGAGGCTGCTAAGAATTTCACGTCTAGAACTTTCAGTAGTATTCCTAGATCTATACCTAAAGGTATTTCTTTTCAATTACCAAACAACTCATCCTTGCCTCCGCCACCATTGGGAAATAGAAAAAACCAACCTCATGATATTGAAATGGGACCACTGGATACTCCACAAGAACGTCACCAGCTTGGTAATAGATTGGGTACTTTAAGTCCAATGGAAAGGGCTCTTTGGATTTGGTCAAATGTTACCAATTTAGATATTTTCTTAGAAGATGTCTATGCATATTATACTGGAAATGGTTATAATTGTATTCTATTGGATAAAACTTGTGACTTATTAATTATTGTCTTTGTTGTTTGGTTAACTAGTTTCATGGGAAATTGTATTGATTATCAGTCTTTAATGCATACAAGCGTTCATAAATTCGCAGATGTTAAAGTTGATCAATGTTATGCTCAAATTTCATTCACTCAAAAATTCTTTTATGTTATCTTGATTGGGCTATTATTGCTAAGAATCAAAAGATATTTTGAATTGTTCAGAGACATGAGAGATATTAAAAATTTTTATAATTTATTATTAGGTATTCAAGATAAAGAACTACAAGCCGTTGGTTGGCCTTATGTTGTTCAAAAGATTATGATACTAAGAGACAAAAATATAAATGCATTGGTTTCCAATGATAATGATATGATTGATGATTTAAAATCAAAAAAAAGATTAAATGCCCATGATATTGCAAATAGACTGATGAGAAAAGAAAATTATCTTATTGCCATGTTTAATAAAAATGTTTTAACTAAGGCATTAACTGTTCCAATTATCAACTCTCAGTTTTTAACGAATACATTAGAATGGAATTTGAAACTTTGCATATTTGATTTCTTGTTTACTGAAAACGGTCAGTTAAAGCCTGGTGTTGTTAGAGAACATCAAAGATTAACATTATCCATGGAATTAAAGTCAAGATTTAGGAAGGTTGGTTTGATTAGTATTTTCTTGACTCCATTTTTGGTTATTTATTTCCTACTTTATTTCTTCCTAAAACTTTTCTATGACATTAAGACTAATCCCGCGGTTATGAGTTCAAGAGATTATTCACCGATAGCACGTTGGAAGTTGAGAGAATTTAATGAATTGCCTCATATTTTTGATAGGAGATTAAAACTATCTAGAGAGGGTGCATCTAATTACCTAAATCAATTTCCAAGAGAATTCACTAATGTTTTAATGAAATTTGTTTCATTTATAACTGGATCCATCGTTACAGTTCTTGTTATTTTGACCGTTTTGGATCCTGAAAATTTCTTAAATTTTGAACTAACAGAAGGAAGAACAGTATTATTTTACATGTCTACGTTAGGTGCGATTTTCACAATTTGTAAAAGTTCAATTTCCGATGATGATTATATTTTCGATCCCGAAGCTTCTTTGCGTTATGTTGCTCAATTCACTCACTATCTACCTGCTTCTTGGGAAGGAAGATATCATACCGAAGAAGTCAAAAATGAATTCTGCGGTTTATTTAATTTAAAGATAATTTTGGTTTTGAAAGAAATTGCTAGTTTGGTGTTCTTACCATATATATTATATTTCCAATTACCTGATTCTTCTGAAAAGATTCTTGACTTTTTCAGAGAATTTAGTGTTCATGTTGATGGATTAGGTTATGTTTGTACCTTTGCTATGTTTCAGTTTGATGATAATAAAGATAAGGTTAAACCTGTTACAGTTCAAGGAAAAGCTCCCGCAAAAGCTACACATGCTCAGGATACTTTAAGAAACGATTATTATAGTTCGAATGATGATAAAATGGTTAAATCCTACATGTATTTCCTGGAAAGTTATGGTAATGAGCAACTGAGACAAAGACAGCCCAATCTACCAATGCATAAAGGAGCATCAAGATTCCCACCACAATTACAACAGCAGCAACAACAACCACAGCAACAACCAAATAAATTAAACAAGAGTTTATACAAGTCTGCAATTTTGAATAATTCGGTAATTGATAAAAAAGGTGTTGGAACATCAACTACAAGATACCCACCACAGTTTAAACGAGGTGCACTTAATAATTCGATGTATTTCAGAGGAAATAATAATACAACAGTTACTGGTAAACAAATTATGGACGAGACAACTGCTGGTTTGTCTAATGATACCAGATTTTACATGAATAGTTTGAATAACAGTTTGTTATTAGGTGAATCATTCGTTGGATACCCAAAGTATAATAATACAGGTGGTAATACTGGGGTTAATGGTTACCAAGATGACGACGGAGATGATGATGAAGATGAAGACAATGAAAACGGTGGTGTTTTAGGGTTGATTAATCAAATTTATAAACATAAGGATGGAATTAAATGAAACTGAGTGTTTTTTTTTTAATCTTGGTCTTTTTATTTTTGGGGAGTTTATATATATTTATTTACTGCATACAATTATACATTTTTATTATAGGTTTTTTAGTTTTGTGACTACGTATTTTCTTTCAAACTGGTAAAAGTTTATGATTTTCTGATGGGAGTGCTGAGTATAGTCCAAATGGTCCGCAAACCTTATAGTCGGCTCAATTGTGGATTTCTTGGACTATATTCTTAAACACATATCCGAATCAGATTTAGCGCTTTCAGAGCTTCTCCACGTCGAGTACTTACTTCATATATATTTACCAGAGGCAGACACAGCACGCCTAAAATAGTTCGATAATGGCACAAAGAAGAATAGTGGTGACTGGTCTTGGACTAGTAACACCATTAGGGCTTGGTGTTAAAGAAACATGGAACAACCTTATCCACTCAAAATCTGGTCTAATTTCTACATCTCAACTACCCAATGCAGTTCAATTTAAAGATATAACAGCCCAGGTGGTAGGGACAGTTCCAATTGGCCCAGCTAGTGAAAATAAGTATAATCCAGAAGATCATTTTTTGCCTCGTGAAATAAGAAGGTTTTCCAAATTTATTCAGTATTCGATAGTTGCAACTAAAGAAGCATTGACTGATGCAAATTGGTTCCCTGAAACACAATATGATCAGGAAATGACAGGATGCAGTATTGGATCGGGTATTGGATCAATTGAAGATTTATATAATAATTCAGTTTCTTTGGAAGAAAAAGGTTACAGAAGAGTTCAACCGTTAATGGTCCCTAGACTGTTAACTAATATGGCGGCTGGTAACACTTCAATTTATTTTGGACTGAAAGGTCCTAATCATGCAGTGGCCACTGCTTGTGCTACTGGATTGCATGCTATAGGTGATGCTTCAAGATTTATTAAAGATGGTTATGCTGATGTTATGGTTGCGGGTGCTTCAGAGTCAGTCGTTCATCCAGTTGCGTTAGCTGGTTTTGCTAGGGCTAAATCATTAGTTACCACATTTAATGAACAACCTGAATTAGCTTCAAGACCATTTGATAAAGACAGAGCTGGGTTTGTTCTGGGTGAAGGAGCTGGTGTTATGGTGTTGGAAGAATTACAACATGCTTTAAATAGAGGGGCTAAGATATATGGAGAAGTTGTGGGATATGGGTTAACTGGAGATGCATATCATATAACTTCACCTGATACTTCTGGGGATGGAGCTAAACGTGCTATGGAGTTTGCTATTAAACAGGCTGGTATTAAACCAAGCCAAGTTGGTTATGTCAACGCACATGCTACTTCTACGCTTCTGGGTGATAGAGCTGAAAATTATGCAATCAAGAGAATTTTTGGGGAGGAAAATCCAAATCTGGCTGTCAGTTCTACTAAAGGTGCAATTGGCCATTTATTAGGTGCTTCTGGTTCAGTGGAAGCAATTTTTACTATGTTGGCTATTCATAATAAAGTGCTACCTCCTACTTTGAATTTAGATAATTTGGCTGGACAAGAAGAAGATGTTAAGGAAGATTTCATGTTTAACTATGTCCCTAAAGTTTCACAAAAAGTAGATAAATTAAATTACGCGTTGTCCAACAGTTTTGGATTTGGTGGTACTAACGCTTCAATCTGTTTGAGTAAATATGAACAATAATTGTTTTACGAATCATGATATCACAGTAATGACGCTACGATACACAAAAGGTTTCTACCTTATTTATTTTGTATATATTAATAGCTTTTAATATAAAAAGGGAATTATTCTTTGGAATCCAGGTTTCTGTACCTCTTCTCTATTGATATAGAATTTGAAGGTTTCATCCGCCGAAACTGATAAATCAATGATCACCCAAAGTAATATTAACAAAGAGTACCTCGTTCCTAATATCAAAGCATAACATAAATAAACTAATATTTCATCAAAATAATGAGCACAGCAAGCGTATTTGAACAAACCTTTACTTGGTCTGTTGTATTTAACTAGTTGTGATAAATGTTTATGGTTTCTGAATTGGTCAATTGATACAAATAAGTAAATGAAAAGAGAAATTACCACAGAGGATTCCGGCATGCCGGATGCAGAAGATGGATCAGTGTAGCTTAGCAAAGGTTGTAAATTGATCGATGTATAGAAAAAAAGTCCAACCAAGTAATGGAATAAATGAATTTTGGATTTAGGGGAGAATTTGGAAACGAAGAAACATTCGTATACTCTTCTTGAACTTTGTAAAAGATTTAGCGCTGTGATTGCTATAAACTGGTTCTTTGATATAGTTTCTGAAGGAGGATACAGCAGTTCAACAACCCAAGAAGGCAAGTCTATATTGAATATTGTTTTCCCGCTTACTATTACCAGGATATTACCTGTCGCTAGAAGTTGGTCTAATAGGTAGAAGTCCGTAAACCATGATTTTGGGACATACAATTTATGGGGAAAAGATGTGTTTGAACTGGTCTGCAACGTTTTCCCGTACTTGAGTAAGAACCCGAGCTGGGGATGGAAGCGTGCCACCAACACAGATCCTATAGCTATCCCATAGCATAGGTTGATGAGCCTGTCCAACATGTGTGAAGTGTATGTATGACTGGTGTTCGATAGAAACCGGCAACTGTAAATCAAAAAAGGCCGCCTTACCAAAAAAATGCTTAAAAAAACGTCGAGCTGCAAAAACGGTGAACCAGAATAAAACAAGTTAGCCATCCACCACACTACACGTCACAAACTAGCAGACACACAACTATTTCACCAGTGACCCCCATGATAGGAATAATAGCATTGTACACTTTGTTGATGAGTCTGTCTGTCCTCTTCTTGGACAAGCAGGGCTACATCACCCTTCCAGAACCAGTTACAAACACAATCAATGGCTTTATAGAGGAAGCTCCAAAGGCCTTCAATGACATCAAGGAATACGTTTCCAAACTGAACCTACCTACAGACTTCGAACTGCCCCATTATGTGGTTGAACTGAATGAAACTGTTGTTGAAACGTCCTCTAGTGCCATTTCCAAGGTGTACTTCTACTTCAAAGATGAAAACAGCTACATGCAAGCGTTGAAGAACTACATCTCATCTGCCTCTCCTTACTACAATCAAGGTGTTGAGTTTGTCTCTGTCTACTACAATCAAGCGAAAGATGCTACCAGTCCTTATTACGATCAAGTTGTCCTGTTTGTCTCTCCTTATTACTCTAGAGCAGCAGACTTTGTTGCTCCTTATCTGGACTCGGCTAAAGGTATAGCTTCTATCTACGTCTCCAAGTTGGGCGATGCCATTTTTCCTTATTACAATAAAGCCATTGAAATCACCGAACCATCTGTTAATGCCACTAAAATTTACACGATTGGATACTATGACTCTGCGGTTTCCACAACTTCTGATTTCTACAATGATTATCTAGAGTCGTATGTTGATTTATTCTCAAAATTACCTCTCGTTGAAGATTTAAAATCTCATACAGATTTATTAAATTTGATTTTGTTAGTAGTTGTTATTACCTATGTTTTCCCAAAGTTGATTGTACAGGGTTATTCAACTATTAAATATATCCTGAAAGGTTTTGTTAAAGATACTCATGAACTAACTGAAGGTATCTCTGGTCAATACAAGAACTCATTAATTGAAGATAATTCTGATAAGTTCAAGACCTATTATGGTGAACCAGACCATGAAGAAATGTTTAATGGTGAATCGGGTAGTTTAAATGATGGATTATCTGAATTAGAAAATGGGAGCAATCGCACAAAGATCAACCAAGAAGAAGAACATAACATCTCCAATGGGAGCAATCGCACAAAGCAATACACCAATCAAGAACAAGTCCAAGGTGACACCGGGAGCAATCGCATCATCGAATACCAAGAAGAAACAAACGACAAGAAAATTAGTGATGACTCCATCTTCAGTTCAGGATTCGACCAGTCCGAATCCATCACCAATGTCGACTCCAACACCTACCCCGAATTCGAAATTCAAGAAGAAAAACAAGAGGAAAAACAAGAGGAAAGTATAATTAATGAACCTCGTGTTGTGGATTCTAAAGAAGAAAAAGCGATTACAGAAACTATTAAAGATACATTTACTAGTGATAGTAAAAATGAAGAGAAAACTAAAGATTCAGACGATTTACAAGTAGAAGAGGAAGTTAAAAAATGCAGTAGTTTGAAACTAGAATTAGAACTAGACACCAAAGAGTTAGAAGCTATTTTAGGTAAGGAAACAAGTACACCAGATAATGAACAGTCAAATGAAGTAATGAGTGAAATAAATTCACCAGAAGCAGCCGAAGGAACAACATTGTCGTTCTCTTCAGAAACTACTAGAAACGTGAATAATGAACGAGAACAGGAGGAGGATGATGATACCAGAGCACCATCTGAATCCGAATTAGAAGAATCACTTGAAGCAAGTCTGCAGAAACTTTTAAAGCCGGAATCTTTGACCGCCCCAGAAATGAGCTCGGTTGAAAATGAAATCGAGAAATTGTTGGAAGATCCATTATTATCGGAACAACATGATCAGGAAACCAAGTCAGTTAAAAGTCATACCGGAGAATCATCATCAGGACCAAGATCGAGATCATCTGCTTCTAGTATCTCAACCAGATTACTTCCATCAAATTTAGAAGCATTGAATGTCAGTTCTGCCACAGCAAATGCAGTTACTGTTACGGTTAAAACGCATACTGCTTCTTCAAGTTTAGCCAGTATTAAGAAACTGACTGAGATTAGCGCATCTGCATCTCGTCCAACATCTCAAAAGCTAAAGAAGCCAACTAATAGAGATCCTAATCCTCTGTATAATGGAAATACTGCAGATCTGTTTAGTGACGAAGAATTATAAAATCATTTGACTGTACTCTCTCCTTGTTACCTGTAAATTACACCTTATCCTGTTGACACTTATGACCCATGGAGTTTTAATTGCATTTTGTGCTTGTTATCTTATTATTATTACTATTATTATTAATATTACTATCACCTCTTTAATTTCAATATACTATTGCCCCTTATTTAATCCACTTATTTTATATCATATTTTTCATTAAGTTCTTTGTCTTTTTGTACATTGCTTTTCTTCTTTTCTTCTTTTCTTCTTTTCTTCTTTTCTTGCTTGCTTTTATTTTAATTAATATTGATAGTATTGTGTATATTATTTCCTTGGCACTACTAGTTTCTTGTTAGTTTTATGTTTATAGTTTTTTTTTGCAATTAAAGGACCCCAAATGATACAATGTTATTACTATTGTCCTTCGAAGCCCAACCAGTTAACATGAGCGGGTAGTTGCCTTAATTTATTTTTTTGATTTTAAGAATTGGTATTTGATTATAGGTTGACTGAACCTGATATTTCAAATTTTTATAAAGATAGAGCTATGAAATGAAGGAAAACTAACTTGCTTTCTATGAAAGTCTGTTATGTAGTGAGCATGAGTCTGAACTGAAAGCCATTACTTAAATGGATCTCAAATCAATAAAATTAAATATGTATAATTATGCAGGAATATATAGTATAGAAATAAAAAGAGCATAGCAAACACGATCTAGGTTCTAAAGTAAACACCATAAGCATTCCATATTCTTTGAATAGTTAAATTTTTAAACTTATAGTCAGGATCATTCAAATCATTTAAATCTCTAATCCAATCGGATTTTAAATAAGCAGGTAATAAACGTAAACCTAGTTTTCTTAAGTTAGTTAGTTCAATGTATAATAAACCTTCAGTGAAATAATCAATCGTATCATCTTGTTTAGTCAACTGTATATTAACCAATCTTTCTAGATTACTCATACTCTTAATGATACTAATTCTGTAGTTTTTAGAAACACGTATAACGTAACCTGTTCTCAGATAAGTTTTAAAAGATTTAATAGAATACCATAGGATCAAAACAGCAGGGGATGCAGCAACAATACCAAAAACTAATTCCTGAGATTTCAAAAGTTTATCAATACCAGACATAGCTAATGTACCATCCACCTTAATTTTTTGAATTTGAATTAATAAATTACGAATCATGTTACCTGTAGCTAACGACTTGATTGGATTCTTTAAATCATTTTCATAACCTTTCATGACAACTTCTAAGTCACCTTTTGAAACCTCATCTTTGATTTGTTGAGATAAGGCATCTCTTTGAGATTCAGTCATTGTTAATGTTTGACTGGATGTATCCATTGTATAGTCGATGACCATTCTTTCTAAGGATTCTAAATCAGTATTCAGGGATTGTTGAGACATGATTGCAATACGTGAATTATCATCATGTCTAATTGTCTTTAAAATGTTATTTAGTGGTTCAACTATCCAATTATGATAAAATCCAATTGTTGTATCGACTAGATTTAATCTAACCCAATCAACTATAGCTTCTCTGTTATTGAAAATATTTGAAACGATTGAAGGCAAATAAATGGCTAATAACGTTATAATGATCCAGTTCTTAGTGAAATTGGTAGGTTGTTGATTCTTAGACTTTAATAACACAACTTCAGATTCATAAACTGGTAATAATTTAGAGTACAAAGAATATAATGTTTTAAAAGAAGGACCTAATTGATTATCTGATGGAGAAAGTAAAGAAATATTTAGATCAAAAGCTTGAAAATTATCAAAGACATGAGAAAGTTTAGCTATCAAGGAATAGGCTGAATCAATTGATAAATTTCCATTAACTATTGAAACAACGGGTAACTCGCTTAAGAGTAAGCCTAAACGTTTAACATTTTGATCCTGTAAATTGGTTAAGTTTTCACGTTTTGATTTTAGATCCACTGTAGAATAATAAAATGGCAATCCAATAGTTGCATTAAGAAACAATCTGGCTGAATTATTAGATAATCTTTGTTTTTCAATTATAAAAGATGTTGGTGACTTTAATAACTCTCTTAAATTTTGAGAGAATGAAGTGGTGAATAATTTAATCCATTTACTAAGAGTCTTATAACATTGTTCTAAACCTTTAGGTAACCAAGTAGGAACATCAATGGCACTAAATAAAACTTCTTCATTTGCAGCAAGATTTCTAGATTTGACTTCATTAAGTAATTTTTTGGAGATATTTAAAAGATTTGATGGCAAACTTTGCAATGTATAAATGAAAACATTTCTATTTGAGGACAGCACGGAATCATAGTAATTCAAATCATCGATCAATGGTAAAGTGTTGTGTAATAGGAATTGACTTGATGCAATCAGTAAAACAATCAAAGAAAACACTAAAATCAGTTTCTGTAATTCAATTAAATCGTCATTAGAAGTATCAATTAAACCATCTTTAAAGAATGATAAAGTTGAAGTTATGGACTGAATTGTGGATTTTTTATTTAATTTCAAGCTGTTATGATTATGGATATCAACTACAGTAGTTGATTTGTGTTTCCCATTTGTTTGTTCATCAATCAACGGCTTTAAAATCAGATATAAATTGGTGAATTGATCTTTAATGATCTTGGCTGCTGGTGAATTGTTTGACTCTAAGTTGGACAATAAAACCAGAGAGTAGTTATTCAATTGGGGCAAGTTGCTATTTGAGAGCAACTTGTCTATGAGAATGTTGTCCGACATGTCTGTGGTATCTATTGATGTTGGATGCTTGAAGGCAAAGTTGAAATCAGTTGTTTGAAAACGATTCGTTTATTGGGAAGAACAAACCCGGCGCAATTCAAGATCAGTAATCAGGCCGAGCCAGTTGTATTTGCCAATTTCCAATTGCTGGGCCACAAAGTACAATTCTTCCTCACGCTCCCAGTATTTTAAGGCCGTTTCCATTCCATTTCAACCATATTCAATATTTCTATAAAAGGATATTAAAGTATCGATATATGTATATTTGTATATATATCTATAAAAGCGAATCATATTAGTACGGGTGAGAAAAACTATATATTCAAAAAGTAAATTAAGTCAGGAAGAAAGTAGAGCTAATTTCCCCATTTCGTACCAGTTAAGGCCTCATAGGCTTCAACATACTTTTCAGAACTTCTTATAACAATTTCTTCTGGCATAGAAACACCATTTTTGCCATCCAACCCGTTGGAAGTTAACCAGTCTCTAAGGAATTGCTTGTCATATGAATCTTGAGACTGACCAACTTTGTAAGTTGCTTTGTTCCAAAATCTTGATGAGTCCGGAGTTAACACTTCATCAACTAAAACCAATTTATCATCATCAGTGATACCAAACTCAAACTTAGTGTCAGCTAATATAATACCTTTAGTCAAAGCGTAATCTCTAGCCTTGGAGTATAATTCAATAGCTTTAGCAGCTAATCTATCGCATAATTCCTTTCCAACAAGTTTTGCAGCTGTTTCAGGAGAGATGTTTTCATCATGTTCACCTTGTTCAGCCTTAGTTGATGGGGTGAAAATAGGTGTAGGAAATGGGTCAGATTCCTTTAAACCTTCAGGGGCAGGTAAACCATGAACTGTTCCAGATTTCTTATATTCCTTCCAAGCACTTCCAGTAATGTAACCCCTGACAATCACTTCCAATGGAATCAATTTATGCTTCTTAACAATTAATGCCCTTTTACTTAATTGAGACTTATATTTTGGTTGGGATAATTCCTTTGGTAACTTGCTGAGAACTTCAGTATCTTCGGAAGCTATCAAATGGTTTAAAATATTGTCTTTTAAAAACTCAAACCAAAAGACGGATAATTGAGTTAAAATTTTACCCTTATCTTCTACACCATTTTCCATAATGACATCGTAAGCAGAAATTCTATCTGTGGCAACAAATAATAAACTATTATCATCGACTTGATAAATATCTCTAACTTTACCCTTAGCAAGCAAAGGAAGAATACCGTCTAAATTAGTTGAAGTTAAAGACATTGAGATATATTGTAAGAATTGGGTATTTGTGAGATTCACTTAGACAAAGGAAAATAGAAATCGATTGATAGTAGTGGAGATTTTAAAGTATTTATATGTGATGTGATTCCAAATTATACTGACTCCAACAATTTTTATCTGACTCCTGCCATTACCTTGGCTGTGCATTGTGATCACGTGCCTGAAAATTTTGAACTAGTAGTGCAAGAGCACACTAATAGATGGTCTACAGCTCTATCTTAAGAAAAGATTAAAACGTATTAAGCTTTTCAAGCAAGGTTATAATCCATTATCCGTATGAGTGATTCTAACCAACACACCAAGGGTGATCAAATAAGGAGAAAAAAGAGGAATTTTCAAAAGAATAACAAACAAAATAAGAATAAAAAATCAAAGTTGAATAATAATCAGTTTCCACAACTCGGACATCAAGTAAACACTTCTAATATCACTAAGAATGAAAGTAGTTCAATTAATAATAACGAATTAGAGATATTTCCAGGTATGACACTTCAGCTTCCTAATTACCTGCCTAATTCACATAATGATCTACAGGGTGAAGCTATCTCAAACTCTATTGAATCCAATACCAAGGAAGACCTTGAAAATGAAGATGGTCATTTATTTTCAGATGAGGAGGAAGCTCTCTCCAAAAGCTCGATGGCAATTCAGGGTACCAACATCATTTTAAACTCCCCTGAAGACATCGAAAATTGGATTAAAGAAAGAAAGAAGAATTACCCAACTGATGAACGAATTAAGGAAAAGCAAGACCTGAAGCAAAAAGAATCCAAAATACTTAAAAGTTTAACTGGAAGTAGTTCCAATAATAACAGAATATGCAAATTTTTCCAAGCTAATGGGTCTTGTAAGAATGGTGATAAATGTAAATTCAGGCATATATCCACCCCATTAATGAAGTCACTTCCAAATCATAAGATAAAACTTGTTCATGGGTTACCAGTTCAGATACCCCAAAGATTTACGCCTTTAGTTAGCAAAAATTTATATGATCAATTGATTGAGTCTGATAGATTAAATAATGAAAATGTTAAGTTGATAGCATTATTTGAAAAAATTGTAAAAGATTCTAATATCACTGTTGATTGGGAAAGCTACCGAAAAAAACTGGGTTACGATAATTAATAGATTCATGAACTTCGCTCTCCATGTATATTAATATATGAATTTAATTAATAAAATACAATATCAGTATAAACTACATACCCCTGAAGACGTTTTTACTAGCTCTTCTTCTTCCTTCGTAATTTTGCTTTTTCTTACCTCTTCTATCTGCATCAGTTTCTTGATCAGCAAAAGAAATGCTCTTTTTAGTCTTTTTAGGGATGAAACTGATCTCTGATTCTCCTTGGGTGTTTCTGGTAACCCTAACGTCACTTCTCTTTTCTCTTCCTTCTCTATCTTTCTTATTTTGGATAGAAACTTGCTTACCAAAAGACAAATTCTTTGAGGATCCATTTACTGAAAGATCATGCATGGATCCAAGCGGTTTCAACGTTGACAAATATTGCTTTTTCATATTCTCTTCCTCCTTCTTTTTTTCTTGTTTCTTCTTAAACAATTCTCTCTTTATCTTTTGTCTTTGCTTCATATCATTGGCATTTTCTTCTTCCGATGAGCTTTCACTATCTGATTCTTCTTCTGAATCAGAATTGGAACCTCTTAATCGTTCTTCGTCGGATTCTTCTGCTGCAGTTAAAGGTTTAAAGTCACCAGTAGTTTGCACAGACTTGACCGGATTCAATTGCTTGAAATCATGGTCATCTTCATTAATTTGGAATTCAGGGTCTTCAAACAATTCCTTGAAACGGTCATCGTTAACAACACCTTCTGCAATATCCTTACCCATTTTCTTTTCCAATCTATCAGCATAACCTTTATTGACTTTAACATTTTTGTTATTGCTTGCGCCTGTTGTTCTGATTCTTGACTCTCTTTCTTTTTCAATTCTCTTTTTAATTTCTCTTTCTCTTTCGTCTTGTAATGCATTAGGATTAGAAATAAGATTAACTTTGTCATAAAGATCTGTGTTTATAAAGTAACCATGCATGTAGGGTCTCAAAACCTTAGATCCAACCAAGTGGGTAATATTTAATTTCACAACATCTTGTTTAGTGATAAATCTGTAATTAGAATAAACAGTATCGGATGGTTTTTCTTCTAATTCTTCTGTGATATTGTCCAAGAATGAACACCATTTTGGAGCAGGGCCTAAAGCTGGGATATAATAAGTGTGCATTGCAATACCTTCATTAGCCATAAAGAACATTCCAGATTCAGGAATATATTCCACATCATTGATATCCACACTGGGCTCCATAGAAGCAAAAGGCTTCCCATTGTTTTTATCCCATATCTTTGCAATCTTTTTATCAGAGGTCATAATCAAATTCTGTTGTGCGTCAGTATCATCTAACCAAGTCATCTTTTTAATTTCAAAACCATAACCTTGATCTTTTGAAATAACTGGTTGTGAAGCTCGAAGATCATAAAGCAATGAAATACCATTTGAAGTACCACAAGCAAAATTTAAACCATCATTTCTAAATTTAACGCATGAAACTTCGGTTGAATCCATCTCTGATCCATCATTAACTGCCATTTTGATAACTCTTTGTTTGGCTCTCGGATCCCAAAATTCAACGGTACCATCTTCTAAACCCGCAGCTATCAAACCGTGTATAGAATTTATATCAATTGAATTAACACCTAAATCTGTTTCCACTTGAAATGGTTTCATGAATCTACCTTGTTCTAAGTTTAGTCTATAAATATCATTTCCCGATGCACCCACATACAAATCGCAATTAACTTCGTTGTAAGCTAATGATCTTCCGAACTTTGGAATTCTTGTCTTATAATGCATTCCACCTTTAGATTGAAATTCAATGGATCTATCATTTTGTAAGTGAACAGATTTGGTCCAGTCATCACTTAGTAGAAGGAAGTCAACATTTTCAACATCTGTGTGTCTCTCAAATTTTAAGGTTAAGTTAGCAAAATCATAAACATGAATTTGAGGTTTATAAGTACCCGTAGCCATTGCATGTTGGCCATCTTTAGTAACTTTTATTTTGGTAGAAGATTCACTAAATTCAAAATCCTGAATTAACTCAACTCTGTTCTGATAATCTAAATCATTTTTCAAAGCTCTCTTTCTCTTTCTAGCAATCCAATCTGGTAAAGATCTAGACACGTTGGTACCAGCAACCTGATAAACTGAAACATCATTGGTTGTTGTAGACTTTAACACCATAATCAATTATAGTTCAAAACTTTTTATGTAGTTCCAGTTGCTAAGTTTATTCAGAACTCTTTTAACTCAAGAGAGAAAAAGATTTATCTCAAATTAAAAAAAAATTTTGAATAATTTAATACTATGCCACAATGCCTCTGCGCCGCACTAATTTCACCCCAAATGATATATATTAATTTATAATTAAGAATTATGACACATCCTCCTGGATCCAGACATGGTCAAGCTTTCAAAAGATATTTCATATAGATCTATAGGAATTTGACTAAACCCTTGTATATTCATTACTGTACGGGGATTATTACTGGTGTAAGAGTTAGATTAAGAATAGCACGAAAATAAAATTTATCTTCAGGATGTCCCTGAAAACAACTATATAACACTTGGTAAACTAAAAGAAAAAATAGTAGGTACCAAAAACTTTTATTCACCCTCCTCAAAGTTGGTAGTAGTTTGAATTCCTATTTTCAGAATTTGAGATTAAATAACCAATAAAATATTATCGCTCCTAGTTATCAGTGCAGGCACCAAATGACCATAGCTTTATTTGCAGATTGATTATTTTGGAGAAACTCAAGTTGAAGAAAACAACTGAAACAGAATTAAGTGCAACAAGCAACAATATACAAGACAAATAATTCTGGGTGAGCTCATTTTTTTGAAGTCAGTATTAGTTTTACAGAAAACCACATAAAACAAAAGCGCAAAAAAAAATTATAGAGATTTCAAAACATACACCAATAATCCTTACTTTCTCTGAAAAGAAATTTTTTTTAGAAGGAATAATGAATAAAACCTAGATTTTCAAATCTTCTTCTAAATTTGTTAACATAGATATATTTTGATCAAAATAAAGTCCAAAAATACCAATTATTGGGCGTGTGGCGTAGTTGGTAGCGCGCTCCCTTAGCATGGGAGAGGTCTTGGGTTCAACTCCCAACTCGTCCATTTATCTTTTTTGGTTTCTCTTTTTGAAATATGTGTGGGTGATTAGTGGGATTTTATATCTATTGGATTTCTTGATGTATATGTAATATTTGGCCAGTACCTATTACAAGTCATAATCTTTTAAGCAAAAACTTCAATACCTAGCATATAAATATACTTAGGTTGCATTGAATTAAGAAGTCAAAATATACAAATATTTAATAGAAGGGAATAACAAATAACAAAGAATAAACCATAGAAAAAGAACGAAAGAAGTTGTAAAAATAAATAGAACGAGGAAACTCGCAAAAATAAAATAGAACGACAGAAGTTAAAAAAGTAAAGTGAATAATAAAAAGGGATATCATATTTTGAGGGATTATAAATCGAAAACTTCAACAGTAACGGCAGATAAATCTGTTGCAGTAATGATACACCATGCAGCGCCATCACTAACCAGATCACTGTTACTGACTTTGTTTAGACCATATTTTGAAGGATTGATTTCACAAGCTTCACCATTACATTTGGATTCATCGTTACAGAATAATCTAATACCGAAATCTGGTTTTTGATTCTTAAAAGGAGAAGTTGATTCGAAGTAGATTGGATTCCAACCAATTTTAGAATAAGTGTTTCCTTCATCATCCATGTTGAAACCGGCAACATAAGGAGACCAGTTACCATATGGGTTAGCTGTTGAACCCCAAACACATCCTTCTTCAGCAGAAACTCCTGGAGGGTTAATATAGAAATGGGATGCAGTTCCAGCCCAGTACTCAGTACCAGGGACAGCTAAAGTTTCGTTTCCACCTGCAAAAACATCAGTTGGAATCAACATAGCCTCATTACCTGGTAAAACGGTTTGACAAATAGTAATGTTTTGAGAAGCTTCATTTTTAACCTGGGCAGTACCTTTACCTTCGTAACAGTAATCATTATCATCAATATGCTTTTCTAATTTACCGTTGTTACAGTATAGACCACCTTGCATTGAACCTGGATAAGTGTATGAGGTAACAGCAGGGTTCCATTGGCCCATTAATTGACCAGGAGGACAAGCATATTGACAATAATTACCATTTTTACATGAACCATCTTGGGCCCAACCGTCGTCATTGGTGGCAAGTTTAACCAGTCCTAAATCTTCTGGGAAGGAACAAGTACCTTGAGATCTTCTTTCATGCTTGTGATGCTTGTGAGAAAGCGGGAAAGCTTCAGAAGAGAAAATTAAGGCGGTAGCAACAGTAGCTAATAAAGTTTTTAAAGAGAAAGTCATTTCAATATTTTTGTTTTTTTTAAGAAAATTGGGATTTAATGTAAAGAGAGAATGAGAGTGGGTATAGTTTGAGCTTTAAAGTAGGTTATAAAGGAAAGACTGGGGTGAGCTGAAACTTGGATAGGATAAAGATGAGTTTATGACTTCAAAGAGAGTAGATATGCATATATTAAGGGTAGGATCTATTGGAGGGGATTAGGCCCCTTATATACAAAACTGTGTCGACGAATCAATTAAGTAATGAAAAATCAGACAAGAGCAACAGCGGGCAAGTCCTATTGTATAAGTAATAAATGCACCGTTGATCTGGCCTGGTCACACATAATATTGGATTGATGGATGTATGTTTGGCCAAAACTATGTCAACAACCGCCTTTTCACTATGGCCGCGACTGCCCCCTGCAGTGGCTCCCCTAACCATTTTAGCCACTAATGACCGGATATGTGTTTGATGTGCACCATTTACGTAAGTTCGTTTTTTCCTATTTACTAGGTGAGGTGAATAAAACCGAAATAAAGCTTTCTGGTCAATAATCAAGCTTTCAGACTTTCAAAGCTTCTTTTCGAGCCCTATCCCAAATTAAGATATGAAAACTCATAATCATTCTTCATTTGTTCCAAACTACCAAAACTTTATTACTTGTTGAGTCTAGACCATATGCATGTTTATTGTGTCCAGTCTCGCTCGGTGTTGGTTATTTTACATCAATTTATGATAAAATTTAGAGTCTCGCCGCATTAATTAATGACCGGTCAACGTCATACGATAGTTGAAAATTTGCAGGAGTTCAGGAAGCATCCAAAACAGGGTAACGCAAGTTAATTGTTTGTTATTGTAAACCAACACCGCAGACAATTTACTACGAAATAAAAAAGAAACTTTAATCAAATGCCTGCATCTCTTTGATAGCGAGCGAGCCCAGTTAGGCCGGATTGGGAATAGTAATAGGACGCACATCGCGCACCAATTCCCGATTGGGACTAATTGCAAAATAGAAGATGCGATCGATTTTTTCGCCAACCGGCCCACCGCTTTTTCCGTAGGATCAAAACCGGTGCCCCCATTTCATCGGGAGACTTCTTTAACTGAACGAAAACATTATCATTATAATATTAGTGTAGAAAATGCAAAAAGCAAATTTAAAAACATTTAGAAAAGATATAAGCAAAAGAACATTATGGATAGCTCAATATAATGCAAACACAAAACCCAGAGGAAACGAAAATGATATCATTTTTGGTAAGACAAAACTACTACCGCTGTAACTACCCTAATCACCTTCTTGAACTGGCCAATGCGAAAATAAATAATCTTGGTATATACCACTCACTTCAGAGCTCAACTGCTCGTTACTATTATGATCCAAGTCTCTGATAGAGTTTTTATCATAAATAATACTATGAAACGAAGATACAGACTCTTGTCCAGTGATTGAATTGCAACAACTAGCATCTGAGCTGTGTTGTAAAGTAGTATCACCACCCAAAAATGAATTAACGGGTTTAAAATCAAAATGGATGCTTGAATGACTGTCTAAGATTAACATTAATTGTCTCAGTCTATCTTGAGCTACAATGTTACCTCTCAACAATAAAACTGAAAGTAATTCCAACCCATCATTGACTCCAACATAATTTTCTTTCCCAAGCTTGAATTTTAACAAAACTAAAGTTGATATGAAGACACAATGGGCCAGATAGTAGCTGAGACTATCTAAAATTCCTAAAGATTTCAGTTCATAAAATACCGAAATAGTATTAGAAGCAGCATCAATAGCTTTTTGAATTATGGCATTGTAACCTTTCTTAATCGCAGTGGCATTTTTCTTCTCGTTAATTGAATTTAATAAAGGCAAACTAATGGACATGATACATTGCCTTTGCTTTAAATATAACAAGATCAATGATTTTTTAGGTTCATTAATTTGTTGTGCAGTTTTTTCAGAACGAATTAGCTCTAGAATATCAGCTGTGTGCCCATCTAATTTAGATAAATTTTCAATTTCAAACAGTTGTTTTGGGGTGGAACTAATCAAAACATCTTGCTTATCTTCATTAATCAAGTCATTTAAGTTCAAGTAACACTTTAAAACATCAATTTCACCCTGGAGATACTTTAATCTGTGATTGTTCTGGATTTCACCCTGGGTAATGACATCGAAATTTTCATTACAATACTTAAAAACAATTTCGGGGTATGAAACAAATGCAGCCAACCAAATTTGTTTCCATTTGGATAATTCAACTTCAGTAACATCTAAATTGTTATTCAGGGTATTATAACCCCAAGAAGCAACTAATTCAAACCATTTAGAAGAACTGTTAATTCTATTTAGACACCTTTCGTAAAGTCCATATAATAGAGCAGTTTGTGCATGATATATAGATGGATTTTCCAAATTAGAATTAAATAACTTATACGATTCATTAAAATAATATAAACCTGGAAATCCATTTTTACAATTCGATAACTGAGCATTAAGTTCTTCTTGAGTTAATTTATTTGAGTGAATATTAAATAAGGAAAGTTCGCCTAAAGCCAAAAATATTAAGAACCTGGACATTTGAAGTATAGTTATCGTGTTAGTTGAATGAAGAGAGTCTAAACATTGAAAGATTTCAGCTTCATCTGTCTCAAAGAAACAATAAGAATCCATTCCACTTCTGAAACAAGCATTAAGCAAGAATCTAGTACTATCAATATCTGGAAGCAGATCTAAATTGAAACTAAGAGTTTCGGTTGCCAAATGCTCATCTTTGATGGAATAATTTTGATATCCAGGCAATTGATCCATAAGAAGATCACCGTTGAGATAAGACTGTAAATCATTGATGTTAGACATTTTGAGAGACCGAATGTCAACCGTGTTCAATGCTTTCTCCAAATCTTTAATTCTATTCTGCATAAGTAAATATTCACTTTCCAAAATGATTAGCTTTCTATCCCTAAAAGCATAAACGCATTCCACGCTAGTTGCTTTACAAGAATCACAAGTTGGCTTGTCACCCGTGCATTTTGATTTCAAGCTTTTGCATCTGTTACAAGCAATGTGACTTCTACCCCTATAAAGAACCGGTCTAATGCTTGAAATTCTCTCTGACAGATCAGGTTCCTTCTCCTGTTTTTTGCTTTTGTTTTTGTGAACCATTCGTGAGTAAGAAGATTAACGCTTTAGGGAACGAAGTCGGTCATGTGTGGAGAGAATTGAGTTGGGGATCATGAGGGAATTGTAGGGGTTTTATATGCAGTTGGGAAGATAAGTTCCCCACAGATGAATCGAAGACCATTGATAATTGCGGGGATGATGGAGATGAGCTGAGTCCTTGGGACTAACTGACTTCACCTTAACTACTAGTTGACGAATCTGTCACCTCATCATTGGACCACCGACGCGGGACAGTTCTTTCACGTCTATCGACCTACACCACCTTCGCTTCAGTGCACCAAATCGGGTATCTTAATTCAACTACACGAGGAGTTCTAACTTCCATCCTACTTATCCCACAATTATCAAATCCACTATACTATACTCCTCACTCTTGCTTTCATAATGATTGCTATATCGCTCTTCAATTCTTGTTGATCATGAACTTTCTTAATCAACAACGCTATTTGGCCCCAAATCAAACAGTTTATCTGATAGGCTTATCCATTCATTCCTTAGCTCTTGCAAAACACCTTATTTTCAATCGTGGCTTTACTGTGAAACTTTTATCAAATATAGATATACAGGCTTTATTAGGAAACCAGGAGTATGCCCATTTAGTTGAATACAATCAATTTGATAATCTTCATTGTACGTTAGCTGACTTACAATCAACTTTACATCATTTCTCAAATGGCTTACTACCAGATAAATGTTTGAGAAGAATCGATAATTTCGAAGTATACGAAACAGATTCCACCCAACTTACTGAATTGAATAATTTAATCGGTACTCAAGTTGAAGTTACCGCTGATCATACTGTTATTCATAACCAAACTTTTTTAATTCTACCTTTCTTATTAATTCATGAACTTTATAATTCGATTAATTCATCTCCTAAATTTGAACACATTATTGTTAGAAATGGATTCAATAACTTAGAAAGTTATTTAAACCACATTCCGCATTCTGAGAACACTAAAATTATCAACTTTATGAATTTCGCAAGTGGTAATATGTTAAGAAAGCAGACACTGCTGTTAAGATCAAACCAATTGATCAATTCTTCATTCATAAGTAAAACCAGATTAGATCAATTCACAAAACTGTTGCCATTACCGGATTCAGAAAACTTTATTTCTATCTCTGGCCCAATTCAATTCAATGATAGTTATAAGTACCCAAGAGATTCGGATACATTGAATTTAATTTCCAGAGCTGAGTTGAAATTTCCATTGCTTGGAAAACTTGATTATAATTCAATTGTTGATGTTAAAGTTTTTTTCAGAGATTGCTTTGCTGATAGGTCCGGTAAAATTTGGATTGAAAAGATTGGATCGACAAATGTTATTAATTGTTGTGGATTTGGATTTAAAGAAATTGATTCGATCGGTGGGGTTTTAGAAAATTTAAGCATGCTTTTGGAAGAACCAAGAAGCAAATTTTAGAAATTACATAGCATTTGCATTTTGTTTCATATTTTATATTTATTCACTACTTTTACTTTCTTTGCTACATGTATATTTTTTTAAAAACATTTATAACTTTTCCTGCCAGTAAGTAAGCATATTCATAAAAAATTATTAGGTTCATATGGGTAAAATACTAAAACGCAATAAAGAACGATCCATAAAAATCATGAAAAGAAGACAAACAAATTATAGGGCCTTATTAACTCATCAGATGATGAGTGTATTTTATTCACAATCTACTGAGTTTCAAAGGTCCTGAAGATAGTTATAAACTTTCCAAAACTGCATCGACACCAGAAACAGAAACACCTCTTGCAGTTTCGACACCAACGTACTTAACAACACCATTATCAGCAACCAAAGCATATCTCTTAGCTCTAGCTGGAACAAATTTGTCACCAGGATTTGCTAAACCTAATTTACCACTGAATTGACCAGATGGGTCAGAAACAAACTTCAAATTACCACTGTCCCCTAAAGCCTTACCCCAGGCAGAAGTGACAAATGGATTGTCTGTAGTTAAAACTAAAATTTCATCAACACCAGCTTTCTTTAATTTTGCATAATCAGCAACAAATTGAGGAATATGGACTTCGGTACAGGTAGGGGTGAAAGCACCTGGTGCTGCAACAATAACAACTTTCTTGCCTGGCAATAGAGTAGATAAGTCCAATTCTAGTGGAGAACCAATGGAACAGACATTTTCCTTTTCTGGAGTGTAAGGAACATAACCTAATTTAATATCAGTAGGTAATTTGTCTAAAGTAAGGAAAGTGAATCTATACAGTTAGTATTAAGATATGAATGAGAAAGAATACTTGCACGAACTGGGAAAACAACATACCGCCAACTTTAACTGAAGCCATTTTAAGTTTTGAGAATATATGAATAGAATTGAGATACCAATTTAGGAATTGAGTCAGAAATCGAGGTAGGAAAAGAAGATTTGAAGAAACAGCAAACCTGAAAGCACTTATATAGCCGTGACTAAGACCTGTGCGCCACACAATCTCCACACCGATTATTAAGCGAGATCCAGCCATGGAACAACCCACAAATCACGAGTCGATTCGTTACCTGTGGGACGATCGTCTCACTCGATCATTTTCGAACAATTTATTTTCAACTGATTGAACGTACAACAAACTTGTACTTTACTTCTAATACGATAAGCCGACAATAAAAACCAGAGCACAATAAATATCATGTATAGAAGCATAGGAATATCGAAAAAATTACTCAGGTTGAAAACAACCCCCATAAGTCCCTTCTTGGCTACGAGATGTTTTATTACGATGCCGATTCAGCTGAACAAAACGTCTCCACAAAAACCTCCTTCTTCATTAAGGCAGACACAGCAATCAAACGATCCTCAAAACCAACTAGAGAAAAAACAAGAATTTTCTCCTGAACAACTAGCTCAAATTTCCCAGATGACTTCAAAACTTTATCAACCTAAAGACCCGTTCGCAGAACCATCAAAGGCTGCATTGATTGAAGAGAAAATAAAATCAATAGAATTAAAATTGCAACAACAACAAGAAAGAGCAGAAGTTAAACTACAGCAAATGGCCTATGATGAGTATCGGTCTTTGAAACCAACTATTTCGGATTTTAAGAGACCATTAACAACTATGTTCTTACTAGCTTCTTGTGTTTATTTAAGTTTACAGTTCTTATGGTGGCATCTGGTTATTGAAGAACATGTGGAGTCCATGGAAATAAGAACTAGAGCATATGAACATGTTCTACAAGATTTGTTAAATGAACAGAAAAAAATAGTTGATGGTGAACTTGATGGCAGTGAAACTAAAAAAAAGAGATGGTGGCTCTGGTAGTAGGCCATCGATCGATTTGTACATACATAGCATTCTTATACTTAACTGGACATACTTATTAAAGTATATTTAATGTAATAAACAGGTAGAGTCTATATAAGAGTAGGGTAAATAAATAAAATTAATTATCAACATAAAATTACATAGAATTAATTACCTAAAAATTTCAAAGAAGAGACCTTACCAGCAGCAGATAATTCCTTTGCAACTTCATCTAAAGTAGCCTTAGCAGTAGCAGCATCAGCACCATTTAATTTACCAGCAACTTCTCCTAATTTAACGTCGTCAAAAGCTTCGATTAAAGCATCAATATCAGCATCGATTTGAGCAGATTTATCTTGGGCACCAAAGTAAGCGTTGTCCTTAGCAGCGTTTCTGATAGCTCTCTTGTTCTTCTTTTTAGCATTCTTGGCAGCTTCTTTAGCCTTCTTAGAGGATTCTTTACTGACCTTAGCCTTTTCTTCAGCCTCCTTCTTAGCCTTTTCTTCAGCTTCCTTCTTTAATTTAGCAGTTTCAGCGGCCTTATCAGCACCAGAATTCTTTTGTTTCTTCTTAGCAGCTTTTTCGGCTTTTTCAGCTTCTTTAAATGCCTTAATTCTGGCATCTTCAGAACTAGCTCTTTGGACTAATTCAGATAATCTCTTGTTATCTTCAGTCTTCTTCTTCTTTCTAGCATTGTTGTTCCTCTTTTCAATGTATCTCTTATGATCTCTGTTAGAAGTATCATCTGGAACATCTTCATCTAAATATTCAAAAGTTCTCCAGGAATCAAAGTTTTGCCAGAATTTATAGAAGGCATCAACTTCCTTCTTAGAAGAGTTAGCATCACCTAAAGATGGAATTGGTTGCTTATTGGAGAATCTAGCTTCAGATTCAAAAACAGGACCCCAAGCTTCAAAAAAATCGTAAGGTAAGTCAGAACCTTTCTTACCCTTTGGTTTTGGTGGTGGAGCAACATCAGCATTAAAATCACAAGAATCGAATTGTTTTCTCTTAATTGGGTCTAACATTAATTCGTAGGCCTTTTGAATAATCTTGAAGAAACCATCTTGGTTTAAACCACCTTTAGCACTTAACTTATCTGGGTGGTGAACCAGAACTTGCTTTCTGTGAGCTCTGACAATTTGATCTTCAGTGGCTTTGTATCTGTATTTTTGTAAACCTAAAACAGCATATAAATCAGCAGTTTTCCAGTCTCTTGGATCATGAGATAATAATTCAGCATCTTGGTTAGTGTCGAATTCATCTTCATCTTCTTCGTTATCGGCAACCTTAACGTTCTTTTCAGCCTCAATCTTTTCGTATTCAGACCAGGTGTGGCCTCTTAAAGTTCTAGTGGCATGAGCTAAGAAATACTTACCAACTGGTTCAACTGGTCTCTTAATTGGGGCAGAGAATTTGGCAACAGGCTTGAAGTCGCCTTCAAAATTGGCTGGTAATGCTGGCAAAGACATTGTGTTCTTGTTTAGCTATATCTGTTGGTTCTTAAACAGCCCAAGCCTCTGGTTTATAGACAAATTCGATTTTTTTTGTTGAAGCGTACGCTGAAAATTTTTTGATTGACTGAGAGTCTGAGACAGAGAGGCTCAATACGCTCCTCTCAGTACTAACAGTGCTTACCTTACTATCAGACACATAGAGTACTCTGCCTATAGAACGTCAACAACAACGAAAAAACACAGTACGAAAATGAGTTCCACTTTGGATTTACAACAACAAGACTTGGTAATATACAAGGACAATTCAATAGTGTCACTCAAATCACTATCTCCTTCTTTCAACACCTTTAATCTCATTTTGCACACACAATCTAATAAACCAACATGGTTGAACACAACCCTAATAGAAAATTGTTTATTCGACACTGCTTACATCAACACTACTCAGTCCCATAGATCATACACATTACAAAATCCAAAGAGTTTTGTGCTATTTGCTTCTTTTGTAAATGATTCTAAGTTTTATTCAAAGAATTTCAAAAAATTCTTAAATTTTGAAATTGATGATATTAGAATACATAGTTTTAAGTTCATCAGTTTCTTGCACAATTTTGAGAAATGGTTTGATACATTAATGTTACAAGTGAATAAAATGAACAAGCTATCTAATGGAAAGAAAATTAATATATTTTTAGAGAATCCAGAGTTTATCTTATATTTAACACCCGAAAATAATTACGATTTGCTTTCGAAGCTTCAACAACTGAATTCAATGGCGAATCTATTCATAATAAGTTCATTTGATAAACAATTGCTTGAATATAGTGAACTTGCCAATGATTTGGCTACCATTCATTCGAATTTCTTGTTAAGATTAGTTCATAAATCCAATTTGATTATTCAATTAAAACCTTTGAGTACTGGTAGAGCAGATGATGTCACTGGTGAAGTAAAGATTAGTAGGGGTTGTTTAGAATGCAATAATGGAAATTTAGAGGTGAACGAAAAAGAATACCTTTATTTGGTTAATAAAGAAGGTAATATTAAGTTGTTTTATAGATAAATTCTTATATTTTGCTTCGACGTCGTTACTAATGTTGAAATAGAAATACGTACAGTTATATACATACTTAAAGTTTTTACGAAATTAATCAAGGCGAGCTTTTCTTATATTTTTCCTTTTCTCTCTTAATATATTAACAGTTTTATGAATCAAGTAAATGGCAAATAAAAGTTGTAACACCGAATAAAATACATTTTCCCCCAAGTCATAGCCGTGATCATCTAGTGGATTCAGAAGTACCCATTGAAGTAATAATATATTCCAAATGAAATCGAGGGAACTACAACTATCTCACCAATAGACCCGACAAAAGTAAGTCTTGGAAAATCAAGACGAAATAATTGCCTTCCACAAGTAACATAAATCCTGCCAACCAAATAGCAATCAAAAAATATCAACTTCAGCTAATGCACACCAATAGTGTCACTTTTAAAGAAACATCAAAAACTAATTCATACATGGAAACATTATTCTAATTTCCTTAAAATTGTGAGTCTTGAAGAATCACAGTTATCGGCGTGGCATAAGTTTTAATTCAGTTGGATGTCAATGACTGAATAGTACATATTATAAGAAAAATAAAATTTATAATCAATTAAAAAATAATTCATCCAAGTTGAAGCAATGTATTGCTATAACTCCTGACTAGGTTGCAACCAGTATAAACTGCCCCATTCCGAGTCTTAAGTCGCAAGCTAACCCTGACAACAAGATCAATTTGAAATGTATTTCAATAAACTGTTTATCTAGCATATCAATTGTTGCCTTCATTAGTCTAAAAAAATGAAGTAGACAGTTTGAAGAGAGCTCCTTTTATTGGAAGGGGAGGACGTGGACTAGAGAATCAAGTGAAGTTCAAGTTGAAATCTAGATCTGACATCACTGAGCATTATTCACAATAATCAATTGAAAAATATATTCAGATATTTCATCCAGCTAATAACTTGAATTGAGCATGTGGAAATTAAAGACAATTGATTTGATTTGGGCATTTCAAGGGAATGTTCTGTGAACCATTATTAATATGTTTCACATCACCTGACAGCTTCATACATTCATGAGATCATAAAAATTGAAAAATTTCAATGATATCATATTTAGGCATTCCAATAGGTCAGATAGAAATGAGTATAGTTCTTTTGATGGGCTTTAAGAAGAGAATGAATCAACTGCCTTTGGATCCTAAGTGAAAGGGACTCTGCAAGGATCGAATTGCATTATCATTCAAAGCCAGCGGGTGTGCTATGAACTTTCTACCTTCATAACCCCAGTTCCACGACAAATTATGGTGATAACCGAAGAGAAAAGTCCAGGTATATAAATAAGTAGCAGCCATACGGGGTAAAACTATTAGATCAAGATACGAATCAATCGGGAGTTATAATGCCCATACTAGCGCCGAATTTGATCAATCTGCTATGATCTCATCAAGCGGCTCTGCGACTCTGATCCGAGCGTCGGCCCGGCCAACGGCCTGGGGCTGCTGGTAGGCTATCTTGCAGGGTGTCTCAAAATTTTCAATCAATGATGGAGCACACACAATTGCTCTGGATGGATCCGGAGACGTGAAAAAAAGTATGCTGTAGATAATGGTTATAGGTACACAGTTGCTTACAATTGACTGAAAGAACCCAGTGGAAAGTGAGAGAATGGACTCTCAACTACAAAGATCATATGATGATTCCAGAGGTTTTTCCGGGGTCACGCATGACTCAATTGCCATCAACAGAAGAGGTGTGCGGCGACTGGAGCTCGAAAGTGACGATTTGATTGATTGACTTCATCGGTCTTTAAATAGGAAGCTTTAGCTATTTATTGAATTGAGATAGTACTTAGTTGTATAGCCATTTTGGGTACAAATGTGATTGATGGGTTGTGTCATATATGTGACAAGTCTTTAATTGGTTTTTCTTCCCTATGCTCACGTACATATAGGAGATCTATTCTTCAAGATGCGTACATTAATTCATATATATAAGTGGGATTTTTCATGCTGATGCTACAATTGGTCGATGATAAGAGGGATCGATCGAGCTGGAAATTAAAAATCAAAGAAATCTTCTCGAAGGCTGCCTGCAAGTTGCAATTAATTGAGATCGAAGTCGGGATATATACGTGTACAGTGTTTTAATTATGAGTATGCATGTAGGTGTAGTTGAACGATAATTCCGAATTCCTGGAAACATAAGTATAGACTTGCCTTAATCATATATAAATTGTTAGGTTACCTGAAAAAGGAATAGACTGGGAATTGAATTGCATCATGATTTGTGGGTTGTTAATTCCCAAATGCGATAAGATAAGCGGTTTCTTCAGAACAAGAAGGAGGGCAGGTTCTGATTGTTCTGATCCTAGTAAATATGTAAGTATGAGCTAGACTCGGACCACCGTGTTTAGCTCAATGATCGCTTTTGAAATACCATAGTTCTTAAGGACTTATGGTGTGATATATATAAAACGTTAAGGCTACATGGTATAGCTTCAAACTCACAATTCAACAACAAGTGTATACGCTACTAATTCAAGGCAGTTTTGTTGCAGTTGCAACCTTTAATTAAATTCTTCGGAGTTTAATACCCTAGTAAATGAGTTGACTCGACCAGATTCAGGCTCTCAAAAGCGTGCTTGAAAGCACCCGGATTGGGACACCAGATCCGAGCGCGGAGAATAGCCGGATCAGATCTTATGTATGTAACAATGCCTGCTTGATTGTACTGTGCAGGGGAGATGTCCGACACCTCAATCGTTGGTTGCGATTGGATGGAGATTGTGTTGCTTTCTTTTTCACCGTTCGAACAGTTAATTGTTCACAGTTGCACAATTCACTCACTCTAATTCCACTTTTCAAGTTTTTCATCGATTATATAAATACCTCCAATTCCCTCCTTTTTTATAATCCACAACTTAAATTTGCATCTCTTGCTCTGTCTTCTCTTTTTCACACAACTTTAACTATATCTCTCACAATGGTCCAACCTTCCGAACCAGAATTCGAACAAGCTTACAACGAATTATTATCCACTTTAAAGGAATCCACTTTATTCCAAAAGCACCCAGAATACGAAAAGGTTATTCCTGTCGTTTCTGTCCCAGAAAGAATTATCCAATTCAGAGTCACCTGGGAAAATGATAAGGGTGAAATGCAAGTTAACAGAGGTTACAGAGTCCAATTCAACTCTGCCTTAGGTCCATACAAGGGTGGTTTAAGATTACACCCATCTGTTAACTTATCTATCTTGAAGTTCTTAGGTTACGAACAAATTTTCAAGAACGCTTTAACTGGTTTATCCATGGGTGGTGGTAAAGGTGGTTCTGACTTTGACCCAAAGGGTAAGTCTGACAACGAAATTAGAAGATTCTGTACTGCTTTCATGAAGGAATTATCCAAGCACATTGGTCAATTTACCGATGTTCCAGCTGGTGATATTGGTACCGGTGGTAGAGAAATCGGTTTCATGTTCGGTGCTTACAAGGCTTTAAAGAACCAATGGGAAGGTGTCTTAACTGGTAAAGGTTTAACCTGGGGTGGTTCTTTAATCAGACCAGAAGCTACCGGTTACGGTTTAGTTTATTACGTTGAGAAGATGATTGAAAAAGCCACTAACGGTAAAGAATCTTTCAATGGTAAGAGAGTCGCCATTTCTGGTTCTGGTAACGTTGCTCAATACGCTGCTTTGAAATGTATTGAATTAGGTGCTACCGTTGCCTCCT
The DNA here is from genome assembly GCA_003707675.3 of Ambrosiozyma philentoma. NCBI lineage: Eukaryota > Fungi > Ascomycota > Pichiomycetes > Pichiales > Pichiaceae > Ambrosiozyma > Ambrosiozyma philentoma. The sequence continues at coordinate 114,923 of PPKZ03000034.1, forward strand.
TATCTGATTCTAAGGGTGCCATTATTTCTCAAGAAGGTATCACTGCTGAACACATTGCAGCTATTGCTGAAGCTAAGCCAAAATTCAAGTCTTTAGAACAAATTTCTGGCGAATACTCTGCTTTCTCTGAAAAGAAGGTTCAATACATTCCAGGTGCTAGACCATGGATCCACGTTGGTAAGGTTGATATTGCTTTACCAGGTGCTACCCAAAACGAAGTTTCTGGTGAAGAAGCTAAGGCTTTAATCGCTGCCGGCTGTAAATTCATTGCTGAAGGTTCCAACATGGGTTCCACTCAAGATGCTATCGATGTTTTCGAAGCTGAAAGAAAGAACTCTGCTGCTTTAGGTGGTTCCATATGGTACGCTCCAGGTAAGGCTGCTAACTGTGGTGGTGTTGCTGTTTCTGGTTTAGAAATGGCTCAAAACTCCCAAAGAGTTTCATGGACTACTGAAGAAGTTGATGCTAAATTAAAGCAAATCATGGTTGACTGTTTCAACAACTGTTACGAAACCTCTGTTTCTTACACTGCTGAAACCAACAAGGAATCATTACCATCCTTAGTTATGGGTGCTAATGTTGCTGGTTTCGTTAAGGTTGCTGAAGCTATGAAGGATCAAGGTGACTGGTGGTAAACGGTTTAACTTTTAAAAAAGATCTACGATTTTCTCTTTTCTTTTTGTTTATATATCATGAATAATGTTTGATACATTGCTTAACGACTCTTTTCTTATTCTCTGGTTTACTAGATGCATCAAAAAATATATTTAATTTGTTGGTCAACTATTAAAGTTGTATAAGTGAATTAGTAATTGCGTAGATTGTAAAAGCATTGAAAAAGAGAGGTCAAAATATCTGAAAAAGTAAAAGTAAAAGTAAAAGTAAAAGTGTGAAAAGTAAAAGTAAAAGTAGTAAAAAAAAGGATGCAAAAAACAGAAATATACAAGTAAGTACAAGAAAGAAAGAAAGGAAGAAAGAAAGAATCACAGAAATTTGGTCTATTAATCAGTCCTAATGAAGAACAGGAGGCCTATTAGCTTTGTTCCTTATCACTCTGATTTCCAGCCATTCGATAGCATCTTTAACACCATCACCAGTAATAGCACTTATCGGCAAAACCCTTGAGTCTCTAGCATTTAATGATTCAGCAATAGGATTAAAGATTTCTTTAATATCTTGTAATTCTAACTTATTTGCAACATTATCAACTATATCCTGTTTATTAGCCAACATTAAAATGGGCAAGCCCTCCACGGCTTCATCATTAACAATCGTAGTCATGACATTTGCACATTCAATTAATCTTTCTTTATCACAAGAATCTATCACAAAAATAATCGCATGAGCAGTCGCATAATAAGCGGACCAGAATTCACGTAATTCATCCTGTCCACCGACATCCCAAAACTTTAAATTGACTTTCCCACTGAATGGTATCGTGCCAACGTTTTGGCCAACTGTTGGTAAAATTCTACTTGGTGGTAATTTCTTATAGTTTGGAATATAATCTGATTTTAATTGTTCAAGAAAAGTTGTTTTTCCAGCATTATCTAAACCTAGAATCAATATGGAGTATTCTATATGATAGTGATAAACTTGTTAGTAAATTTCATGCCATTGAATCTTGCAAAAAATTAGAAAATTCATGGGATACATACCTTCTTTTCTATTATAAGAATCATATAAGCTCTTTGCTAGATGGAACATGACGGATAGTACGGACTATGATTGACTTTATAAGAGATTAAAAGTAGAGAGTACTATGAAAAGATTGTAGACGTGTCATTGTGAACAAAACCAGCGGAACACTTCTAAGCTAGCTTATTTAACGTTAAGACTTTAGTATGAGACCGATAGGCCTTAAAATTAGATGGCCTAGCTGAGATCAATCCGGAGGCAGTGCACGGGTGTGTGGCGGTGCCAGCAGGGCTGCGTAACACTTTTCCAACCGCAGATGTTGAAGAAGAATTCTTGCTTCTTTCTTTACTGGTTCTAACATCAGAGTTACACGAACTGATAAAACTCACAGAACAAAGATAATACACATAAATTTCACAAAATGAGAGCATCACTTATACAGCTAGCCAGATCATCATGGAAGGGTCCTTATATTGTTCCCCTACCAATAGCACAAGCCAAAAAAACTGGTGCTCCAATTAGAACAAATGCTAGATCATGTACAATTCTCCCACAATTTGTTGGTTTAAAGTTCCAAATTCATAATGGTAAAGATTACGTTCAAGTTGAAATCACAGAAAACATGGTTGGTTCCAAATTAGGTGAATTTGCTCATACTAGAAAGAGATTTAGTTACACTCAAACTAAGAACAAATAGAACCACCCGTTTCTTGCTCCATTTTCATTCCTGCATTACATATACTTTACTTCTGTCTTCTATCACATTTATCTTTTTTTTTCTTCGTGTACATATAATCGAATAAATAATATAATTTGTATATTTCTAATGGAAACACAATAAATAAAACACAACGCTCTTGTTCTTTTTGCTGTAAACTAAAAACACAGTTGAATGCTCATTCTTCATTATCGGCCTCTTCTCATACTTCCCGACATCATCTTTTCTTCTCTTAATTTACCGGTTCTATCGATAATTGGCCAATGACCCCAACCTTTCAGTCGAACCACACAACAGGTAGCATTATCATCACCTCCTATACATTCAACAAATCGCACAACCTCTTTAGCAGCCTCACCAGGTGTACCTCGTAGCATACCTTTATTATTTGTAGTTGCCATTATTAGATCAATAACTTCTTGATCACTTAAATAATTAGTAACACCATCACTTATTAAGACCAAGAAGCATTCGTCCCCTCCGAAATCTTTCACTCCGACTTGATTTAAATAATCTTTATTTTCAGCTTTATAATCATTTAACTTTTTGGCATCACCAATGAGGTATTCAAAGAACTCAGGTTCAGCTGTAACACCAACATTTTTGGCGCTGATATCACCAAAAGATCTTGTATTTGCGAAATTCAAATATCTTTCTTCTCCAAACGAGTCAGTCATTATTAAACCTGCAGATAATCTTCTTAATCTTCTAGCTTCAGTTGGATTTGAAGGGTGATGATCTTGAGTTAGAGGATGCGCAACACCATTTCTATCACATAATATTGCCCTTGTATCGCCTAAATGAGCAACTAATAGTCTTGATAATACACCATCTTCATAAAAGTAACCATTTGGATCTTGAGGATCCTTATCCAAAGAATACAGAAACATAGAAGTACAGGTTGACCCTGAATTAATTAAGTCGGTATCTTTCTCGTGAAGATTATTAAAGTTATTTTCAAACATCAGAAATTGATAATCCGTATATAAATAGCTCAAGAAGACTCTAAATTTGAAGAATTCATAACCACTAATATTCTTAAATTCATCTAGATTCCAAATATCATTCTTTTTCAACACTTCAGGATCAAGCTCATCTAATTTGATAGTCTTCTCTAAGTTTAAATTTCTAATTATGTTTTGATTTCTTGTTTTTGAGTACCGTCTCCAATATCCACTTATCTTCTTAGCATAGAATTTAAATAGTTTTTGGATTGATTGATCATTAATATTGAAGTTTTCAACGTTCTCTAATAAGTGTTTTGTCAAATACTCACTGCATTCATTACCACCATGTCCATCAAATACACTGAAGTTGAACACTTTATCATGCTGATATTTATTTCTATAAATGGGGTCATCAACTTTATCTATTCTCTGTTCTAACAATTCGTTGTTCACGTCGGCATCCGCAACGAGATCATCTTGTTCAGGTTCATTTATTTGGTGCTGTTTTAGATCAATATCTAATACCCCAACTTGATATCTATCTTCATTGTACAATCTATTAACTCTAGAGGAAAAATAGCCGTAGTTGGAAGGGACTTTCATCAAGTTTACATTGAAGGTGAATTTTTTAAAGTTGATATCAGTATTAATATTGTCGGAGCCCTCGATGGTGGTGTTGGAGGTGGTGCTAAGGTTCAGTGGAGGTGGTGCTGCGACAATTTGGAGATGCTGGGAGAGTGACCTCTTTTGGTGTTGTACGAGGAGTCTGCTGTCTGATACTAGTCTGGAGAGCATTCTGTACGTGTTTCTGAGTCTAGCGTGTCTGTATATCATCTTAGAGAGTCGGATGGGTATAATGCGGAACAGGTAGCGGGCTGTTTTGTGCTGTATGGAGTGTTTGAGACTCTGGACTCTGGACTCTGGAGTATTCAGGAGTTTAGGCACAAGTAGAAGCGAGATGGCCTTCGAGTTGAATGGTAGAAGAAGGAGTAGGGCCGGAGTTGTTGAAGGAAGCAAGCAGCCTTATAAAAGAAGTTGTTGTAGAGCGTGGGATTGATTGGAGTGGGCGGTGGGCGATGGTTCAGATCTGAGTCCTGACTCTCAGTAGATGGCTATGCACTAAGAAGGGCTTCAGGTAGCACACTAGATTCGATTTGGGGGGGTCAGATAACCGAGTCAGGCTGTGTAATTTATGGGGCGCAGATTGTGCTGTGCCACACCACCGTGGGGTCTTCTATTTAACTAATATAAATAAAGTAAAAATTATAAAACTAGTCTCTCTTCATCGTCATCGTCGTCATCCTCTATCAGCATCAACTCATCGTCTCTAATAAGATGGTTGTCGGACTCGAAAGAATTTGTTTGCGTGCTCAACGAGAACCCGGAGTCCATGCTGTTTCTTCTGCTATCGCCTCCACTCTGTAGATTATACGGTCTCAAGTTCTCATAATTATCCTGTGCATTATCTCTTCTTGTAAACCTAGATATCATCTTACCGAACACTCTTGATATCTTTTCACCCAGCGTTGGACCTGTTCTTATATTATCTAATGTTGTTGGCAATTGTCTCGAGAGGTTAAATCCTCTGAATGAATTTGATGAATTCACTAAATTAATATTTTGTTTTAAGTTCTTTTCTATAATTTTTTTGGCTTCCTGAATTAGGAACACTTCTCTGTTGTTTTCTAAATCTTGTTGACTACCTTCTAGACTGTTATTGTTTTCATCTTCAAAGTCGAATTCATCGAATAAGTAATCAACCAAGAAATTACCGGTAAACCATCTTTTTAATCTTTCTCCGACTCTTAAAAATGTTAATATGATTGGAATTATAATCAATCTTGGTAGCAAACTGTTTAAAAAGTCACCTAAGGGAATCAATTTAATTGAATCTCCAAGGAATTTTTGAAATGAAGAATTCTCAATTAATTTGCTATCCAACATCATCAAATAATTATAGCATAATGGGATAGTTAATCTTGCTGCATAACTAATGAAAAAAATTGATGAAACAGGATCCGATGATTGATTCGATTCAATATGATAAATGTTAAAGATTTTAATTTGGGATAATGAGAATAAAGAAGAAAGACAAATGTAAGTTAACATTATAATGGAAATAAGTAGAATCTTAACGTCATCTTGTAAAAATTTAGTTGATAAAACTCTCAATATTGATATGACAGAATTATGTAAAACTTCACTTTCCACAATAATTATTGATAGTAAGACTAATCCAACCGCCATTAACTTTCCTAGAAATGGGTTAATAAATTGATTATAAATATAATTCATTTTAGGACTTTTCAAAAACCAAGAACTATGAATTGATAATCTGAAGTGTAATTCACCCAACAGTTTTGAATTGACCAAATCCTCCAATTTAACAGCTTTATCAATATTCGATTGTAAATTAATTTTAGAGTGATTATATTTCCATTTTAGTCTATGCATCTGTTTATTCAAGAGGGTTAAAGCATTGGTATTGACATCTTGTACAGCAACTGTTTCAATGATTAAATATTGATTTAAAAACTCTTCAGGAATTTGATTAACTAATTCGATAACATGATCTCTATGTTCTAAAGGTATCATATCGTTTAGGCTTTCAATTGATTTAACTTTACTGCAGCATTCTTTTAGTTCGAACTGAGTATCATGCAATTTCTCATCTAATATTGGTAGATTTAAATAAGTTCTATTCAATAACAATTCATAATTAGTTGAATTATCCCAAATGAGCCTTGGAATATAAGTTAAACCATGAGATAATAAAAACAACGCCATAGTTAACGCATAAATGTGAGATATAGTAATAACTAAACTCTTAAGATAAGTGAAATTAAGATAGTTTTTATGGTTAATAGCTAAATAAATGAAACCGATGACACCGAATAAAATCATTAATAATTGGAATTTAATTAATTTGAAGATTGAATCTTTAAATCTCAAGTTATTATTGAAATACCCAGAGTCAAACCAATATTGTAAGAAAGGTAGTATGATCCAAGTTAATAAGAAGGTAATCCAATAATTAATTCTCCATATTAATAAGATGAGTGAGTTATTTAAAGTGAATATACTACTTGAAGTATCATTTGATATGGAGGAAATAAGATCAATTGGTAATATGAATATGATTGATAAAGGTAAAAATAAGGATACTATAAGGATGATTGATAAATATGAGGGTTGGTTTGATAGCTTAATGAATTTGTTGACAGAGTAACCAGATAGTAGTAAAGTTATTGTCATAAAGACAGCTAAGGGGACCCACTTAATAAATTCAAACCATGGTTAGTAACGAGATAAAATAAAAACATGTAGAGAGATGAGCATACCATTGTTATCAGTTAGCGATGTGTTATATAGGAATGGGTCCAAGTGCAGGATAAGTTGCCTTATGCAATTGTGAATTTTCTAGATGATCTGTGTTTTTGTTGATAGGAGCGTGTTATTTAAGGTTGGAGGCTGAATATGGGGGGCTGATGAATTTTGGTGGAAGGTAAATCTGGCACAGTAGAAGTATCTAGAAGTGGGTGGCGCGGGCATCTCTCGCTTAAGCCCACAAATTTAATGCGCGCACGACTTCCTCGGTTGGTGGCAAATTACTTTTCTCAGCACGTTTAATTCGATTTATGAGTTTGGGGTATAAAATTACACCTTTTTTTCTTTCTTTTCCCTATCTCCCCCTGTATCCATACAACTACACTAAACAACACAAATAATACACAATGGCCAGATCATCCTCTAGAAGACCAGCTTCCTCCTCCTCAAGACCATCAGCCTTCTCTTCCCAATCAAGACCAGCTTCTACCATGGCTGCTCCAGCCCGTTATGCTCCAGCTTCTGCTCCAGCTTCTGCTCCAGTTCATGCTGCTCCTCAACAACCAGGTATGTTTGCCCAAATGGCCTCAACTGCTGCTGGTGTTGCTGTTGGTTCTGCTGTCGGTCACACTATTGGTGCTGGTTTGACTGGTATGTTTGGTGGTTCTTCAAGTGAACCAGCTCAACAACAACAAGCTGCTGTTCCAGCTCAACAAGAGTCTCAATTTGCCCAGCAACAAGCTGCTGCCGGTCCTTGTGATATCGATGCTAGAAACTTCACTAGATGCTTAGAAGAGACTCAAGGTAACTACCAAGGTTGTGATTTCTACTTACAACAATTAAAAGCTTGTCAAGCTGCTGCTAAACAATATTAGATTTCATTTTAGAATACGCAATCTAGATGTTATAGTCATTTTTTTTCAAATATTTATTTATTATTCTCTACTACAAAAATTACCTTTATTTATACGGACATCCACCCCCTCCCTTTATACATATTTTTTTTTGAAGTTTAATATTTATATCTTATACATAGTTTAGTTAATTAACGGGCCTGCCTGACATGCCTTTTAAAGTTTTTAAAATTAATTACTTCTTTTTTTGTTTTAAATAAGATAAGATGAGAAAAGCTGTATTAAACACCGAAATATTAATGAAAGACATGGGCACAAACTGCAAAGCAAAGAGGATATAAACAAAAATTGTAAACTAGTAATGTGATGAGAAGAGTTGGAAATAAATAAAAGAAAACTGACTCTTCAGATTTCGAGGAAACAAAAACTATAAAGGCAAAAACAAGAAAAGATAAGTGAGAATATGAACTAAATTTGAGAGAAAGAAAATGATAAGCATGCAATAAAAATAATATTAGATTTTGTGTGTATTAAAAATTATTATTAAGTAAAAGAAGAGCTTTGTAGAACAGGTGTTATAGATTAGATATCTTCTCCTCTCATCAAACTATCAAGGACCATTGAAGGTGGTCTTGCTTGTTGTTTTTGAACCTTTAATTGGTTCTTATTTTCTTCCGAAGCATCTTCTAGATCAGGTGATGGTGAACGCATAGAATTTTCAACCATTCTAGACAGATCGATCATAGACATCGAGCTTGACTTTGCAGTATGAGATTTTGCGAAATTATCTCCACTTGCCTTTCTGGAATGCTCTGCTGGGAAATTGAAATTCAAAGATGATGGAGAAGGACTACGACTGTCATTTCTGGCATTTGGAGGTTCAACAACAATTGATGGCAAATAACCACCAACCAATGAAGAAGTAGAACGGTTATGATTACCAACCAATGAAGATGTAGAACGGTTATGACCACCGCCACTAGCATATTGCTTTTGTTGATTCGTCATTTCAATCATTTCATTAATTGGAGAAATAAATGAATTTCTTGCAGTTTTCTTTGGCATTGTTAACAGTTCTAATGATTGGGTACTACCAGCACCTGACATATTCAGCGCTGCCCTTAAAGAACGACCTTGTTGAGGAGCTAATTTATCCAGATCTTCATTTAATCCATAGTAAATTGAACCTCTTTCATTACTATGATCTGAAGATGAAGAAGAGCTTGAATTATGACTGGAACTTCTTGAATTACTAACGGCATGTTTATTGGTGACAGCAGCTCCTGCCCCAACAGCACCTGCAGCAGCAGCAGCAGCAGGTCCGTATGTGCTTCCAGACTGAATTGTTGACATACTATTATCTTTATTATGTTTAAATGTAGAATCGAAAAAGTAAGTGGAATTATTTGTAGCATCTGGCGAGTCGTTATTAAGTGGTTTAACGCCACCATAGTAATCATCGAACTTGTCATCAAAACGGCTTGCATTTCTTCTTGAATTTATGAAATTCCAAAACTTATACATGAACAGCATAGCAAACAGGGATAAGATGATTGAACCAACAGCGATAAAAACAGTACCATTAGGGTGATGAGAACGTAATATATATGGATCATTCTCTGTGTCAGGAACAACAGCAGTAAATGTTATAACAGTAGAACTAGAGGAAGTAGTCAGAGAAGGCATTTTAGTAGTTGAAGATCCACCATTTGAAGCAGAAGTGATCGATGAGGATGCCCTTGAATTAGCTTTGGTTGATTGAGAAGAGGAACTAGTTGAACTAGTAGAAGTTGTTGTAGTTGAACTGATCTGGGGCATATCACTACTGGCTAAGGCCAAGGAGGACAAAAGAAGAATTAAGATGTATCTAGGATTCATTATTAAAATATAATTTAAATTGATGCTATTAATATAATGAGTAAATAACCAAGATGGAAATCTAAGAAAGAGCTATCTATGTTTAATCGATTAATGAATATCTAAGGATATTAGAATTGAGGTAACGTTTGACTGAAGTAAAAGAGGTTATAAGCTGATTGTAGAACGAATGTAAAGTACAAATCAAAAGAACCGAATGACCTTGAAATTGTGTATTAGTTGGGACAGGGGGGGGGGGCAGATTACCAAGAGTGGGAATGGGAGGTGGCAGGGATTGGGATGAGGTCAGGTGATATTGAAGTTATAAGACTTGCTTCTATTGAATTTCTTGATATATGAATATATAAAAACAGCAAGAGGAGAAAGAAGGTGATTGATATACAAGAAAAGAGTAAAACTGAACAGCAGAGGCGTCCAAAAATGAAAACACTTGGAGTTGAAACACAATTGACCATCTCAACCACAAATAGAATTTTGCTTGTTGATCCCTAGACCTTTCCTCGAGCCGCACGGTAGCCTCAAGCGCGTCCGGAGTTTGCACCACAGCGCTAGGCTACAGCTCTGGCATATATCCTAGCCTGATCCGGAAAGCTTTGACCTGCTTCTGGCCTGGTTTTGAGAAGCCCCGGCTAAGCTCTACGAAGCTCTACAAAGTTCTACATATCTTTGTAAGCTCTATACAACTCCCCAGGACCCTTCCAACACCCCAGGGGCATCACTACATCACCTTCAACTGAAACAGGACTACTAGCCCATATCGGATAAGTCGATTTTCATTTCCCCCCTTTAGAGTTCTAACCAATCAAGGAGACAGGAGCACTTACAATTAAATAAAATTTTCTTAACAAACAAACCCAATAGAATTCTCACCCATATAAATTTCAGAACCCAATTGCCCCATTGGGAAGTCCAAGTAGTTCGGTGCATCGGTCTTTTTTTTTAGTGTGTCGCCTCCAGCGTGTCGTAAAGGGGGGACGCGTCTAGATCATTCGGCCATTGAACACGTAGAACACTAATGCTGTGTATATGCTACTAGTTCCCATCATTTGAGATAGATGAGTTGAAATAAACTGAGATCCACTTGTATCAATGTATATACTTATGCGATACAACTACAACTACAACTATAAGTAGATCTACAACCACATAAAACTGAAATTCATTAAGAAAAAAACCTTACAATTATAAAATGAGACATCACGGAAATTGGATAAGCGGCGAGTGGGCGCACGCCACGCGCCTCTGTCAGGCTTTAGGCTTGTACTAGATTTAGCGCTGAATTTTAGTTCTTTAATTAAACCATATGTTTACTTTTCATTTATATTTATACTTAATCGATATAAATTGAATATATTTGTTTACATTGCAATTGATATAACCAAATATTAATACATTATTATATCTAACAAGAACTATACATCATCGTAACTGTTATTAAATTGAATCATAACTACTATTATCATGAGTACTACAGAAAGACTTAAAAAAACGATTCACTTGTAAAACAAATTTATAAACTATATATAGAACACTAGGATAGATAACAGAAATTTACATAAGAAGGGGGATAGAAGAAAAAAAAAACACAAAGAAGATATAACTACCAGATTTTTCTGCACTTGAAATTAATTAAAGATTTTTATTTAATATGTCGGTGAATATGAATATTTGGTAATTACTGCAATTGGAGTCCTGCGAGGGAACAATGTAGGTGACAAAACACTCGGAAGATGACTTTAAAGAACAAATTCAACGCATCGATGGCCTATAATACTCCATATGATTAAAATTTCCAGTCAGCATCGGTAGACTCAATGGCCCATTCGAATTTTTCTCGAAGAGTCTTCGTGAATAACTTTTCAATAGGAACATCGAATTTTTTCGCAAACATGACAGTTAATCTTGGATCGATATAATTCATCTTGGATGTACCCAAAGCAACAGAGGAGTTATCTTCTTTATCTTGCAGTTGTAAAGTTGTATTTTTAATTCTTGATTCTAATTTCTCAATTTGTTGCTCTAATTTTTCGACTGTGTGGGATGATTTGATTTCATATTTGCCTGATTTTAATTCACTTTTCATTTGTTTGGAATTTTCTTTATGTTTTTCGGTTTTAGCTTTATGATCATCTTTTATTTCCTGTAATTTTGTTTTATATTCATCAGCTTTCAATTCTTTCTTTTCAAATTTCAACTTTTCTTGATCTCTTTCAAATTTCTTTTCGATTTTTTCTAAATCTTTACGAATTAATCTCTCAACGATCAGAGTTTCTTCCTCTTTACTCATATCATCTAATTCTAGAAAATAATCTGGATTTTTCTTTTTCTCTTTCTTGTCAACCTGAAGTATCATTCTCTTTAATTTAATTTTTTGCCATAGCATCTCTTCAATTCTTTCATTGATTTTTTGAACTCCAGTTTCATGATTTTTACTAACTGTACGCTGATGGTTACATAAAATGGCAACTGCTCTGTTAGCAGCATTAAACTTAACCACCTTTTCATTAATCGTACCTTCATTTGGAATCAAGTCTAATTGGTCTTGCATTGTTTTAGATGCATTATAAGTTCTAAAAACTTTAGCGGTTAAACCTTGTAAATAACCTTGGAAATACTTATTTAAAATTGAAGGATCCAATCTATCGAATAAATCATCACCTGGTTTCTTTGGGGACTTCTTAAAAATTCTCAAATTCTTGAAAACTTGCTTGTCAACAGAAACTTCTTGATAATATCTAATAGAATCCTTACCTAAGAAATCAAAAACAACTGTATTTGGAGGCTTCAAGAAAACATGTTCATATCTTAACGAACAACAACCAACAGTATCAGCTTCTTCATCTGACTTGTCACCACCTGCTCTCAATGCAAACACATCAATTAAGTAAGTGGCAGTAGCAATTTGTCTATCAATCATTAATTCAGATTTCATTTTCTTTTTATAGTCTTTTCTAATAACATCAATATATTTTTTCAGTTCTCTGGCCTTTTCAAATTTCTTAAAGTCAGAAATACCTTTCAATGAAGAATTTTGAGCAAATCTAACATACTTCACAGAATTTGAAATATTTTCTCTCCACATGGCCAACCATGCAACTGAATTATCATGTCTAATCTCACCCCATTCGTGGCCAGCAGGGGGTTGAGGAACTGGAACATCTTTACCAATATTCAAAGTCACATTTTCAGGTATAACTCTTCTTTTCAATTTACCAGTTTTTGGATGAAGACCACGACCTCTGAACAATCCTGGAGGTTCAATTCTGAAATTACCAACTTGTTCTCTTCTACCATTCAACATACAATACTTGTATTTTTCTTCAAATTCATCTTTTTCTTTCTTAATTCTTTTCTTGTCTTGTGGTGAAATAGCTTTCTTTTCTTCTTTTTTCTTTTCAAAATGAGCAAACATTTGAGTGAAATCACATTTTGAAAACTCTTTAATCTTAGCATCAGGGCAACCACCTGATTCTTTTAATACTTCCAGGAAATCATGAAAGAAATTCTTTTGGAAAACTGGATTTTTACCATGATCTGATTCAATTAAAGCACCAAAGAACCCAGCAACTTCTTCGGCTTCAGGTGGCAGTGTGACAGGTTTGCCGTCATAAATCAGCTTAACGTGTTTAGGTAATGGTTCATATTCAGGCGGGAAAACAACACCACTATGTTCTAAAGTTTCCCATTTCACTTCGCCATCCACATCTTGCTGTTCCCACCATTTGTAAGTATTAGCTTCTTCTTCATTTTCAACATCCTCTGGTAAATCGGGTGTAGCTTCTTTTTTTACTGTTTCTTCTTCTTTCTTAACTTTCGACACCCTTGTTTTCTTGGATTTAGTGGTTGTGTCTTTCTTCTTCTTGGGGGTAGCAGCGACTTTTCTTTTCTTTACTGGCTTTGGCTTTGATGATGTTTTAGTCGTTGCCTTTCTCTTGTTCTTCTGTTGACTTAAAGGAACGTCATCATCTTCATCTGATTCTTCAAAGCTTTCATCTTGTGTTTGTAGGGGATTTCTTCTCTTTGTAGCTACTAAAGGAGCATCATCGTCATCGTCACTAATATCAGAGGAAAAACTTTCTTTCTTCAAAATTGGTTTGTCAATATCCATATTATTATTGTTATTCTTTAACGCGGTTAGAGGAACGTCTTCATCTGAGCTAGACACGGTCATTTTGAAAGACTGGAAACGTGTATAATGTCTTAACTAGAATTGAAACTGGTCTAAGCAATGGTTAGGATGGACGGGTAAAGACTTGGAAAAGAAGGTTAGGGTTCCACGTAAGAAAAGCTTTAGCATGAAACTGGTACTCAGAGTCAGAATGGCAGAAGACTGGAACAGTGTTGGCTAGCCAATATAAAAGAAAAGTTGAACGAGGCAAAAAAAGTCTAACTCGTGGGTTTGGGTGGCGCACGCCCTAGCTGAGATGCTTGTTCGTTAAGTTTCTGCTGGGTTTCCCCAACTTTTAACTTTTAACTTTTGACTTTTGACTTTTGACTTTTTACTTTTTACTTTTTGTGTTGTAAATATGGAGTTGTGCAGGTTTAGTAAGTAGCGAGTACACTGTTACTATATAATGATTGGAGTGATATCTCTATCTGTGTGTGTTGTGTTACGTAAACGGTGCACCTGTTCACTTGCTATGTCGATAAATTGCAGATATAAAGAAAATTTATTCAAGCTATTAAGTTCATTATGATTTACAAGTTGTTCGTGCTGTAACAATTGGATTGAACCAAGAATGTATTAAAGAAAGCTCAAGCCAAACTTGTTAATGAGCTAGCTCTTCTCCATCTGGAAATCAGCTGGAGAGATCATTTTAGATGATAAAGAATCACTTGCAAAGTTTGGAATGGGAAAATTAAACTTCAGAGTAGTTAGATAGATAAGCTTATCGAGCCAAAAGTAACTAATTTTGAAAGTTAATCACTCTAGTTAGAAAAAGAGATTTTTTTGACTTCCTTTGTTCTCAAAAAGCATTAACCGACTTATTTGAACTTTATTTCAAGCATATACTAAAGGGAACGAAGAAAATAATAAACATCCCATGAGCCTAGCCGACCTATAGTAACTGTAGTCAACTCATTTTTCATGAATGTGAATAAGAGTAGTCCGATGAATGTGTGACCAGTGGCCATTAACCATAAAATATATGGACAAAACTGAGGTACGGTTCGGTCTTAAGCTGGGACAAGGTTGGGCCGATGCGATGGATGAGCGGTATACGTATCAGCGAAACTGCCTTACCTTGAATTTGAGTGTATTTAAGGCATCTGTTGAGCAGTTTATGGTAAGAGCTAATGGTGGTCCAGGATAACAAAACTGGGAAGGTGAGCTATTTAATGAAACCTATTGGACCTAACCACTATGAGTATCAACGAATTAACGCGCACCTGATCGCGTTGATAACTTATACCATGTACATACGTATCCGTGTATGGCCAGCTAGCTAGCTTTGGGAGTGCAATCCATATCTACACTATCTATCTACACTATGTGGATCTGACCTGACAGTCAACGTTCGGAAGATAAAAGAGGGGCTCGGGATGAGTGCTACTGCTAAATGTTAAATACCCAACGAGCGTGGACCTGAGCCTTGCTGGTGAAATGGATCAAATCTAGTCCAAACCCAATTCCAAAGAGGGTCGACCGGAGTGGTAGGTACAACACCAGATATACGGGAATGTGCTGCAATCACACGTTCATGTCCACGTACACGGGCAAAATCTGAAGCTGCGATATCGAGTTGATCCATGCCATTCAGAGGCCAGTGGCCAGTGGCCAGTGACCAATAGAAAGCAGTGGTGGCAGCTAGTTGGGCTTGCTAGTGGTACAGCCGGGGTAGCTTTGTCCTCACTCTCAGTACGCTTCCGAGACTTCCTTGTTCAGAACTAACTTAGACTTACTTAGACTTTGAGTTTGAGTTTGCACTTCTTGTTTATCCTTATACTCTTGCTCTTTCTCTTCTGTTCCTCTTAGTCGTCACTCCACAGGCTGCTGATATCCCACACCACCATCATCCCGACCTTGGCCCGACACCCAAAGCTCCACCCAGCTCAGCTGACCAATTCCAATCCAATTCCCACCCAACCCGATCCTCTCAGCCTATAGAGTAAGCTAGATCTTTCCAGAACTTGGACTATACGACCTCTATCTGTGTGTCTCTCCTATATATACCACTCCCTTCCTCTTCCTTTGTCTGTTGTCTATAACTAGTACCACACCCTCTGTTCCACTCTCTGCCCTCCCAGCCAGATCCTCTACCCTATCCCCACCCCCTACTCTACAAATATTACAAATACACCTTCCTTCAGTTCTTTCCAATTCGATTGGTTCAGCTTATACTCACACTTTAATTGACTTCGACTGTCCGTTGAGCTCAAACCACTTTACTCATACACTCCTATAGATTTTCCATTCATTATGACTTCATCGGCTTCTGCGGAACAACTCACTTCAAATAAGCGAATAGCTCCTGATAAGATCAAGAACGATTCTCCTGAAGTTGAGAAATCATACACTCTAAAAGTTAACAACACAACTTTGGATTTGGAGCAAACGTTAATGTCGTTTAAAAAACAGAATAAACTGACTGACGATGACTTTGAATTAATTAGAACTGGTGAAAACAATGACTCAATAGATGCGAAAGAAATTTCAAATTTTGTTTTCATTAGATTCTTTGAAAACAAGGAACTATTAGATAAATTAGTAGAATTCTTTAAAATTAAGCAACTGACTTCTGACACAACTATAGATTATCAAATCATAGAAACTGAAGATGATTTGAATTTACAACTGCCAGGTAATTTATATATTAGGGGTTTAATGCCTACTACTACTTCTGAAAATTTATACAATATGTTTAAACCTTTTGGTGAAATACAAAGCTGCAAAATTATTTATGATGATTTTGGTGTTTCCAAAGGCTTTGGCTTTATTAACTTTGCTAATAGAAAGCAAGCAAATGATGCAATTGAAAATTTGCATGGTTGCAATGTTGATGGTAATGACTTATTCATTAATCACCATATCTCAAAAAAGGAAAGATTAAAAGAATTGGAATTCAGAAAAATGAATTATTCAAACTTATATATTAAGAACATTCCTTTGGAGTTCACAACTGATCAGTTATTTGAAAATTTTGAAAAATTTGGTGAAATTGAGAACGTCTTTATTCCCTTTGATAAATCAAACGATACTTTAAATAAAGGTTATGGATTTATTAATTTTAAGTATCACGATGATGCTATGAGGGCTCAGGAGGAAATGGATGGTTACGAAATCTCAGATGGTTTTACAATTCAAATTGGTAGAGCAGAAAGAAAGAAGGAAAGATATCAATACCAGGCTCTGAATTCCCATTTCAACTCCAACAACAACTTCAACCTACCACCTTCCACTCTCTACTCTCCTCAAGACATGTTGATAACTTCAAGTGGTGAATCAATTCCTACTCCGCGTGATAATTACAAGCCCAATAATAACGCTAACGCCAGCAACCGTCGTGCTCCTACTTCAACATCAGCCTTTCCTCTTTCCGCAGCTCCCGCGGCTCTAAGTGGCGCGGATGCGACGTCTGTGGCTGGTGGAAAGAGTTCTTTGGTTCCTCCTTCTCATCTACCAATGAATCCTGCTGCTTCCAATGTTATAATTCCACCAGTGACTCCAAATATAAATGGCGGTTTCGATTCAACTACAGTTCCTCGCTCAATTCCTTCGGGTTCAGGCTCTATTGTTCCTCCTCCTTTTGTAATTTCTAGAGATTCAAATTATATTTCAACTGCAAGTGGTTTACCAATTGCTGGTCCTCAATATCAAGATTCTAATTTGTACATTACTCATATCCCTCTATCGTTAAAAGATGAGGATTTACAAGCCCTTTTTGAAGAATTTGGCCAGATTATTTCTGCAAAAATTATGACTTATCAGCCTGAAGAAATTGAACAAATGAGACAAGAAGGGAGTGAAGATGAAGAGGAAAGCATTAAGGAAGGTCAATCTAAAGGTTTCGGATTTGTTTGTTTTAATAGGCCATTGGATGCTTCCAAAGCTTTGGTGTCCATGAACGGTTATAATATTGATGATGATCATGTGTTGAACGTTTCATTTGCTCAAAGAAAAGAAAACAAGTTTGAAAAGGGAAGATTTCATCATTATAATCAAAATAGTTTAGAAAATTTCTATCAATTGGTTGACTTTCAAAGAAGAAGCCAAAGTGTACCTAATGTTCCTCAAATGTATTCCCCAATCAATGGCGTCTCTCAACCTATGCTTCATCCTTCTTCCTCTTCAACAAGTGGTGCTCCACGTCCTCCGAATACTGGTAGTCCTTATGGTGCTATTCCAATGTATACTTTTCAACAGCCACCTCCTACAACTCCTTCAAATCCTGGTCCAGGATCTGGTGGTCCAGTTACTGGTTCTGGTAGCTCTTTAGATGGTAATACTCAAAGAATGGTTCCACCTCCACAATTTTATCCAGCTTATAATCCTTATATGTACTATCAATTTGTTCCTCAACAACCAGGCGGTGGTCCTCAACAACAACAACAACAGCAAATTCCAAGTGCTGGAATGTATACGGGCATTCCAAATAGTGGTGGATACAACAACAGCAATGTTAATACTCCTATTCGTCGTCATTCTTATCATCAAGGTCGTTATAATAATTCTAGAAAACAACAGCAATAGTAAAATTAAAGGAAAAATTTGAATTTTGTACATAGTGTTTTAGACTTTTTATATATTAATTATTTTAATATTGTTTGTTTGTTACTAATTGTTTGATATACTATTTTAAGACGAAATTGCGATCATTTTTTTGCATGAATAGAAGAGTTTGGTCATACATAAAAAAAAAAAGTTATTACGTGCATTATCATATCATTTCATATCTTATCTTATTTCACATATATTATTCTATTCCTTTATTTTTTATCATTTTCAAAATTCAAAGCCGTCGTATCCATTTTACTTAATTTGGAATTTATAGTCATTTTCTCGTTTTCTTTTTTATTTTCCCGCCATTTTTTTGTTTTTTTTTTTATCATATTAAAATATTTATTATTTGTTTTATCATTGCTATTAGTTATTCCTTCTCTAAAAGATCCTTTCTTGTTTTCTTTTTTTTTCTGTTTCTTGGAAGAAGGTTTTTTCAGCTGGGTATTTGTTCATATATAGATGCTTTTATTTCTTACTTTTTTTTATATATTATATTGTTTGGCAGCTTTTGCGTGCTTTATAATATTTTCAACCCCCTCTCAAACCCCCCTTTTTTTGAATTATTATTTGTTTATAATTCTTGTGGAAGTTTAAAAACAAGATAAAAGGAAAGTTTCTGAAATAAAGTCATGTCATTAAAAAAATCAAAAGAGGTATACCTAATAATGCGATGTATATATGTACAAGTATACAAAAAATCCAAATAATCCAAAATGTACGTTATATTTTTTTTAAAAGAAAAGAGCAAAAGAGAAGCTAGTAGCAGATGCCATTAATCTATAAACTAGGAGGTAATTCTTCAGCCACTGGTTTAGGTGCAGTATAAGCATTAGCAGGATGTATGTGATCATGGGGGGTTGTACTTGTTGCTGATGATTCATTGGCCTCCAACATTTGAGTTTCGACTGTTTCACTATCGATTTGTTTGACGTATTTGACTTCATCGATGTAATATTTTAACATTTCTTCAATACCATTTTTTAAAGTGATTTCACTAGACGAGCATGATTTACAAGCACCGATTAACTTTAAATACACAGTACCCGTATCAAAATCAAATTTAACAAACTTCAAGTCTCCACCATCTTCTTGAATAGCAGGTTGGATTCTTGTGCTTAATAATTCTTGGATCAATTCGATAACTTCATCTTCGTAAGATTGTTCATCATCTTCATCGATTAATTCATCGTCTTTGCTTTGTTCTTGTTGTTTTAACTTTCCATAGTAGTCTGGGTCTAGGATTGGTTGACCTGTGTTCAAGTGTTCTGTTAATATGGCAAATATTTCAGGCTTCAAAATACCCCAATTTCTATTAACTTGTGGATTTTTAACAATAGTGATGAAATTATACCCGAATAAAATGGACGTTATGGTTTTATTATCTATGCTGAGTAATTTGAAAGCTAATTCGGATTTGTTCAGAGCCTCTTTGATCCCATTTATTTCGATCGTTGGGGTTTGTTGAGATGGAAGTATTGGTGTGTCTGACGGTAAGAACTTAAGTGCATGTTCATTAGGAGTGGTTTGGGTTTGGATGAAAAGAGAACGGAGAGCCTGTATCGGTTTAAAGCTCAGCAAGAGAGGATGTCTCTGCTGTGCAGGTCTGAGGATCTGTCTGAGCATGGTGTGTGTTGGCTGTTGTTGGTTCAGCTTGACTAAATGGTCAAATGACTGATGTTAAGCAGAAATACACTAGGCAGGGGATTACTAACCCGGAAACCATGAAAATCAACCCCTCGCGTCGATCGACGTGACTCATTGTCATCGACGCAAATAGTCGGCGCGCCCATCGATGCAGGCCAAATCATCGGCGCTCGTTCCGAAAATGCCATCAACATGAAATGCCTATATTCTGTTAAATAAGCTTATAGCTTTGCTGTAACAAGACCAAAACGGTCGACTGAAATCTTTTCTCCATCTCTTTTCCCTTCCACTATAGCACACACCCAGTCATGTCTCAGGCCAGTTGGACATCGTTCTTGAAATCTATCGCATCTTACAACGGCGATTTATCGTCTTTAACCGCTCCTCCATTCATTCTTGCTCCTATCTCTTTAGCCGAATACTCACAGTACTGGGCTGAACACACAAATTTGCTAGTTGCTCCCACTTTGATCACAGGAGAAAACGAGAATGGTGATCCAGTCGAATTACAAAGGATGCTGGCTGTTGTCAAATGGTTCCTTGCTACTTTAAAATCTCAATACACTTCCAGAAACGATACGATGGGTTCCGAAAAGAAGCCATTGAATCCTTTCTTGGGTGAGCTTTTCGTTGGTAAATGGAATGATGAATCCGATGATGGCCATATTGGTGAAACTGACTTGGCAATTGAACAAGTTAGTCATCATCCTCCAATTACTGCTTATGCTGTTGAAAATAAGAAAAATAATACAATTGTTCAAGGTTATAATGGTGTTAGAGCTTCAATGACTGCCACTGGTTCTCTGAATGTTAGACAATTTGGTCACTCGATACTTGAATATAAAGACTTGAATGAAACTTATTTGATCACTTTGCCTGCTTTGCATTTAGAAGGTTTGTTAATGGGTGCACCATTTGTTGAATTGGAACAGAAATCTTACATTCAATCTTCAACTGGTTATATCACTGTGCTCGAATATTCTGGTAGAGGTTATTTCTCAGGTAAGAAAAATACTTTCAAGGCTAAAGTTTACAAGAATTATAAAGATTCTCAATCTAAGGGTAAAGCGTTATACACTATTACTGGACAATGGTCTGGTTCTTCCACAATTGCCAAAGGCTCCTCATCCCCTTCTTCAAAAGACCCTTTGTTTATCGATATTCCTGCAAACAAGCCTCAAAAGTTGATTGTTAAGCCGATTGAAGAACAACACAAGTTAGAGAGTAGAAAAGCTTGGGCTAAAGTTGCCGAAGCTATTAAATCCGGTGATTTGAATTCAATTCATGAGGAAAAATCTAAGATTGAAAATGCACAAAGAGAGTTGAGAAAGAAAGAACAAGAGGAAGGTAAAGAATGGGTCAGAAGATGGTTTGAAGAAGTGGACTATGTTGATGAATCTAAAGTCTCTGATGCTTTTATAAAGTTATCTAACACTGCCAACTTATCTGTAAAGAATGTCCCTTCTGGTACTTTAAAAGGTGATTCTAAAGATGTTGCTGCTGGTACTGCTGGCCCTTCAAAACATTGGAGATTCAACCGTGAGAAGTTTGACAATGAGACTGAAATTAAGTTTTAATGTTTTTTTTTCCTTCTTTTTTGGTTTCGTGTGATTTGATTTTGATTTGATTCTACCTGTTTTGTCTCCTTACACTTTCTGTACTTTCATTATTTTTCTTTTCCTTCATTTTTTCTCGTTTATCCCTTTGCGTTTAAATTATCCTACACAATCCGATTTACTACTCACTTACTAAATAACTATACTTCTAATAAATCATTAATATCATTGTATTAATTCTTTCCATAATCTTAAGTCTTCTCTTTCATAAAAATAAAATTCGAATAAAAAACATTAATTAAAACAGAAAGAATATTACCAACGAAGGCTTAAGAAAACACAGAAAAATGTGAGATAGTGCTCGATCGCCCTAGTTCCTTGAAAAATAGAGAGAGAAAAAGAAGAGATTAAAACATAAGAATCCAAAGTCATATAAAATCTAAGCAAAGTAATAAAAGCAATATCGCAAGAAAAGGTGAGATAAAGTAAAACAAAATATAAAAGGAGGAGGCAGACCAATGCAAAAGAAATTTGAAAACATAACATACTAATAATAAGAGTAAACCATAATAGAAAAAGGTTAAAAATTAAAAAACCCAACAATAAAAACAAGCTAAAAAGTAAAAAGTAAAAATAAAAAGAAAGTTGATGAAGCTGTAAATTTACATGGACGAATCAGCAGGGAAATCAGAACAAGCAGCATATGAATCGCTGAATGCTTCATTTCTAATAGCTTGAATCCATGGATCTTGCAATAGTTCAAAAGCACTTAGACGTTCATTAGGATCAGAATCCAAACAATGTGATAAAAACTCTTGTCCTTGAGGACTTAATTGATCTGTATTTGGAAATTGCGGTAAATGACCAGCAGCTATATGGTACATAACAGCATACTCGTTATCCAAATTGGCCCAAGGTCTTCTACCAGTGGCCATCTCCAAAACACAGCAACCTAATGACCAGATATCAATAGCACCAAACTTACCTGGATTTTCGCCTTTGATTGTTTCTGGTGACATGTACATTGGAGTACCAGTTAAATTCTTAGATTTACGACGTGATTGAATCAACGAATTCATTGTAGGAGTTGCAGTTGTGTTATTACTCGTAGTACTTGCAGAAGATGTAGCATTTGGTGAACCTCCGCCGATGGCAATAACTTTAGCTGAACCAAAATCAACAAATTTAACAACACCCAAGTGATCTAGTAGAATATTTTCTGGTTTAATGTCTCGATGAACAATACCTAGTTGATGCAAATAAGCTAAACCTTCTAACATTTGTAAAGTATACAATTGAATGACAGATTCATCTTCAATTCTACCGTATTCAATTAACCCAGCCAAAGAACCACCGCTACAATATTCCATGAAAATGTAAACTCTATCTCGATGAACTTCCACACCAAAAAATTGAACAATGTTAGGATGTGAAAGCATACTTAAAACATTCATTTCACTGTTAATAGCTGGAACGACAGTTTTAATAGATTGTCTATCATGAAATCTAATTTCCTTAACAGCCATTGCACCACCTGTATCTAAGTTAATCGAGGCAAAAACAGAGCCAAATGTTCCACCACCTAAGAACTTACCCTTTTGCCATCTGATAGAAACTGATGACAAAGAAGAAGCCAAGTAAGTTAGTAGTTGATTTTCAGTGTCAGTATCATCCAGCACTCTTCCAACAGACTGTTGTTCAACTTGCATTATTCTTCTATTATTTTCCAGTTTAACAACTTGAGCCATGATATGTTTTCTTAATGAGTTAATACTTTCATCATCCAATGTATATAGGTCTTTATCCGACTTAACGGCGTAATTCATCATTCTCTTCTTTTGTAATTCTTTAGTTCTGGCACCCATAATATCAAAATGAGAAATAAGCAATGACATGCAGCCAGCAACCTTATCCCTTAATTTGTAGAATTTTTCACTGTCTAAAGTTAAAATATTAAAACCTCTTGAAATATCCATTGCAAATTCAAGAGCTGTAACACACCATCTGAAAGTTTTTGGATCTGTTGGAACACAATCATCAACTACAAAACTTAGCCATTCAATAGACAGTTGTAACAATTTTAAAATAATCATTGATCTTCTAACCTTATCAAAGCTTCTTATTGAATCTTTACCAACATCTCTAACATAGATGAACATATTATTAACTAATTCCTGACAATCTTTGATACCTCTGCATTGATTTCTAATATTTGGAACACCATCAATGGTAGAGCAGGTCATCTTGAAAAAATGTTTGGAAATTATTTGTAATTCTTTCTGAACTTTAGGTAAAGAACAACCTCTACTGACAACTGAACCAATACTATCGCCAACACATTCTTTGAACCAACGACCAGCACTATCTAGATTAGAGCCAGGTCCACCTTTATTAATTAAAACAACTTTACCTCTTTCTAAGTCACCAATTGGTAAAGAATCAACTTCAAATGGAACAACTGGGCCATCCCACATCATTGCTTTGGAAGGATATATAACTAAAATATAATCATATTCTGAGGTTTCATAAGTGGTACTTAAAGTATTGTAATCATAATTGTCTGAATTATTAATTGCACCAATAAAATAATTGTAATTATTAACGGCTTCTAAGTGTCTTGCTGGAATTTTACTAACATCAACACCAAGATGTGTAGCTTTCAAAATTCTTTGAACTTCGAATGGTTTACCAGCAAGTGTTTCAGAGGCAAAAATGTACACACCATCATCGGCCAACCTTGGACTATGATACAAAACATGATTTGTTTCCTTCAAAACTTCTAAAAACTTCTTCATTTTAGAACCTGATAGATTATATTGCATTGAATTTCTAAAATATTGATTTAAAAGAGTGTTAAATCTAAAGAACTTTCTTCTCAATTGACCAAAGTTTTCCATAGTTGAGGCATACCATCTTGTCATTTTGTTTTTATCTAAACCGGAATCATCATAAGGTGGTCCTTGTAATTGACGATGCATGTAGTGACTTAATCTTGCAGCTAATTTGGATGTTAGCACTGTAAATTGTGTGGCAATCTCAACAGCACCACCTTCAATATAAAAGCCCATATTCTGCAAGAAAGACCACTCTCTTTCTAGTTCTTCTGGTTCTTTAAATGTTCTAAATGATTTTGATGAGTTTGACGATTTTGACGATTTTGGTGAGTCTAATAATTTTCTATTCAACAGTAATAAATAATGATGAACACAATCTAAAATTGCGTTATCAAATTCAGTATCTTGATAATCAGGCAATGAAACCCAACCTTCTTGAGGTGCACAATATTCCAAGAACGAACTTCTAATTTCAAGAGCTAAAGTAATGTACAGTTTGAAATCATCTAAAACTTGATCAATCACCATCATTGTTGGATTTTTCAATTTCAGTGAATAGCTCAATCTTGTTTTCATTAATTCCTTCATCAATTTTGAAGGGAACTTAGCTAAAACAAATAGATTATCAATATAAGAAGGTAAGCCTAACTCTATAAAGACATGTTGATACTCCAAATATGACGTTTTAGCCTTAAATGTCCAATGAGAGAAACTTGTGAATAAACGCCGTTTGAATAGCTCATCGATATCTTTTTCTTTTAAAATTCTGTCGACAAATGAACGATCATCCTTTAAAATGTGACCTTTTATAGATTGAGTTCTTCTCATCTCTTCATCGACATCACCATTTTTCTCTAATTCTGGTTTTCCAGTTAATGAATTACCTCTTGAAATGACAGGCGAAGCTGATCTTAAAATATCCAAGTCATCATTACCAACCCATACTTTCAAAATATCGGATTCTCTTTGGATGGCACTTGTAATTGAAGTCCACGCGACTAATGCATCCAGTTTTGTTATAAATTTAGGAGAAACAATTTGGGGTTTGTCATTTTCCATTTCTTTATAGGTTCTCCATAAAATTTGGCATCTATTGAATTTGTCTAATAAGGCATTAACTTGTTTTGAAGCAAATTTAACTTGTTCACTATAAGACAAGTTTTGCTGTTCTTCAAGTAAAACTAGTTTAAACTTCAGAACTTCATCTAACGTTTCGTCCACCAAACCCCTATGATACAAAACTAATCTTTTTTGATCTTCTTCGGTACGACCAAATAATTTAGCTCTAATACCTAACCATAAATCTTCTTTGTATGAAGCTCTTAAATAACTCCCACCTTCTTCAGAAATTGGCCTAATTAATTTTGTCTTCTCACCGGTAACAACATCTCCAGTTAAAACGGTTTGTAGAATAGATTGCCATTCTAATCTCTCTAAAATATTAGCGTTGTCTTCTTTATTTTTTAATTGAATATCATCGTTTTTGTTTAACAAATCTAATAACATATGAGAATCTAAGACATATTCAGACGTATTGTCCCAATAATCGTCTGTAATATCAATTTGTTTACTTAACGCCTTTAAAGCTTCAAATTCTTTACCCTTATCTAAATCCAACGGAGTTGTATCCGAATCATCATGTTCTGGAAATAAATCGTTATTAAAACGCTCCAAATCCTTAGTAGTATCATTTTCATCTTCAATATAACCACCTTCGTCTTCATCATCAACGCTAACAGTTTTATTAAAATAATCATCATTATCAGGATATCTATTTTTGAATTTTGTAATACCATTTAAATACATTTTTTCCTGTTGTTGATATTGTTTAGAAGATTTAGCTTTCATATTATCTCTAATAATATTGCTATGAGGTCTAACGGCTTCAGTAACATGTAATTGGGAGGCATGTTGAATATTGCTATCTCTTAATTTTTGATAACTATTTAAAGTTCTAATTGATCTACTTGAATTAGTTGGAGTTAAAGTAACAGAAGGGTGAATTGGAGTTGTAGTAGGGTTTGAGCCAGAAGATTTCATTCTTTGAAGACTGGAAGAAGAGGAGTTTGCACGCTGGCCAGCAGCAGTGGAAGCTAATGAGAAACTCGCCTTTCTAGTTGGGTGATCATCCTTTTTGCTAGATTTTGGGGAGAGGGAAGGAGGATTTGCGGCCCTTTCTTGGAAGAGTTGATATTCTAATTTTGGAGTGGAAGTAGTGGGAGTTGAGTGTACTGAATCTTCATTTAGGGATAGCTTGTCTACACCCAAAGGCGGTTTTTGAGTCGAAGACAATTCAAGTAATTTCGAAGGTTCTAGTGGTTTGATGGGATGTTGTGAGAAGTCAAATTCTCCTGTCAGGCCAGGGCTTGAAACTGGAGTTCCTTTTGGAGAAAGTAGAACAGGAGTGGATAAATTCCTAACATTCAACTTGAGAGAGGCAATGGCACCTTCCTTCTGCTGTTTTTTATTTGTAGTTGGAGGGACCAGATGATCTGGTGCGTCTTTGGGAGACTTAGATTCCCGATTGCTGTGGGACATCTTGTGGAAACGTAGAATTGGGGATGAGAACAAGGGAGTAGATAGTCCAGTCAGGCCAATATCAGCTGTATTGAGTGATCTAGGTGAAGAGGAAGACGTCTGGAGGGTGAGAATGTAAAAAACAAGAGGTTAAGAAAAGGGCATAAAGAAGTTCTGTTCCGCTGATGAGCATTTCCTTTAATTTGGCCTTTTGGCTCTAGGAGCGGGCGAGTGTTGAACTTTACGTATTTCGAGGACGCCTTCTTTATGTAGTTGTTGAGATACGCAGCTTGCACACCCAATCGAAAATGGCCAGCAAACAGCCAGATAATAACTGTATGTGTTGTTGTCAAGTTTAGAATGGTGTTCCCTTCATCTTTGCCTAATTTGTTATACTAACTCATACCTTTTCGTTTTCTTTAGCCGTGTTTGATCTCGATGAGTGCTTGGAGAAACTATACAAGGGTCAATTACTATCAGAACCAGTGGTAGAACAGCTATGTTTTAAACTTAAAGAACTGTTGATAGACGAATCCAACATTGTTCATTTACAGTCTCCCGTCACTTTGGTTGGTGACATCCATGGGCAATTCTATGATCTACTAGAAATCTTCAAAATAGGAGGCTACCCTCCCGATACAAACTATCTTTTTCTGGGCGATTACGTTGATAGAGGATATCATTCAATAGAAACTATATCTTTAATGATTGTTTTAAAATTAAAATATCCAAAGAGAATTAACTTAATTAGGGGAAATCATGAATCTAGACAAATTACAACAAATTATGGTTTCTATACAGAATGTTTAACAAAATATGGTGTTGGTTCAAACGTTTGGTCTTTATTTACGGATTTATTTGATTATTTGGTGTTGGCTGCTATTATAGATAACAACTTATTTTGCGTGCATGGTGGTCTTTCGCCAAATGTTCAAACGATAGATTCAATTCTTGTTATTGATAGATTTAAAGAAATTCCACATGATGGACCAATGGCAGATCTGGTTTGGAGTGATCCGGATTTAGAGTTGTTGAATTTTAGAATATCGTCAAGAGGAGCAGGTTATCAATTCGGGATTAATGTTGTTAATAAATTTTTACAATTAAATAAATTTGAAAAAATATATAGAGCTCATCAATTATGTAATGAAGGCTATCAAGTGTTTTGGAAGGGTAAAGTTAATACAGTTTGGTCAGCTCCTAACTATTGTTATAGATGTGGTAACAAAGCCTCAATTTTGGAAATATTTGATAGTTTAAAAGGTTCAGAAAGTTGTAGATTCAATGTGTTTGATGCTTCACCCAACAGTGAAAAAGAATTTATAAATCTGGAAAAAGGATTAGATTCTGATTTTGATACGTTTGAAAATCAAGGTGGTGAAATGAATGATAATTCCAATTGGTCTGAGTTTCCTAATGGTGCTGAGAATAGATTAATCAAGAAAGCTCCTTATGTGGAGTATTTTATGTAATACCGCGTACAACTATATGGCTTATTCTTTTCTAATTACAATTTCGTTAATTCTAGCAGCTTCTCTTCTCGTCTGTTCTTCTTGTTTTGTGGTACCTGAGCTTACCAGAGTTTTATAATAGTGTATACTAGAGCTTGCATTAATGAATTAGTTGAATTAAAATATACAAAAAAAAAAAAACTAAGAGTAGTATAATTCCAAATTAGTGCCATCGTGGATCTCATAGTCCTCCAAGGTGATGTGGTCTTTGAATATCATGTAGCCTTTCTTTAAGATAAGTTTTTCATGGTCGGTACCTATCTGTAAGCCCAGAATCTTTTTGAAGTCTGCGATCGTATCAGAGGGCAGGCACTTGACCTTGATCTTCTTCCCAAGTCTGAGTGGTGTTAGTATCGTAATATGGAGTGTAATCCAGCAGCAGAATCGCATACCTGTCGTTGCACGAGACCTCCAGCATGTTGTGTGTGTAGCTTAGTGAGAGTAGTAGGTACCAGGTCGGTTCTTTTGCTGGAATTAAGTGAAAACAAAAATAAATAAAGCGCAGCGAACAACAACTCGACTTATCAACACTTTGCACTCTGACCTAGAGCTATATATAAATAACTTCTTACACTCTAAAAGTCCAATCTACCCGCAACTACAGCCATGACTAGCCCAAACAGACAGCCCAACCTAGGTATGCCTTCCCCCGTCATACGTGTCGATGATGAGTCTGCTGCGCAACCAAGAACTCCAACCAGTGCAACCTTCAATGGAACTAATGGACACAGAAGCCACCGTCGTGTTCCCTATCTCAGGCCAGACTCCTTCATCGAAGAGTCAGAAACAGACTTGTCTGACGATGACAATAACCTGGTCGACACCGACATCAACATGAATATCGATTTCTCGAAACCAAAAATGTCCTTCCTCGACGGTGAATTGACCATGAGCCCTTTTAAATCTCCTACCCATTCTCCAACCCATTCTACTACACCCTTTGATTCACCTTCAATTCAAGTGAATAAACAAAGATACAACAATAGATACTCAATGTATAACCTCCAGAACTCTTCTGGTTCTTCTTTCCAGCAGCCATCTAAACATACTAGAGCCAATAGTTCCACTTCTCAATATATTCCTGGTCCAATGCTTCCTCCAAGAGGTAGGTCTCCAATAAGGCCCAAGTCTCCAGTTAGAAACTCTTTTAGTAGAGGCCCTTCCCCTATTAGAGCTAGTTCCCCTTCAAAATTCCAGCCTTTTAAATTTGGCTCAATAATGATGAATAATTCAAGTGATAACCTATCAATCCCAGGAAGTGGTAGTGGCTCTCTAAATGGGCTTAATGGTGGTTCATCTACTCCTCAGAAGGCTTCGTATAGAAGGGGTCATAGATATAAACATTCTTCTGTTTCAATGAATATGTTTCAAGAACCTGCTAAACTGACTCCTAAAAATATCCCAAAAACTTATGATGTTCCATCCCGTGAACAAATTATCGAGTCTTTAAGTAAACCTCAAAAATTGAAATTAAGTTGGTCCTTTTTTCATGTTGGATTGAGTCTGATAACTTATATTCTCGGTTTCCATTTTGGTAATATTTGCTTATCAACTCTATCTCATTTGATCCTATATGATTCAATTGGTAATTTATTGATTGTTACCGTTCAAGTTATGACAAACTTTGATATATGGAAAAATTCTTCTTTGAAGTATCCATTTGGATTAGGTAGAATTGAAGTTTTAGTGGGTTTTGGTCTATCCGTTTCTTTATTATTTGTTGGTATTGAGTTGCTTTCTCATTTATTGGAAGAGCATGTTGTTGACTTAGTTGTTGGTGGGGGAGATGCTTCAGAAGAAGTTCATTCTCATCATGTTCATGAAAATAAAGATCATCAAATGAATCCAATACTTTATGAATTATTCTTAGCTTTGATTATCACTGTCACTCTAGCATCTTCAAGAGTTTTACTAGGTGGAACAACAGTTTCGAAATCACCTATCCCTGATGCCCCAAGAAAGCCTTATGCTAGAAGACTAAGTTCATTAACTTTAGAAGAACCTAAAAAAACAACTACTGTGGCTAGCACTATTAAAAAGTATAACCTTTTAAGTAATTCAACGAGTATATTAACTCTAACCTATGCAATTTTCTCAATGCTATATCCATTATCTCACGGAACTGAATATGTTGAATTGGTAAACCAACTATCAACTTTTGTTCTAGCACTACTGGTTTTATACTTAGGTTCGAAATTGATCAAGAAATTATCAAATGTATTATTACTCGGAACGCCATTCAAAGGATTAGAATCACAAATAACCAAAAACATCTCAACCTTGGATGTTTTCAAATCCTCGTATAAGATTCAAGATTTATTAATAACTAAAGTAAATCATAAAATCTTCATAATCATACTAAAAGTGAGAATGGTTGGTGCTTCAGAAGAAGATGAATCTAAACTAAGATTTTATGCTTCGAAAATTATCAGAAATATGATGTTTAAAGCGCTGAATGGCGAGCTTGATAATTCTAATAGTTCATCAACGGTAGCAAACAATACGGCTGATGTTGACGCTGATCGCAAATCGTTGATTGATATACTTAATTTTGATTCACCATTTGATTATTTAGATAACACCGGTGAACAATTCGAAATTACAATCGATGTGGATAGATTGTAAGAGTATACTTGTTTAAATTAACCACCTGACAAAAAATCAAAAAAAAAGATAAATGGATTTTAAGTACTGCGTATACATACTACTAGTAGTGATAACTAATAATTAATGTATTTCTGTGTTATATTATGTTACAAATGCTGTATATATTGTACGAATAGGATAATTATATAATTATTATATATAAAACAAAATGCAATAAATAGGTAGGTAACGTCTATGCCACAATTGGATATACTAATCTTTTAAAATATCCACCAACTCCTGGACGTAACAAATGTTCATACCTTTCTTTACGTGAATTCAACACCTCCATACTTTCAACTTCTTCATCGCCGTCCTTTTTTTCATTACTTGAAGAAGATACACTTTTACCGGTGGACATATTTAATTCGATATTTGCATCTGTTTGCTGTAATCTAGCTTTTAGAATCTTTCGGATCTTGTATTCTCTGACAGGAACCAAGAAGCAGAAGCTCCCAAGAGTCATACATCCAGAAAAAATCTGGGCATGTATAAAAGGCTTTGGAGCAGACATATCTCTTAATCTCAACGCAACAACTTCAACAAATAAACAGAATGAACCAACGATAATATTTTCAAAAGACCAAGCAGCAGGGAAGAGATGAATAGGAACAGAATCAGGAATAATTGCTTGGTTCAACAATTGACACCACCCGGTCGTTAAACCAGCTAAAATAGCAAAGAATAAAAGAGTGATGAAGTTATCACAATTAATCCAAAATGCAAAGATTATAATTGCAACGAAGATGTTTAAAACTAAAGCTAGATTGACTTTACCAAATCTATCACCCATGTAACCAATACATGGTCTTCCTATAGCTTGGCAACCATTGAATATAGCAGTGATATGAGCACCTGTTTTTTGTGATAATCCAATGAAAGTTGCAAATGCAGATAAGGAATAAGTTAAAACCAAATAAGCGATAATACCAACACCAAACCACAACGAAATTGCAATAACCGGCCACCTCTTTAAGACTCTAAAATTAAAGGCAACTTTGAATTGCTGTTTGACAGACACCCAACTTCTATCAATCTTTTTTGGTATTCTATCTTTTAAGAAACAAGTGACAGTTAATTCTAAAACAATGACAACTATAGCAATCATTCTCATTGCCCATCTATAATCGCCATCGTCAGTAATCAATTTTTGGGCGGCTAAGACGAAGACGCAACCACCAATTCCAGAGCCACAAACAACAATACCACTTGAAAGACCTCTTTTTTCCAAGAACCAAGAACTTAAAATAACTATAGAAGGGTGAAAAACAAGAGCGAAACCAATTCCCGCCAAAAGACCTTGAGTACAATAGAGTTGCCATAATTGAGTACTATAAGAACAAAGAATTAAACCAGCAAAATGTATAAGACTACCAGCAAACATAGTTGGTTTCATGCCAACGGTATTTGAAATAATACTTGCAAAAGGAGCTAGGGCTTGAGCTAAAAACACTAATAATGAAGAAGTTAAGGCGTAATCCGTAGCATTTGCGCCAGTGAAGTAATCATTATTCAACCAGAAACTAATAAAGATACCAAACGAGGTAGTTGAACCCCAGGTTGCAATCATCATTAGAACTTCAGAAAAGCAAACCACCCAAGCATAGCCTTGATCTGGAGGTGGGTAGATTTCTTTTTCAAGTTGAGTTTCTTGTAATTGATCAGCCAATTTAGCCAATTTTTGCTTATCGGTGGTTAATTCTTCCAAAACTTCATTATCACCTTCTGTTTCCTCTATATGGGTAGCAACCTTCATAGCGTCGTTATAATCAAGATGAGTAAGAATTCTACCTAAATCGGTTTTTTCAAATTCTTTACGAGACTTTATTGTCTGCAGATTATCATCCCTAACATCAGAAACAATACCTTTGGCTGTTGTAGTCACTCTTTTTGAAACGCCAGATATTGCAGAAGAGATAGTCCTCACTCTTTCAAGTGAAGAACTACCAGAACCTATAGGGCGTATTCCCTCATCCGGTAAACTTGAGGAATCTATCTGATATGAATTGAAGGATCTGATTTCACTGTCTAAAGAAGAATGTATTGAATCGGAACCAGTTGCCATGTTTGTATGTATAAGAATTATTGAAATGAATGGAAAATTTAAACGAAAAGAGGATTGAAAAGCAAAGGAATAAAAAAACCAGACAAGAGAAAAAACCAGAAAGAGTGCAGCACGAGCTATACTTATCAACAAATGGGTTTGGCAAGCCGCAGGCCTCCAAAGCAAATATCCGGAGTTAATTCCCGCTCGGTGCTCGGCAAACTCTGCTTTAGGAGATATGCACACTCCGAAGGGAAGTGTTTGTGGTACACGGGTTTATGGGATTCTCGGCGTGTTCGGTCGATGATCTGATCTGAGCTGATCCAGCATTCTTTCATTCTTTGACTGGCTTTTCCTTTCAGCCCAATTCAGCCCCCCAAAACAGTTAATAAGCTAAGCAAGCCTCCAGATGTCAAGGTCAGAAGTCAATTCCATCTTCACAGCAGGTATCTCTGACATGGAAGGGCCTGAAACTGCTGCCACCTCTCTTGTTAATGAGTCTTCAGCATCATCCTTATCCTCGTCTGCGTTTTACAAATCTCAAAAGCACGCTTTATTCAACAAACTCTCTAAGTACAGAAAAGACAAGAACGATCTGCAAATAGATATGGGAAATCAGGAGTTCATTCAAGAAGAAGGCGAGGAAGATATTGTCACTGACACCTTCAGCATTTTCGACCAGACTAATCGCCAGTCCAAGCCATTGCAGGATCAGGATCAGGATAACGAAAATGAAGAGCTGGAGTTGAGTATTATCGACCTTTTCACGGAGTGTATGCTGTTCCTAACTTGGGTCACCGACATTCTTGTTCCCAATGACAGCAAGTATCGCAATCTGGCCTTAATCAACGTGGTCCAGCTCCTGGACTGGGTCAAGCTGGTGCTGCGCAGGACGCTTTCATTTTACGCCCGACACAGACTGGTGTTCAACGTATGTTGCCCTATTTCTCGCCCCTTTCCACCTTTTACTAACAACTTCCTCTTTAGATCGTATTTACCGTCTGGGTTCTCAGCATCATCCCTCCCTTGTTATTCACTGTCCTTGTCATGGCTGTATACGGTACTCTGGTTTCTCTGTTGTTCAGTCTAGGCTTCACTATCGTTGGCCTGCTGTCTGGTATGTTTCCCTTTTTCGCCCTTTTTTCTCGCCACTACCCTACTAACTTTTCCCTTTTTTCGTTCTAGTTATTGGGTTCTTTCCTATATTCATGATCACTTTATCTGTGATTTTAGTCGTTACTTTAACTCTCTCTGCTCTGTATTTCATTGGAAGTTTGGTTATAAGAACCATTGAACCTATTGTTCCAGTCAGATCCTTGTTATCCTATCTCGCTGACATGATTCCTCCTTCAATCGGAATAAGAGAAACTAAACCAGATAAGAAAGATTCATCTGCTAGCGATAAAACTGCTAATTCTAAAGCCACTAGCAAAGATACCACACCTGTAGTGAACGGTTCAGGTTAATCAATTAAAGCTTAATCTTGCTATTCATAATTCTTTGCTTCTTACTTCCATTATTATTTTACTATTACTTTGTTTCTTTTATCTATTTAATTATTATATTATTCTTTGCTATTATACAACAATATGCATATCCATCAATACTCTGTCCCCAAATCATCTTTTCCCCGATGGTACTATAGGGTACGGTGGCCCTGACGGAAGACTGTGTTTTTCTTTTAATTCAGCAACTGTAGCCCTCATTTCAACGTAAATCATGTGTAACTTCCCAACGAAATGGTCGGCCAATCTTCTATCGTTATCTAACTTTGATAAAAAGGCTCCACAAGCATCGCAAACCTGCATCTTTTGTTTCATACTTTGATTAATGTTTTCCAGTGTTCTAGTGTAGTCTTTATTCACTTCTTTTCTTCTTAATATTAATTCCTCTAAATTTTGACTCACTATTAATGATGCTTCAATTTCTTGTTTGTCTGCTAATAATTGAATTTCTTGTAATGTCAATCCAATCTTTGTATCTAATTCATCTAATTCTCTTGTAATATCGAATAACTCATTCTGTTCATCTGATGTATACTCCAATCTTTTTTCTGAAATTTTAATCTTTCTATCACATTCATTAACAAATGCTTCTAAATCATTCAAGTAATCCAATTCATAATCTTGATTTGGCATCTTAATGTTTTTTTTCTTCAAAGTTTCATATAAAATTTTATGTTTTTCAGAATGCATTTTTGGGCATCTACCGAAATCTTCCTTTGTATGTTGAAACATATCATATGGGCACTTCCCAACTAAGAATGATTTACAGATTGATGAGGAATTTAAAACTAATGGGTCTGTTAAATTGGCTTGGGTTGTTTTATTTAATGGATCATAATTTCTAGGCAGATGATTGAGTAAATCTCTACCCATTAACTTTTCCAAAACCTTTCGCTGTTCGTAAGCTGACATTATGTATTATCTAATGAAACTATAAATTTGGTTGTGTGTTAGAAAAAATGAGGTAAGCTCATCAGTTTCTAGTTTATTTTGTGTTGTTGAGTCTTTTTGCTTTTTCAAGCTGCGAAATTGCAATTTGCAATCATTGTTCTATCGCTCAGCATATGATATGCATAACAACCTCTGGAGAATAAGATCAGACTAAACTAACTACAAATCACCAATACAGAAACCTAGAGACACACAATGCCGTCTATACGATTTTATGGAAAAGAGGCGTTGAAAATCCTTTCTTACACAATCAAAACAACAGCATTCATTCATGTTTTCACATCCAACTTTTTCCAACTTACTGAAACATCGGGAGAATCAATGCTCCCCACTTTACAAATAAACCATGATTGGTGCATAGTTGATAGAAGATACAAATATGGAAGAGGTCTTCAAATTGGTGATGTTGTCATGGCCAGTAAACCAAGCGATCCGGAACAAGGGGTTTGCAAACGAATCACGGGTATGCCTGGTGATATTATATTGATTGATCCAAGCAAAAATACCTTATCAAGCATTGAATCAGATTCGAATATGGATGGTGATAGACTCACAATTAGAGAAATCAAAACTATGGAAAACTTGGAAAATCAACAAAATTTTAATAGGTATGTTATTATTCCTGAAGGGCATTGTTGGGTTACTGGTGATAATCTTTCGGATTCCATTGACTCAAGAACTTATTCTGTTATGCCTCTGGCTCTAATTAGTGGGAAATTAATTTATGGTTGGCTTGTTCCTAGCTCCTGGTGGAGTTTCTTCAATTTGAAACAGCATTACTTTAGAAAAATGGATAATAATGACTTAGAGTGTTGAAAAAATTCTGTTATTACTACATACGTATATATTACTTGTCATGACTTAGCTTGATTGACTTATCCCCTTATAGATATGTATCATTTATATATAAATAAAAACTGAATAAATCTATTTATTTTATGGACCTTTTAGTTATACGCATTTTTATTTTTACTTGATTAACGTAAGTCTGCTTCTCTTAGGTAATACAGACCTCTTAAAGTCTTGGAACCTAAGTAGATAGTAGCCAAGCTTAGACCAAATGCTCTGTAAATAGTTGTGAAAATAGAAGCACCTAAATAGTAATCAACAAAAGTAACTTCGAATAAAGCGATACAACCGACAAATGAAACAGTATAACCAATTGGTAATTTAACTATATTATTCGAATTTAAAGCATCATTTTTAATCCAGAATAAGAACAAGCCAAATAATAAACCAATTGCATTAATGCAAAAAGTCAAAGCAATAACTGGATTAACATATTTTTCTTTGGCTCTAAATTGATGAATAATTTCAGGTTTTGGACCAAATCTAATTGGCTCTTCGAAAACAATTGATTCTCTTAATTTTTCAGTTGGGTATAATTCACCAATTTCTTCAAGCAAATTGCTTTCTTTGATAGTATCACCAACTAAAATACGTAAAGAGATAGAATCAGCCGTTTTTAAATATTTGGAAATTTTTGAAACTTGTATTTTAGCATTATATTGTGCTGCCTTAGAATCATACTTAGGATAGAAATAAGAATTTAATTCACGGCTCTTGGATGATAATAAAACAGAAACTTGTTTAGGTTGTTGTTCAAGTTTGGATCTATCGTCTTCTAGTAACTTAAATGAAACTTTAACTGTGGAATGTGTGACATCAAGGTCTCTAGTTGATGAACCATCTAAAGAAATAGCCTTGTTGGAAATTTGTAAACCATTGGCAATTGCGACTATGGCTAGCAAAGCGTAAGGTATTAGTTTCATTGTTGCCTTTGTATTCTTATATATTTAAGATATGGAGTGTATATAACAAAACACTGCACTTTGGCAAAACTGAAAATGAACGAATTGTTAACGACGTGTTCCGATTTTATTTTATTCAGTTAAGCTCAGCGCCGATTTCTCGCTCGACGCTGCTCTGAGAACGTGCGGCTTGGAGTTGTAACATAACCGTTTATGTATGTAATCCTCCTAGCATAAAATAGAATAATGTTCCTTTTTACTAATCGTAGATCTTATGAAACTTCCAAGTTATAATTCTTTGGTTTTTCTATACTGTAATTGTAAAAAATGAGAAAGGACGGTCGTTTTATAATCATAGGACCAGGCCATCAACCCAAATAATTAGAATCTCAAGGATCAACTCATTTGAAAGTCCATACAAAAATGGTAAGGAGAATGAAATAAAAGAGATTATTCAGCTTCACTGGATGAAACTTTCTTGTAAAAAACAACTCTTTCGATTATTACCTACAGGGTTACAAGGACATTAAAATAACTTTAAGGTCTCTCATTATAGAGAGCAATCCTTAAACTCGACTTTGGAAAATTAGGTAGGTATTCAATAGGTAAAAAGAGTTAAACTGTAATTTATAAAAGTTGATGTACTAAATTTTTAAGATGCGTAATGAAGCCCAATCGTAATTCGAAATTAATCCATAACAAGGAAGAGCATGCTTCTAATGATATCAGGAAATTTAGGCTTTAATGCACCGAACTAGTTTGCGAAAGGTCAGATAATTTTACTTACTTTTCCTTCTTTTGGAAGTATACTTATGAGAATACTAGATTTATTTTGTTTTGTAATAGAATTGGGTGAATTGGAAATTAGAAGGTGAGAAGCACATCCATGTGATAGCCATAACAGAATAGTTAATCAGTTAAAGTAAATTAAACACAATTATTTTCCCAGAATCAAAGAGATGACGAACATCCAAAAAAGTAGGATGTCGTGCTTCAATTGTTGGTGAATTGAAAATAAAACGTTGATTGTTCATAGATGATTCAAAGGTAATGAGAATTAAGTCCTTAAATGTTGAAAAGGTATAAAGGTAGAAAATTCAGTTAAAATTATATTAATGTGTAGAGTACTTAATTATTGATGTAATTATTCATACTTATACTACGTTTAAATGATTTCATACATGCTATTACTCATTATTATCATGTTAATCTGGTTAAGCACGTGTCTAAACTCATGTTCAACACAAAAGTTGAAGCCTTCAAGCCACTTCTCCTTTTTAGTTAGTCAGTGAGCGGCGCTAGTCACCTATATATGTATCTGCATGTATATTTAATGAAATTTAAAACTGTTTGATTACTTTAAATTCATAAATTTTGCTTTCTTATTAATTCTTCTAAAGTTTTTGAAGAGATCACGAGATAGAGTAGGTTATAGCACTCGTTAATTAGTAGCCATTGGTATCAAATGTTTGTGCGTTTGATTCATACAATTGCAATTTGATCTTTCACTTATCAAG
This sequence comes from Ambrosiozyma philentoma, assembly GCA_003707675.3. Classification (NCBI taxonomy): domain Eukaryota; kingdom Fungi; phylum Ascomycota; class Pichiomycetes; order Pichiales; family Pichiaceae; genus Ambrosiozyma; species Ambrosiozyma philentoma. The sequence continues at coordinate 153,483 of PPKZ03000034.1, forward strand.
GCGCATTGCAATATTACAAACCGACAACTTACATTTTTATACGTTAATTAAAAAAGGATTATTCAGGAACTTTAATAACTTAAGACTCGTAAAGAATTTGAATTAATATGGGTGAGCTGAATTACATAAAAAGAAAAAAAATAGAAATTCGCCTGCACCCACGCTGGGAGTCGAACCCAGAATCTTTTGATTAGAAGTCAAACGCGTTAACCATTACGCTACGCGGGCGATTTCTGAAAGATTATTTCTTGAGATAGTTTTGATATTACTTACCTAATTATTATTGAATATTTTCTTATATAGTTCTTTGCGCATTTAACTCCCTAATACTATTTTAAAATATATCTTGGAAAAATGATTTTCCTCTAATTCACTTCAAAGTTTAGATTTGATAGCGAGAAGAGAAAAAACATAAGAATACCTTATCATCTTTGATAGGTGAAGTTAATAATATCAGATCACACCGTTCATAAATATTAAGAAAAGTTAAGTTATATAACCAATCAACAGTTTACAAAGAATAGTCTGAATTTCAAAGGTAGAATGAAAGTGAAATTCATATAATTTGGGTTTTCCTCGAAGTGAAAGATATATTAACAATAACATCCCTCTAAATATTGTTGGTTAATTTAAAAATGTTTTCAACTATATAGATTACAACTTTTTGCCAAGAAGTTTGGAACCCAAGAAGTTTTGTCGGGGCTGTTGAATTAGGTTACATATTGAAACTCTCAAAGTTAAAAGGGTTACTTAAGATCTGCGGAATCTTGGTATTCTTGATAAGTCGAAGATTGGTCCGCTGGACTGCTTTCTGTTTATATTTATGCCCTAATATTGATCAAGTGAATCAATGTTTGGTTACCAAGAGTCCTAGTATCCTATACAAGATCAAGGAGCCAGGGAAGATGCGTGGTTATATACAAGAATCTGCAGATTTTGATGAGTTGTCTCTTACCCTCGCTTCATCCCTTTAAAACTCGAAACTTCCTGGCGAGTTTTAGCTCATATCAGGTAAAATTAGGACCAACTTTGGAAAATGATTTGATTTGAATTATGATCGTGACCCTTCCTATATCCAAAATAAAAGAACAGTATTTATAAAGCTTGTAGCAATACCCAAGAATAGCCCTTGTTTGGTGAAGGAATTGAAGTTTAACCACACTTTATTCTGTTGGAATCACCCTGTTTTGGCATTCACTCAGGGGAGGAAAAGGTTGTTTGAGGTTAGTTTAATTACTTCAGTTACCGACGACATCAAACCCTTTCAAGAAAATGATTACATCATATTTGAGTTTATTATGCACGAGAGTATGTTTTTTTCTCATCGCACCCCTTTCGATTGTTGCATCATAGCTTAAATGATAATTGACACTGTCTGAGGAACAGGAAACTATCCCAGCAGACCGGGTGGATAGCAGTATAAGGCAATATAAAATACTGCAAATTATAATTCCCCTTTTTCATTTTAAGTAATTACCAACACATCGTATATAATTACGATGTAAAGATTTGCTTTAAACGTTTATTCATTATGATCGATGAGTGCCATCAAATATAGTTAATCCGGATTTTATAATAAAGATGTGCGATTTGAGGTCTGCTGTATTTACACAACAGCACCATGAAAGTTTGCACTAAATATACATGATTGATAACAGATACTATAGAAAGGATATACAGATATATATCTGCTCTACTCAATTGCCGAAAAAGGTTTATAGTTAGAGCTAAAGGCAAGCCTATAATTAAAGTTAATGTAGGTGTATTGGTCCTCCCCAGTGTTTAAGCCAGGGAAGTCTAGATACGAGATTACTCTTAATACATGGAATCAAATTTTATTTTTAAGGATTATCATGACGATTATTGCATAAATATCAGTATAATGATTTCTTTATAAGAATTCTAGCTATATATCGCTACAAAATTTCTTAATGACTTCAAAGCTAATTGTAGGACGAGAAAACCAATCCTTAATACCGCTATATATAATTCTTCTTAACTCAAAAACACAAATAAGCAAAGGACATATACGTGGAACAAAGTCAGAAATATGAATTACTAGTTCTCAGAGTGATCAAGTTAGATCTCTCAGTTCCGTTTTAAAGAAAAAATATTATTTGGGAGCAATTCTCTTACTAAGTGCGGAAGCAACCACCCGTATATATCAGTGATGTTGCAACTTGCACGTAAGACCTTTTACTTCATTACTTGCCTCATTAACGTCCCACTTTATAAGCTAAATGGAAAAAAAAAATTTAACTATTCAATCATGATATAATACATGGAAATATTTGAGTAGTTGTTAGTTAGATATATATGCATGACGTATTACTGAAATATCCATGAAGAGATTACAACGTTGACAACAGCAGGGAAAGATATTTAATTATACCGCCATGAAACTTCCGAGAAAGATCATGCTATGTATCGAGTTGACTGTGAATAATTTATGTGAAATCCAGATCTGCCTATATTAATCATACCTTGTGACTATATGCTCAAACTGATGATCATCAGTATTTTTGAAGCTCCTCAGCATGGAACAATATTTCAAATGCTGATGTATTTCCCCTTGATAATTCAAAGTTTACATGATATAGGGACACAATTACTCTCTAGAGTTTGAGGTTGATGTGACTCAATTTATAAACTGTCTAGACCTATATATGTCTGGTCAGGAAAACGCCACTTATTTAATATGTAGTTACTACATATAATATGGTACCATACTACGTATACACAAAACTTAATTTTTCATGAATCCCAGCAGCTAACCGTTAATAATTCAAGAAAGAATCATCTGAACTTTGAAATCTTTCGATGAAATTATTTGCTGCTCGTACGATCAACTGCTTAGTCGTCATCTATGAGCACTGATGTATAACAGTAATTCTAAATTTGAAAGGTCGAAATTTATAGTACATGTGAGATATGAAGATTAATGTTGGCGTTGTTGCAGTTAGTTTTTGAACTTTGTTTTATAAAAAGCTACAGTATGAGATTTACAACTTGGTTCTATATTGATTGAAGGAAAAAGCAGGATAAACTTCCAAGTTGCGGGTTATAGACTCAAATCCATAGGATTCCAGCTATATATTACTTCCTAAAACGTATATTTGTGATACACAGCACTTGAATATACTGAATCCTGGAATCCAGAACCCTTTATTGATGCATATTCGAAATACTATATTTCCCCAGTTTTTGATCTCCAGCTTTTGTTTTCACTCCGCATGTATACCATTTAGGAGACCGAGGTTTAAATCATTAATTAATTATGAGATACAGCTATAACTATACTTTCTCTAGGGCATAAGGGATATATATCGAAGTATCATAAGGGATTATATGACATCTATATGCATGGTGCCATCCTATGGAACCATGGCATGGAGATAGTCCTGGGGCTGCCAGTCAGTGACCGACCGCCCATATGGGGGCGTCGCATCCTTGGCCTCAGCTATAGGGAATACCGTTGCTAATTGGCATGTCAGAGAGAGCTGGGCGAGCAAATCCCAGGGAGAGAATTCACAAAAACGGTGACCGGGAAATCGCCTAATACGGAAGGACATGCTTTTTTCTTCTTTTTGACTCTAACTGCATACTGTGAGTAAAATTAAGGATCTTATTGTTCACCCAATTGGGGGGGGTCTGTCCGTTAAACGGAATCGAATGGTCCGCAATATTCCGTGGCCGAAAAAAAAAAACATCATGCTTGGCCGTGCGGCGAGCACCACAACTTGTTCCGTCCGTCAGCCGCTTTGGCTGAATTCCGTTTTTTTTGAAACTCGATTTTAAACGCAAGAAGGAGTTAATTTAATTTCAAGAAATTTAAAGAAATTTAAAGAAATTTTTAAATTTATATAGTGTGCTGTACATATATATGTCATCAGAAATTTTCTAATTAAACTGAACTAGATATTAAAAAAACGAAATCACTGCTTACTTCTACCTAGTTGTAGTGGTGATAAAGGCTGTTACGAATTACACAGGATGCTTGTTATTCAAACTATAATTGTAATCCGGGGATGTCTATCGTACATGGCTAGCTAGCATACTTAGATAGTTAGTTATACGCGTGGCGTTATGGAGTTGAATATTCTTATGCACATATAGTTTCCTTAACTAACTCCCCGCCCCCGGATAAATCTTTACATCTGGGGTACAATTCAACACATTAAGCAATTTTTGTATAATCAAGTACGGTTCTTCTAGGGCTCCTGCTCTAATTGAACTATATGTGATATTTCAAATTATAAATTTCTAGACGTC